>OY720024.1:6312060-6625823 GCA_963082485.1 Eudonia mercurella | reverse complement strand
CAAATACGTGTATCGTATTAAGATATTTTAAATATAGGTACCTGGAAACGAATTCTTCACATGGTTTTAAAATGATTTTAAAAACATTGTAACGGTGGTCACTTCGAACACCTACTATGATAAATTAAAGTATGTCAAAACAATGCATTTTATTTATTTTAGACATCATGTTTCTTAGAGACATTTACAGCTTAAGACCTACACAATCGATATTTAAATAGAAAAAGTGTAAGTTTATTTTTTCAAAACAACCGGGTTCGATTCCCGAGCTGGGTACAGTTTTTTTTCAAATGTATGAATGCAGTTTTTCTTTTTATCAAAATCGGTGACATGGTTCCTAAGAACAAATCTTCGTATGTCTTATAGTTTCAGACATTCCCATACTGACCGAAAACAAAGTCGCTTCCCGCTGTCTGTCTGTCCCTATGTATGTATGCTTAGATCTTTGAAACTACGCAACGGATTTTGATGCGGTTTTTTTAATAGATAGAGTGATTCAAGAGGATGTTTATATGTATAATACATGCATAGAATTGGACCCGGTACTCAAACGGACGAAGACGCGAGTGGGCCATTAGTACAACATAAAAGCTTTTCGAATCTGCGTCATCTGCATGCGTGAAAAAAGTTTTTGGAAATTAGGGAAAAGGTTTTATTAGACTTCAATCTCTTCAATACATTTATTATGGCACTCATTTAGAGAACAATTCCTGATATTGATGTTGATAAAATAATATTGTTATTAGCATAACTGGTAGTGCACCTGACCATTTAGAGAACAATTCCTGACATTTATGTTAGTTCATTTCTATAAAATTAGTAGAAACCACCCGGGACCCCAGAGCTAGCAGCTACTTGGGCCAACGTATAAGCATTGCTATCCAACGTGGCAATGCTGCTAGCTTACGGGCACTCTGCCTGATGGGGATGATTTGGGGAAATTTTTTAATTTATAGTTAGTAGTATTTACAGTTTATAGTTTTTTATAAGTTTAATTTTAAGTAGTTTATGTTATGTGTATGTGTATGTTTATCTTGTTGTTGATAAAATAATATTGTTATTAGCATAACTGGTAGTCCACCTGACCGGTATTTCAGAGGGTGCGGGTTTGAATCCTGTTCGTGTACATTTTTTCAACACTTTCCGAATTGACAAGTGATGTTAAGGTTTTGTTTGTCAGTACGTCTCTAATCTCTACATATACTCCATTGAAATCTTACCTCAGAGTTGTTATTGTAATACTACGTGCAATTACGTCCTTATCCTCCTATTACACAATCTAATTTTAAATCCAGCAAAATCGCATTTTATTATTATGGGCAACAAATGGCAATGTTAGAGAATTATCGAGCAAGACCCTAAAGTGTACTTAGGTACTGAAACTATAGCGAGAGTGGGAAGCGCAAAAAATCTTGGTCTAATACTTGATGGGGAAATGCGATATGTTTGATCGATCACATTGACACAAGAATTAGAAATGCATCAGAAATACCTCTCCGAAAATATTAGGGAAACACTTAAAGAATCCTTGGCTCTCACAATTCAACTACTGTGACTACGTATATGGGCCACGAATTTTAAAATTCGTAAAATTTTAAAGTTCCTTATGGAAACGTTGTATACACTTTTGTGCATGCATTCGTTTTTGTTACGACACCGAAAAGATCATACTTAACGCCTTACTTACATAGTAAAAGCATTTTAAATATGGCAAATCGAAGACTGTTGCATTTGGTACTTACAGTCCGTAAGGTGATTGAGTTTGAAAGACCTAACTATGTACCTTTTTGAAAAACTTAATTGGGTTAAGAGTTCACACTGAGCTAAATAAGCTACTGAGCTAGAAGAGATATATAGCTCTTGACTGAGTAAAGAGCTTATGTCTTCAAAGAGCTAAATTTCTCATGACTACCTCTGTCATTGGGATCGGGTCATCACTGGCAATTAATGGGTAATTCCATCACCACGCTTGCCACCACTCACAAGAATCTTAGAAAAGATAAGGAATATAAGAAATGCTTTAACAGTCGCAATATTTATCACCTTTTGACACACATCACACTTTTTGACAACACGTACTCAAATAAGCCTCACAAGTATCCATCCATACTCCTTTATTTATCCCGTTCCGACCATTCAACCCAGGGGCCAGACTGAAAATCAGCGCTGAGCCTAGCTCAGCACTTTGCTGAGACTGTACTTGCTTACAAACACAATATTTTTAGGTATGTCTATTTAAGTTCAGTTTTCTAAAACGTAGTTTTTGTAGGAATAAAATATTTTTTATCTTTAAAAAAGACAAAGCGTTGAAAAAATTCCACGAGCGGGATTTTTTTCAATTTGTAAATTGTTCGCAACAATATTTGCGTAAAATTATATGTAAATAATAATGTTTTATCTTTATATCTTTTTTTTATCTTTTATACGTTTATATTAACTAATTTTTACACACGTGCCACGACAGTTACGATGTTGTTCGCTACAGTCCTCTATTAGACAGTTACGTCGTAGATACAGGTAATGGTGTTGTTGAATTGGAATATACGCATAATTTATTAACAAAGCTTCACTTATCCTTTTAAAGATTTCCTTGTTTACTGAAGTGAAGACCGCCTCTTTAGTCATGAAGTCTATGCCTGCCATTTGTTTAAAGGTTTATTATGCCTTAATTATAGGTTTATTATGCCTTAATTATGTTCAGCCTTAAGGCGAAGGGTAAGGCACACTAGCGCCGCTTATGGATTTAATTTGATAACTGCTAAACTGGATTTTTTTTCAAACATTGCGGACCTTCCGACACTAGGCAAACATCTATTATTTAATAATTGTGCACTACTTTTAGGTTTGTTTTTGTATTCATTCGCTAACACCAAAAGTGGCCATTGTTTGTGAATAAATGCGATAGTCCGTTTTGTGAATAAACCACGCAACGAAAAGTAGTGCACAATTATTAAATAAATACTATGGATGCTTTCCTGTTGTCGGACGGTACGCAATGTTTAAAAAAATATCCGGTTCATTAGTAATTTATTGTCAAATTATCAATTGGTGGCGCTAGTGTGCCTTACCCTTCGCCTTAATCAAAACTGCTAAAATCGTATCAGTAATCGAAATCGCCTCAGATAAAAAATTGATCCGTCAACAGGCCTAGTGCGAGTTTCATTCGTCATTCGAACACGTTAACGAAAGCGAGAACTTGTATGGCAAAATTTATCTCTTCTCGTATGTCGCCAGGAGGCGCTGCTTCAATGCTATACTAATTTTCTCAATGTTTTCGTTAACGTAATTGAATGATTACGGACAGTAAGGAGGGGGATTAGTGTGAGTTTTGTTTACTATCAGTATTCATTCGATTACGTTTACGAAAACGAAAATTAGTATGGCATTGAAGGAGCGCCTCCTGGCGGCATACGAAAGGAGTTAACATTTTGCCATACAAGTTCTCGTTTTCGTTAACGTGATCGAATGTCGAGTCGAATGAAACTCGTACTTGGCACCAGTGTTGCCATATATACAGATTTATCTGTACCCATACAGATTTCAGACTACCATACAGATAAAAGATTTGGCTTAACTTTTATATAGATTTTAGGACGAGGACATAGTTTATGATAAAACAATTGGTTAAGTATCATTTTTATTGTTTTAACGATGGAGGTACTAATTTTAACCAAGCAATTACTCATAATGAGCAATGTCGATAACAGTTTGATTTCCAAAATGAATAAATGTATGTACCTACTTATAAAAAATAATAAATATATTTTAAGTAAGACTTTGTTTTCTTTAATTATGGTCTTTATTTTGTCAGCTTACCTAGTTACCGATCTTATAAACATACCTTATTTATTATACATTACAAATAATCCATTCAGATTTTATACAGACTATAGCTCATTGTTCTCATACAGATTCAATACAGATTTTTTGACTTTTCGATTCAGATTTATCTAATTGGCATGTGGCAACACTGCTTGGCAACCTAGGCTAGGCACCCAGTGTGATCCTGGTGCGGTTTTTCGAACGACGACGACGTCTTTACCTCTCACGCTATGATACCAATAACGAATGCACACTAGTGTCACCGGTGACCATTTTGAAACTGAAAATTCCCGAATGGCATATAGGTAGGTAAGGTAAGTAATGTTGGAATTGGTTGGAATATAGAATTATAAGAATTTTATATCTATGGTTGTTACTGGCTGACATTTGGTTTGATTAAAAAGAAATAAGTACATGTCTGGAACGAATTTAAATATTTTCATGAGATGTCAAATAGTAAAAATATTCAGTACATATAAAAGTCTATTGCTTACCTACTTGTTTATTGGTTTTTCGTAGATTTACATAGTTATTTTACATCTTACCCTTTGTCTGTTTTTTGTATCTATAAGTAATGCTTGATTTAGAGTAAATGCACGTGTGAATTACCTACAATAAAGTTATGAATATTATGAAGTAAAATATGTGTTTCTTATAATAATAGATCCCAATAAGGTGAATAATGCACAATATTAAGAGAACATTTCTGCAATAAGTAAGTAAAGTAAAGTAAAGAAAGTAAAAGTAAGTAGCGTCAAAAAAATAAAATGTAAAAAATGCAAAATTATTATTATGTAAGTATGTTTCATAGTATATTTGTCATTATTAATTTTAAAATTACTAGAGATTCAAAAATCGCGTCAATTGTTGGGGAAATACGGAAGACAAAATGTTAATTTAACACTACTGGACTCAGCCCTCACTATTGCTTGTCACTTCATTCAGTTATTCATTGTCTTTTGGTATGCCCCGGCCCAGTAATTATCACTTAAGTACCTATCAGATTCGCAGTTACGATATGTTCATAAAAAAATATTTTTTTACTATTATACTGCTGTCCCATTTCCATTATACTTAACCTTTTGCAACTGAGGTGGTAGTCTCACAGACACCACCAACTAAATGCGACGTTGCCATTTCGCAATATGGCGTGATGTAGCTCTGTCTCGCTCAGTACCTTACTTAAATGGTGCGAGCCATTGAACAGTCAGGCGCGCGCGGCGACGCTGTGCACACGTGAGGCTGTACGAGTTCCTGGTGTCTGTCAGACGTAAGTACAGCAATAAGCGTTGATTCTGTTAGACGCCACGTACCAAAAATATTTAAACTTCTATAGTGTATTTTAGTCGTAACCTCAGTAATAGATGTATATTTACATAACGTCTCTTAGACGTAACCACATAATTAAACTAACATTTAAACTCAATTATTACAGTTTTATTTTTTTAAATTTTGCTTTGTTGTTACGTAACTAGCCATGTGGTGGCGGCTATCAAAATAATAATAACAACCCATCTCCTCTCTTGGGTGTCGTGAAAGGCGACTAATAGATTTAAAACTGCACATACATACAATAGCTTATAGCGGCGATGGGCTCACCACCTGTCACGCTGAGCACATGTGCAGTTACTGCTTGGTGAAACGTTGACTGTTACAGTGGACTGCTTTTGTGGTAGGTGTTTTCCTATTGCTTAGTCTCTGACTAACTCTTTAGGGATAATAGTCGTGCGTGATTATATGTATATGTATGTACTATGTAATTTTGTTTTATCGAATACAGATTCATACAGAATACTTATGTTGCAGATGTCGCATTCAAGTAATCAAGAGGATAGACCTTCCAAGCGAGGTTTTAAAGGGACACCTAAAAATAATGACGAGCAAGTAGAAAAGTGGCTTGAAAATTTAGAAGAGGATATGGAGTTTAGCGATGTCGACGATTCAGTTGAAGACCTCAACATTGAAATACAAAATATTCAAATGCCAGAGGGATCAAGAATTGTGAGCGAAAGTGAACAAGCGAGTGTCAGGGAAGAAGAAGCAAGTGAGACAGAAGAAGAAGAAGCTAGTGAGAGGGATGAAGAGGAAGAGAGTGAGAGCGAAGATAACCAGCCACTTAGCTATCTTGCTACACAAACAAGTGGTGGAACTGACACACATTTTATTGGGAAAAATGGATTCTTGTGGTCAAAGTCTGAATTTGGAAGAACCAGCAGAATACCAGCACATAATATAATACAGGTATCTCAACCAACACAACCACTTGTATTCAAGAGTTTCATGGATTTATGGAACAAAATATTCGATCCTGAATTAGTGTCGACGATAGTCACTCACACGAATCAGAAACTGCGCTCATACCGAGAAAAATTTCGAAATACTAACAGACAAGAGCTGAAAAACACTAACGAAACTGAGATTCTAAGTTTGCTTGGACTTCTATATTATAGTTCCGTGTTTAAATGTAATGATGCAGATGCTAATTTATTCGCCACAGACGGCACAGGTCACGAAATCTTTCGCTGTGTGATGTCCAAGTATAGATTTTGTACCCTAATAAACTGCCTGCGATTTGATAATGGTTCCGATCGTCAGGAGCGTTTAAAAGCTGATCCTTTAGCAGCAGTTTCTGATATGTTTGCAAAATTTGTTTCTAATTCCCAAAACAACTATACTCCTGGGCCAAGCACCTGCATTGATGAGATGCTTATTCCTTTTAGAGGTCGATGCAAATTTCGAATGTATATGCCGAATAAGCCAGCTAAGTACGGCATAAAAGTAATGATTCTATGCGATGCAGAAAGGTACTATACATATAATGCTTATATTTACTGCGGTAAAAATTCGGATGGCAAAGGTCTTACAGAATCAGAAAAAAAACTTGGAGTTCCAACGCAATCGGTTTTGAGATTAGTAAAACCAATCGAAAACAGCAGTAGGAACATTACCGCTGATAATTGGTTCAGTTCAATTCCACTCGTGGAAATTTTACGATTAAAAAAATTGACTTACACGGGAACTTTAAAAAAAAATAAACGCGAAATTCCGCCCGAATTCCAACCCAGTAAGCAAAGAGTTGTGGGTAGCTCTGTGTATGGATTCACCAAAGATTTCACGTTGTTATCTTATGTTCCAAAGAAAAATAAATCTGTTTTATTGATCTCATCCTCACATCACTCCGCAAACACAGATGAAGCAACCAAAAAACCAACTATGATCGTTGATTACAATCATGCTAAAGGTGGAGTCGATGAGATTGATAAAAAAGTTTCAATCTATTCGTGCAGTCGCAAGACGCGTCGTTGGCCTATGGTAATATTTTATAGGATTGTGGATCTCGCCGGTGTCAACGCTTTTGTTTTGTATGAAAGTTGCCCTGGAGCTAAATTGAGGAGGGGAGACTTCTTGCTATCTCTAGCAAGAGAATTAGTTCTACCTAGCCTAAGGCAGCGTGTCTATAATGATAGATTACCAAGAGAACTACGACTATCCATAAAAAGAGTTTTGGGTAAAGATTTACCTCCTAGGCCTGATATTTTACCCGAACCTGGACCGCCAGCAAGAAAAGTATGCAGTATTTGCCCAAGCAGATTAAAACGTCAGACTCGATTTACTTGCTGTGCCTGCAAAAAGCCTATTTGTCTACAATGTTCGGCCCAGATCTGCGAAGATTGTAAATTTTAAATGTTAAAATGTACTGTAACTTTAAGACTGATTTGTGCCTAAACGTATCATACGATCTCATTGATTTTTTAAATTAAAGTTTATTAGTTTAATAAGTAAAAGAAAAAATGTTAAGTTTTTAAAGTATTTTTGTAAACAAAAAGAAAAAAAATATTTGTTAAGGTACCTACTCAAAATAGAAATTTTTGATCTCAATAAAAAATACTCTATTAATCTTAGCGTTTTAATGAAATATGATATTTTATTTCAATAAATAACTTTTTATAAAACACTTAAGGAAATAAAAGTAAAAATAAAATAATATATTCATATAATTTCTTGATATTTACATTTTAAAATGGTGTCTGACAGACACCACGTCAGTCGAATGTAAACAATAATTTTACCTCAGTTACAGAGGGTTAAATAAAAATTTGTTGTAAACTAAGTAATAATAATTTTTAATGATACAATATTTGTTTTCTACTACTTACAAATTGACCTAAATATTCACTAGCTCTAAGCACGCTTCACGTTCGTTACTTTCATATAACTTTCAATTTCTATATGATCGCACGAGTGTGAAGCCCAAACAACACTTACCGGTTATCAAAATTTTCGGTGGTGATTTATCCAAAGATTTCACTGTATAATACCTAACACCGCATGCGAACGTTGTTCTCAACGAGTTTCTCAATAACATCGTCACTATTATGGAGTTCTGCGCAGACGCACGATAAATCACTATGTAAGACCAATACTAACTGACTGGCAAAGGGGTCTAAGGCGAAAACCAGTCGCGTGAGTGTTTGACGTAAACACGAATTCATCTATCGAATACAAATATCAAATTAAGCCTTAATACACTGGTGGTTAAAGTTGATAACGGGAAGTTGGTGGGTGTGTCTGAGACTCTCAGCTCTACGTACATTTATGTGGTGTCGCGTGCGTGACATTGATATTTTCGCGAGAAGGCTGGGTGGAACGTCACAGCACATAACCTTCGCCATTTGTCAAACAAACATTCTGTTTTGCTGTACACGCGTACCTGGACAACCACATTTAGCGCAAATAGTTCGTATAACATAAGAGCTCGAGCGCGCGAATACCAGACACAATAGAATTTTAATTGTTATCGGCCACCTGGTGGTCGATCGACGCTAAAGGGGTTATAAAAAAGAAAAAATTACTCACAGTATTTAAAGAAAAGTATTTATTGTACTGTTTTTATTTTATGAGTCGGAGGAACACATGATTTATAGGCCAAGTGTTACGTTAGAACGTGACAGTAAATGCAGATTATACAGCGTATGTAAATAAAGTAACTACAGAGGAAAAGATAAGAATTGCACAATACTAGACGCAGTAGAGCCTTTGAATGCACACAGGCAAGGTGAAATGCAATTGTGCAAAACTTTTGTACCTAAGTAGCCAAGTAGGTACATATAAACCGCCTCTGATGACATCATCTGGGTGCCTAGCGCGAGTTTTATTCGCCATTCGATCACGTTAACGAATACGAGAATTTGTATGGCGTTTTAACTCTTCTCGTATGTCGCCAGGCACGCTTCAATGCCATAGTAGTTTTCGTTTTCGTTTTCGTAAACGAATGAATACGATATTAAACAAAACTCACACTAGGCACCCTGACCACGTGGTTTACTATAATAAGTATAGCCAAATAGTATCTAAAAAGGATAGAATAAAAAAAAAAAAAATAATAATAATAATAAGTAGGTATATTTATTTGCCAAAAAAAAAACATAGACAAAAAGGTCTATGGCTCAGTGTTTGCAGAAGACCCACAAACCCTGTTATTCTGCCATAGCCATAAATTTATACATGGATTAAAACATAAATTGTAGTTAAATCTAAACTTACATTTTTTTATCTACATACAATATTTTATTATATTGTTTACCTATATTTGTAATTAGCTAGTGCCAGCGACTGCTCATGGAGCAGCCAGTTGCGACCACTGAGCAAGTAATCACTACGTTATAAGAGTCGGCACTTCATAACTAGCCGTTTTCACAATTATGTACGTAGTTTCTACCAACCTAATAAATAAAATCGTACTACCAACATAAGCAGGAAATGTCAAAAGAATAGTGAAGTAGGTACTTTGCAAACTGAGCATAATATCGATATCGATAAAAAAAAACTTCGTAGCGTCTATACCCATTAACCTCAAATATTTCATACGTTGGAATAAAAGCAGGCGATAAATCCCATCACAACATGCCAGCAAAATATATATTTATCTAAAAACAATCTAAAACTTTTCTCCTGATGACATGCAATGAAAGAATTACCGCTTGTATTTTTTTAAATAAAAAAGTCAGTTAAAGTCAAATATTTTTTATTTAAATAAACTTTAGAAAAGTGCTTTTGAATCGTCCAAACATTTTTACCTATTACCCATATCATCTGTAAAAAAGTAATGAAAATATCAAATTCATAGAACGAAACTTGGCAAAGTACTTGGTAAACTTGGGAAACTAAAATCACCTCCTGGCATGTTTTCATAATGAGTACTCGCTTTAGAAGTCGATGCTGGACAATTCATTGAAATATCTGCAAGAAATGAATAGCAATATTAAGACCAAATATTAGTGTCATTGGAAAGTCACTTACTAAAGTAAGAAAGTTTGAATCAATTGTTATTTAGGTACCTATTTTATGCTTTTTAAACGTGTGCAGTCTTTCCTCAAATTGTGTCACATTTTCATGAGGCGTTCTTGATTTAGAAGTAGATGGCAGACAATCGAGTGATATATCTACAAATAAAATATAATAAATATCAGATGTTAAGACTGTCAGCGTCATCGAAAAACCAACTTGTAAATAGCTTAAAGTGTTCAAAATGTTCCTATTTTGCGTTTTTTTTAATTATGTGCTGTGGCGTGCCACTCTGAGCTTCTGCTTTAGAACTAGATGCCGGAAAATTAAGCAAAATACTTGCTAGAAAGTATAACAATTTCATTTTATGTACGGCAAATGACCACACAGTACACCTGATGGTGTACTGCGAATTTCGTGCAGGTATATAAAACGCAAAATTACCTTTTTCTTCTCCAGCTTACATATAGGGAAATTTGCAAGAATTTCATCAGAAAGCTGTGTTTACCTTTAATGTAGGATAGGCATTTCTTTTTAATCTATTACCCTTTTTGTTGAACATTTTACGAGGAAAGTGATCGCCATATATAAACTTATTAACATTTAACTTCTTTATGGGTATATAGACCAAATCCTCATTACCTGTATATTTTTGTATATACCCACAGTCGACATCTAAAATAAATAAAAATATCGATAAGCACAGCACTAGGACAATGTAAAGTTTATAAATAAGGAACTAAAAAATAACCCGAATTTTCTTCTAATTGTTACTTAGACACATATATTTACCGATATTACCACTTATTAATAACACTGTTTTTACTCAAATTGACTTAAAACTTGGAATACACTACAAAACTTACCTGTTTGGGGAAGTAACTATTACCTAATCTGTGGTTTGGGTCAAGCGGGAATCTAGCCAATAATATATCCTTACTCAACTTTCTCAATCTTTGAATACCACAAATTTCACACTTACGCAAAGATTTGCCACCCATAATGTAATTTTACCACGTTTTTTACAGTTTTTAAACTTCCGAGCTGTACAAAACACACAAATATTTAAACAGAACTACAATGGCACCATAAAGAAACTTTGAATGGCGCGTTACATGCTGGGCAACATGACCATACCGTATAATGCGACTAAATTAGCGTGTTGTGGCTGGTACAATAAGACAGAACGTTTTATTAACTTTGTTCATTGGTAGGATTATTTCGTAATTTAATGTTGGCACAAAGTACGTTCATAATTCCATACAATATATTTTTTATATGAAGTGTCGACCCCCTGGTTGCGACAACTCCCGCGAAACGTTGGTAACGAGAGGTTAATCCCTGAACGAACTGGCGGCGGGAGGTCATTCCAAATTTTGGCTGCCAAAAATAGTATACCTACTTTGTCCAGCAGTGGACGTCTTTTGGCTGAGATGATGATGATGATGATGATACCTACTTACTTAAAAGTAAATTAAGAAAATATAAAACTACATCCAAACTTGTTGACTTTTTTATATTTTATTTCTAATAAAATCCACCGCAGTGCCAATGTTTTTGCCTTAGATAAATGATTGGTGTCGAGCGCGCGAGACCAATCATTTATCTAAGGTTTTTGCTTTGTTTTTATTTTTGTGTTCGATTTTACGCAAACTGTAGTAAGCTATTATGAAAAAACATATTGTAAAATCCATATGACCAGATTTCAAGGTTTCGAGTTCGATTACGGTAGGTACATAATATCCTATCTATCTATAGTGGTCGCCTTAGTGGTGCTGGGTTCAATTTCCAGGTTAGGCAAAGTGTGTTTCAGATTTTCCAGCGTAGCCCGACATGATTACAATCAAATCAAATATCAATTATGAAGGTTTTATTTCTTTACCTAGCAGTGAAACAGGGTTCCCCTACTATTAATATAATGGCGATGAAGTTATTATACATTTAAAATACGACTAAAATGGGGTCACTGGAAGCGTAAGTAGATGTCGGTAGAGGTCTAAGAAATCCATCGCCAGTGTCGATTCGACACGCATGGGTGTGTCCGGAAGACAAGAAGGTTCTAATGAACTTAGTAAATAACTAACTACCTACCTACTTATTTACTTAGAAATACTGATTTGAATATATTTAATTTGTGTTCATGTGAGCGTTCTATCTTTTACATAGAGTTGTTTATTAAATGGATATGTTATAATAGCTAATAAATAGTATAATAAATAAAACTGCGAAAAAGAACTGTCAAACCAAAAAAATATCAAAAAAATAATTAAAAAAAATAATATATTTTTAAGGGTGCCGCCACCCAACCCCACTTTGTTTATTTTGTAGGTACTTGAGTCTTCTGTGCTTGAGTGTTATGTTTACCTACCTAGGTACTTAGTACTTACCTCATTACTACTATTTTAGTGTAAATTAGGCTAATTTGTGATCTATCTCTACTATGTGATCTATGTGCTCGCTCTATCATGTTGTTAATAAAGTTTGTGGTGCAAAAAAGGAAGCTAGCTAGAGCAGACTGTCTACTGTGTAGCTAATAAAATCTGTATTATACAGTATTATACAGTTAACAAAATACCTGAAAATTCTAGAAAATGAAACGAATAATTTTGCCACCTACTTATTAATTTTAAGATCACTAGTTAGATTCAAATAACTCTACACTAATAAATATCGTACACCAGAAAGTTATATCAACTCATGAACTAACATTTACTAAGATGTAGATAATAGACACACTTTATGTCTTTGGCGTTATGGTTAGATAATGAATGAATGAGATGTTCCTAGCGAATCTAATAACCCAAACCAAAATATAAGTTGTAAAACTAGTTTACGACAACAACAGAACAAAGAAAAAAAAGTTCGGCACAGAAGAAAGACACTAGCAGAACTTGCACTCCTTTATGGTTGACGGAATGCTGCCATTACAATAGCGCACACAATTTGCAGAGCACAGAGTTGATTCTAACTTGTACCATACGGCCACATGCACTAGAGCGCAATTCCTTTGTGTCCAGCATTTATAAACACGACCGTTCGAGCATTAGGGTTGTCAAGCAAAGTAAAATAAAATACCTACAAAATTATTGGGAACATTTATTGTATTTACGTTTATTCAAGAAGAAGTAAAAAAACTCTAAGCAAATCGTATGACGTACTTATGTCCGACTGATTGATATTGAACTCCGGGATTTCGGCAAGCTGTAGGTAGCTAACTCATGCCTACGCACGGAGTGACTTAGCCATAGCCCTGAGTTCGGTTATCGCGCCATTTTTTTGTCTGACAGGTAGTAGGTACCTATGCCAAGGTAAGCGGCGATGGCGACCGACGACGATGATGTGCGAATTATATCAAACTTTTAGCGTCGTTACTTAACACGTTCGCGGGAGTTGTCCAATGATTCAATGAAATCAGAAATGTTTCGTTTTGATGGAGATTTAAAAGAGCGACGATAAATTTAAAAATTAAAAATCTTTAAAAACTTGTAGAGTTCAACACAGTTTTTGTTGCTAAAAATACATAGATTTTCATTGATATTTCACTGGACAGCTGGGAAGCAGGTGGCCTGTGTTCAATTGTTGCTAAAGATTAAAATCAATTCCCGCCCCCTATTTTTAATAGTTATTTATAGGTATAAAAAGTCGGTCACCGTTCGAAGAGTTCCGGATGAAGAATGCGCTTCGGCGCATCCTGATTTGGCGTTATGACCTGACGCAGATGGTTCCTTTTGCTTGTGCATGGTTGTCTAGGGTTGCCACCCGTACTTTATTATAAAGTATTTTACGTTATTTCGGGTACTTGTACTCTATACTCTATGATAAAAATAAAGTAAATAAAGTATTTATTTTATTTCTCTGGGGTTCTTTTTACATATAACAAACAAAAAAGTTGCTGTGCAGCTATTTAGCAGTGATAGTTATTTGTTAAAAGTTCTTAAAAGCATTGAGAAGTATGTTTTTAAGCGAAATAAATAATAAATAAACAATAACGGTTGGTGGGGGGATTATACATAGTCTATGGTGGGGGGTGTCAGTAAAAACTTTAAAGTCGTGTGTAGCGGGATTGTTTCTGTCGAACGCTGCCGCTGGTGCCACTAAGTACCCTTATCTTATAATCTTATTTTTTTTTTTTTTTTTTTTGTGGTCTAAAAAAAATTTATTACAGAACAAAACTTAAAACAAAAAAAAAGAAACAACTTAACTGAACTTAAAAAAAAATCTAATAATCTTATTAAGTTGCATCTGTGAATACATCTATAGCAGAAAAATATTGTGGAATTAGGTGATACTGTCATTTTATAGAAAAAGAAATAGAAAATATTTATTCACAACCACTTATATTAATAACAACAACATGTGCAAAAGACTTAGAATAACTAGTGGTGTTGAATCGGTCTCCACTCAGCAAATGTCTAGATACCTAGTTGGCACCCCGACGCGCTGATCTTCCGTGGAAACGTTTTACAAACACATCCAATAATCACTGCTTTTCTCCAAACTTGTACCGAAGATCCCGCCCGCGAACGTGTAAGCTGAATTTCTAACAGACGCGAAACAGTAATGACATCATAAAAATAATGTTAACTTAATTAAGAAAGAACTTAAGACATTTCGCTAATTAATTTCGCAATAAAATTGGGTATTTTTTTTAACGTAGAGCTTGCAGCTTATAAAATGCGATCCTTGATGTTATGATTCGACTTCAAGGACGTAGTTAATTAATTACCTGTGGTCGGATAAGGTATTTCGGGCCAATGACCTCAAACGTTATGCTTGATATTATGGGCTTATTAAAACATATTTTTTATATTCGGTTTTTTTGTCACTAAACTTTTAAAAGTTTATTGCAACGGTTATTGCAACCGATGGCTATGTAGATTCATCTTTACAGATGAAATACCACAAATTTGATAACACAACGCTATAGTAAATTTTACTTTTTTATTTTTAAGTGCTAATTGCTACATTTAAGCTGAATTAAATATTGATAAAATAATCGGGATTGCGGAATATGGATGTATATTCCCACCAGATTTTAAACTTTATGTGATTGAGATAAGATTGAAAACCAAATGAAATATGCTTACCACTGACCCTGAATGAGTTAATCTTTTTCACTGTATTTTATAAATATTTAATTCTTGTAAGCTCTTTAAAAAAAAATGTACTTACAAGTAATTTTTCTAATTACGGAAAAACTATTCCGCTAGGTAAAAAGTCCTACCCAATATATAACCCCCAACCTTTACAAGGATAGGTAATGGAGACAAACAAGGGAATATCGGTCGGTCCCCGGATAAAACCTAAGTATTTCATATTATTGTCTTTTAGCTTGTTTTCTTTTCTTTTTTATAAAATGTCATCTCATGCTAATTATTTTATACTTCTTCTTTACTGGGTGAATAACTTCTTTTTCTTTCTTTCTTTACATACCATTTTGAATAAAAAGAAACAATTACCAAATGCTATTTTCTAATTTAATTACACTAACAGTAAGTACCTACTTGGGTACTACAATAAAATTATTCTTCTGCATATTTCACTTGACTATACCATCATAATTATTATTTAACTATGTTTATCTACTAACTCGACGAATCCATCTAAGCGTTCTACAAGTTGCATGTTGCTATTTTATAGATAAAAACATTTTTGCAATAAAAATGCAATTATAACGACAAATTCATCATGTCAATTTTATTGTCTAGCACCCTTCCTCATTTCTACATCGAAAGATTTAATCGCGATAAGTCACCTAGCATTTGTTTATTATTTTGCAATATTGTCAAAGAGCAAAAATTCTATGTAGACGCGTACCCAGGTACTTATATTTTGTAGTTGGTTCATTCCTTCATATTAAAAAGCTGATGAAAAAACCGCTATATTTTTCTTTTCTTTGCAAATCTCCCTGCATACTCTTTTCTCAACCATGCCGACTTCAAACTCTACCAGCAGCACCAATCAAATCGAAGCGCAATATGTGAACGTTTATAGTCAACTAGCGGCCCGCCCTGGCATCGCAGGGTGTACTTTTTTATTTTTTTATTTTTTTAATATAGTTTATAGCCTTTCTCAATAAATGGACTATTCAACACAAAAATATTTTTTCAATTCGAACCAGTAGTTCCTGAGATTAGCGCGTTCAACCAAACAAACAAACTCTTCAGCTTTATAATATTAGTATGATTCTAAATGAAATGAAACAAAGTTGCAAATGTTAAAAACAATTTAAAAAGTGCGCTTTTAACTGTACGGGTGCTTGTAACTGTACCCCCGCTGGGAATCGGTTCTGGGCAATCTCTCTTCTGTGCGTGCCTGGGCCCTGGAGTCTGACTGCACTAACGCAGGAGTTTGTTGTTGCTAAGTTCTGTTATGAGTTTTAATTTAATAGATTCTAAGCTTGTGATCACAATCTCACATTATGTCTGTGAAATCAAGAAATCTGTAGGCATGTATAATTAAGCCTGCACGTAGGTGATTATAACCCATTTCGCAATCCAGCGTGAAATGGACAAGCAGTGGCCATTAGCCTTAGGTAATACAATTTTATGATGTTATTTCTAACACCCCCTATTTTTGTTTTGCATTGCAGTGTCCTGGTTTAAAAGTCTAGTACTTCAGTTCTCCCTCAGTGAAGTTACAAGGCACTGTAAATGACTGAAGCTCTTGTGTCTAGTATTCAAGGCTGCGGTTGCTACTTTCCATCAAGCATGCTCGTTACAAGTACTCACAGTCGGTCAAAAAAAACAGCCTACCATCACTATTCTACCTACTTGCGCCTCTGCGACTGCGCGTCGTCTGCTACGGTGGTTACGTACTCCGGCAGCACGCGCCACAATGGTGAAAGATAAGTTACTTGGTGCGCATCGAGCTGTGAACCGAAAGTCTGGTGTTTACATGCGAAATCTGAGTGGGCTCCCAGTTTGTGATCGGCCGCGAAGAGCCTCGCTCGTCCTGGCACCCTAGGATTGTTGTTAAAGTGACTGTTCAAGTTATTGCGCAATCAGATAAGAGATATTGCCGCTCTATGGATAATTCGTCATCTTTGTTCGAAGTGGTGTGAGGATAACCGATAAACAGAGGATTGAGGTTTCTAGACCGTAAGGCGTTTAAGGATATATAAGTTAATAATCAGTAATTATTCATATTGGTGTTATAAACTTTATAAATGCACGAATCTGCACTGGACTCACACTTACACCCCTATGAAAGAGCTCTTAACACTTGGTTAGTAATCAAAGGATCGCACAACCTATCTCTATCTAGTTTTACACTACGCACACGTTTTCGTTAAATTCAAATTTAAAATTAATCGAATGGTTAACAAAGCTCGCGCTGTCTGGATGACTCTTCTCCAGAGTGCCTATTAATTGAGATTGCCAACAGATAAGGTCCAATTCCTGGTTATCCCTTATCTATGACCATTGGCAATACCAAGCCTTCATAGCAAAGCTGTGGATGGAGCTTTCTTTCATAACAAAGAACCAAGGAGCTGGCAAGCAAGAATATACAATGATAAATAACCTACCTTATACTTATCCTACCTGGGACTTACCAGGACCTTGTAAACAATGGCTGCAGTGTAAGAAAGTTTAATCAAGCGGTGTTCAGGGCCTGTGTTAGCCCTAGATATTAACTTTTTGACTGTGGCGTAATGGACTTCGCTCGACATATTTTTAATCAAGATGATGCTAGCTAGCACAGAATAACTAATAGTAGGTACACAAGCCGGCACAGACCATATCACACTACCACAAACTGTAAAAAATGCGCAATGGACTTTGAACTTTATTTATTACACTAATATTAGGTCATTACCTATGAAATTGACGTTTTGTATGAAGATTTTTATAAAATTATATTTTTCATACTAACGTTTTTTTTTAATTTTCTTAGTATCGTTTATTTCACTAGCTAAATATAGCAAACATTAAAAAGAAAAAAAATCAAGTCCCTTCAAAGCTACAATGAAACAAAAGGTCAATTCCGCGGACAAAAAAGGAGTCAATTTAAAAAAAAATTGGGCGATAAAGACACAAAATGAATAATCATTGTTATTACTGAAGCCAAAGTAACATAGTCCTAATTAAAGGTGTATAATAAGATTATCAACCGGTATTGACTTTTAGAAGTAATACAGCTATTAATAAGTAAGAAAAAACGTCAATTTCATAAATAAGGACCCCATATTATAAATGCGAAAGTTTGTATGTGCGTATATTTATTGCTTCTTCACGCTGCAACGGATGGATGGATTTGGATGAAATTCGGCATACAGATAGTTTATTACCTGGATTAACACATAGGATACTTTTTATCCCGATTTTTCCAACGGGAACGGGAACCACGCGGGTCAAACTGCGGGCGGCCGCTAGTATGACATATATACTTGAATATTTATTGAAGAAATTGGACAGTTTTGGATAGATTGATGTGCAGGCGTCTGGACAAGGGTAATGGCACTAGTGATAAACACTTTTTTCCTGTAATCACTCAAAGTCATCATAACGACATGGAAATATATGAGAAGAATCTTAAATTAAATTATTATTATTATCTACCTGAATGTAGAGTGTTCTGTTTACAATGAGGACAAAACTGAACTCACTTGTTCTTTAAAAAAAAGTTTGTTCATCATCACTATCTCAGCCAAAAGACTTCCACTGCTGAACAAAGGCCTCCCCTAAGGATATATGAGGTGTATTTGCCGTAATTGCCACGCTTGGCAGGCGGGTTGGCGATCGCAGTAGGCTGAGAGTAACCTGAGAGATGCTGCTGCCCATCCTCTAAATCCCTTAGTCGGCTTTTACGACACCCACGAGAAAAGATGGGGTTTGTTACTAAAGTAAAATACTTAACTTATTGATTGCTCGGATTGTGACTGATTAATAAAAGCAGGCATCGTAGTGGCACCTAGTTATATTCGACGCAGTAACCCAGCTAGCCCTCCGTGCTTCGAAAGGCACGTAAAGCCGTGGGTCCCGGCCGCATTAGCAGTCGTTAACAACCACCAACCCGCACTGGGCCCGCGTGGTGGTTTATGGCCCGTTCTCCCTATCCATCCATAGGGAAGGCTCATGCCCCAGCAGTGGGGACAAAAATGAGCTGATGATGATGATGATGATGATGAACCCAGCTAGTGCCCGACACCAGTTTTCGTCGCCAAAAAATAACATAATATTGTAATTTTTCTGGATGACAGTTAAGAAGCAATGTGTTCAGATAGGTACTCAATTGTCGCTAAAGTCAAAATCAGTTGCTGACCCCTATTTCTAACGACTATTGGTCGCCCAGTGGTCGACATTCGACCGTAATTTTATTAAGGCTGCACGGATTGTATCCTAAGCAATGAAAAATTAAAAAGATAGAATGTGAGTTTGGATTGGCATTGACAGATTTCGGCCGCTCCCATTCCGTTTTTGAAATTTTTGAAAAGAGTGTACGTATGCGTGTGTGTCAAATACATGGTAGTGTGTGTAATGTTTGTAAGTGTAATATAGTAAGTGTGCGAAATTTCATACTCCTCCGTCCGCGCAATTTTCGTAAAAAGGGGTACAAAGTTTTTGCTTCACGAATTATTAGGTAATCCTAATATATAGATTAGAGAGAAAAAAGGGCCGATCACTGCTACTGACAAGTGGCACTACCTTAGGTAGATACATACATGGTGAGTTCCAAATTAGTGTAGAAAGTTACATAAATAACGGCTTGAATAAAAACGCTCCACTATAATTATATTTCTCAATAGTGTAAGTATAGATAAAACAATAGAAACTTGATTAATATAACAAAAGTGCATATACTCAGTAGCAGTCGTTTAAAATGCATTAGATTAGATAGGCATCCGTAGCGTGCGCTGGCGCATCGCCCTAGCTTTCAAAGCCTGACATGACATCAAGCGATTTCCGCCATACTTGGATGATCGTGAGCCTTATTACGATGCATTCTACTGTTGCAGAGTGTAGGTCAGTGGTTACATTTAAGTAATAAACATACTTATTATTATTCTAAAAGGTGTAGCAGTTTTATACAAAATATCATTGGGCCTAGTTACAAATCTCATAACAACCTAATTAGCAATTTTTAATCTACTTATTCATTATTCTAATTATACCTATTATGTACTAACTATTCAATCCCCATTCTTTCTTTCCTATTAAATAACAGGTGTTTCGCGCATGGACCGTTAATTTTTGGGTCATCGTGGAGGTAGTTTTCACCAATAGACCTTATGTCTGAAGTGTCTAAATTAAAATAATAGTACCTAGATTACAAAATAGTACAGGTTTTCAGCTTTATAAAAACCACTAACAAAAGTCATAAGTATCATGAATTAAAAGAAATATTTACGCCTATCAAAAACATATCACAATATCGGTATCTAAATAATAAATAATCGTAGACTGATAATGTATTATTTTTTTAGTATTACGGTTTACGGTAATGATAATCATAATATACCTTTTTGAAATCCTTGTATTGAGCCTTCAAATTTGAGGGTATAGTAGCCCCATACCTATATAGTATATGAAAAAAAAAAGTTTTTCACCAAATGGCGTCGCACAGCCGCCATGTTTGTTTTTTAAAATCACCTATCTAAGAACACTTGGGCAGCTAAGACGAATCTAACGATACCTCAATTAGGTAAATCCGTTCAGCGGTTCTGGAGATATGAGGTAATAAATAATATATACATATGTACAAGATACGCGCGAAAAACAATACCCTTGCTTTGCAGTCGGGAAAAAAACATCTCCATTACCCTGCCCCTTAGGATTACGGTCTATGGTTAACAACTAAGAGTTAAAATTTTGCCATACAATATCTCGTTTTCGATAACGTGATTGAATGGCGAATGATACGCACTAGGCTCCCAGACGTGATCTCATCTAATGAGGAATCACTACAATATACGAACCTCTCTACTGCTGCTAATACACTGCTAATAGCACTTGTGGCGGCAAACTATAAGTAGGTAGGAATATATCTGCCTCAGCTGTGCATCGAACCAGATACCAATAAGTCTGAGACAGTGATGGAAAGTGCAGTGGAAATTTCGAAAAATCCGGTGTTGATACGACATTTACTGCATGATTTAGAACTATTATTTTTATAAGTTTCTAGATGAACTATCAAAAACCACTAAGTAGTCATCATCACATCACCAGCTGATTTTATGTTCCCATTGCTGGGGCACGAGCCTTCCCTATGGAAGGATATGGAGAACGGGCCATTAACCTCGGGCCCAGTGCGGATTGGTGGTTGTTAATGACCGTTTATGCAGCCGGGACCAACGGCTTTACAAGCCTTCCGAAGCACGGGGGAGGTCGAGGTGATACATTTTTGGTCACCCATCCGATGGCCGGCCTTCGCGAAAGTAGCTTAACCTTAGTAATCGCAGACCAGGCGCGTTAACCTCTGCGCCATCGAGCTCTTCGTAGTAGTAAATGTCAGTATCAATAATGAAACTGCCCAAGCTTCGATAAATATTGCCTTCTCTGCCTTCTCGTTTTAAGATGAAAGATCACAACAAATAAGGTCATAAGTCTTGCACCATTATGATAACATTGCAGCAAGATTTGGTTTAATATGTCATAGTCAAGAATCAAAAGAATAGCCCATACGTAAAATTGTGTGGGCCTATGCAGAAAACTACGGGATAACAGTTGGCGACAGTTAGAGATAAGTGCGCTAACTGTTTATAATGATTACGCGTCCCGTTGGCTGCCTGCGATGATTCGAGCAACTCTCCAACTCGTGTCTTGTGGAACTCAGTGACACAATAAAAAGAGAAATCGTTACATTCTTCAGATTTAAATCTTATGGTACCTATTTTGTATACATGCTAATGTTCTCTTTTGCCACCATCGATTGTT
Organism: Eudonia mercurella; assembly: GCA_963082485.1. NCBI lineage: Eukaryota > Metazoa > Arthropoda > Insecta > Lepidoptera > Crambidae > Eudonia > Eudonia mercurella. Next base: position 6,603,840 of record OY720024.1, on the reverse strand, counting down.
GATCGATCGATGATTGCCACAATCAATGGTGATCTTATTGGTAAACTAGCGAAATTTCAAGGATTCTTTTGCATTGTATAGCTACTGTTACATAAGTCAGATAGCTGGTTTCGGTACCCTTTTCATATATTGTTTTATTTAAAAGCTTTCGTCCCGTCCATTATTTAAAGCTTGTCTATTGTGTTTCTTCTGTTGAATTCTAACTTCTCAGCTCAGATGCTTTAATGTGGTACGTGGTTCTAAGCAAAAGCTTGAGGCAGGCAGCGTTTATTTACAATGTCGGGGTAGGTGGATCAGTAGGGTGGGTTACTCTTGAAACACAAATGCATTAATCGATTTCCAATCACAAATCTAAAAAAATCAAATGGCACTCTTAAAAGCGATAATAGCGCTACATTGGAATTAAATTGCGTGAAAATTGAGTGAACAAATTATTATCGAGATGGGGCGTTCGTTCCGAAATTGCGAAACTTATCCCAATATCGATACATATTAATCGCATTGGAATTGTATTGAGATTGAGTTTGCGTTCAAGAGTAGCCTACCTGGATTACCGCGACGACGCTACTTACTGCTCACAACTGTACACCATGAGGTCGGTGTCTCAAATACAGACTGGCAATGACATCAACATCGCTCAAAGCTATAGGTACTTTTAAATTTATTTTTACCAAGAGTAGGTACTTAACTTACAAGGTTTAATCATTTAAGATTTAGCACAAACAGTAGATAGTAGCACATGCACAGTAGTAGTAATTACGAATATATGGTTTTCGTTGATGTAAAGAGGCGTTAACGCTGTAGTTTTGGAGGTAAAGAACATATTTTCCGTCAAGATTCGTTCAAAGCATGCATGAAATATCGCAATGATTACAATCTTACATTATGATAATCCTATTCAGATTGTAAATTCTTCAGCGTTAATGTTGAGCCAAATTAGTGCATTCTAGCGCTTGTGCAATTATTATAATCTGTTGCTTAACAGATAGGTACCAAGCTACGTCAACATATAGGTACAAGACGTAATTAAAAATGTTAGCGAACGTTTTAAGAAATTACAAATGACATTGTTATTCTGGTGCTCTTCTAATCAGTATTACACAACAGTTTGTGGTAGGTGCTGTAGTAATCAAAACTACTCCAGCATAACGGATATCAAGTTAACAATACAGCTACTGTGACCTACATCAAAGGAACCCTTACGTCTCAAATTTTAAGCATTGCGCAACGTTCCACAATGACGCAAGGAAACACGTTGCATGTACGCCATAAATCGCCAATAGGAACAATGGGGCATGAGTGAAAGTACAACTCAACCACCGGACCGTTGTGCCTGGGCTATTGTTCTCCATTTTGATTGTTTTCAATAGTACTGGTCCTTCACGCCACCCCGGTTTACACTAAATGTTAACTTGAAATCAGAATTTCCAGTCTAATCATTGTAGCTTAGCTATGTCGATTTGTAACGAACACAAAAAACATTTTAAAAGATCTATCTCTTGGTTTTTCAGAAATCATTAGAGATTGCTGACATTCGGCAACTTAAGGACCCGGGACCAGGGGCTGGTATTCAGTATGCTACAATGATACTCTCCGAAGAGAAAGAGGAATGGATACCAAATTACAAAGGACGATATTGTGGTGTATATTTGTGACATTCACGGCAGTGTCCAGTGAGACATCAGTATGCCCAGCGCCAGAGACAATTTCACCATGCATATGCACGAATCGGCACGAAGATGTCCAAATATGGTACTTACTTATGCATTTAGATCAGCTTATAATTCTAATTACCTAAATGTCACTATAGTTTCTATTGTATTGAAATCATTGTTGTCTATTTTTCAGGTGCACTCACAGCGACTTAACACAAGTCATGAAAGGCGTGCAAAAGACAGGAGAATATGTACGGAACCCCATAGATGAACTCATAATAGAAAATAATTATCTTCCGTCGTTGCCAGGGAAAATATTTCAAAATGTAAAAATACTCCGTCTGATGTTAAGACATAATGGCGTTGAAAGATTATCTGCTACTTGGTTGGAAACGCAAGAAATGGGCTTGGTGGAAATCTTCATTGTTGAAAATGAATTAAAGAATCTGCCAGGGGAAAGTCTCGTGAAGCTTCAAAACTTACAAGCAATAACAGTTCAATCGCAAAGTCTAAAAAGATTACCAGTGCTAGGGAACATGCCAAAACTTAAATACATAAACATACAAACAGAGAGCTTAAATGCTATGAACGAGCATACATTACAGAATTTACCCAACTTGGAGAGACTCTTCATTCAAGGCAGTCCCAATCTTAAAGTTTTGAAAGAGAATGCTCTATATAATTTGCCAAAGTTACGGAAACTAGAAATAACGAACTGTGGAATTAATTATATTCATATGAGAGCGTTATCATTATTACCTTCACTAAGTGAATTGTCATTTAGCAATAATAAAATATTGGACGCCACTATGGTTGGAAGAGCTACTAGGGATTTGCCACTGCTATCTCATTTAAATCTTAACCATAATTTGATCGATAAATTAAATGAAGGTGCTTTTGTAGATCAACCTATGTTAGAGACATTATTGCTATCACATAACAATATAAACATTATTCACCACGGAGCATTTCACAGAGTTCCAAAATTAAGAGTTGTAGATCTAAACTATAACAAAATAACTCAAATCCACCCAGAATCATTTTTACAACAGTCAGGAAGTGGAGTACAAGAACTGAGCCTAATCGGAAATCAAATTATGCATATTTCTGAATTTAGAGCATTATTAGATGCTTTACCTCGTTTGAGGTTTCTAGATATGAGTGAAAATTTACTTCAAGAAATTCCAAGAGGGGCACTAAGAGGGCATCCAAGTTTAGAAAGATTACATTTGAATAAAAATAATATAAAATATATACAAGCTGATGCATTTGTTGCAATGCCCGCGTTGAGAGAGTTACATCTAAGCAACAACTCTTTAAGCGACATGAATGAAGGTCCATTTTGGAATTTACCTGCTTTAAAGGGTTTGGATTTGTCATTTAATTACTTTCAGCGTTTACAACCAAAAATGTTGTACAATTTACCGGCGTTGCGACGGATTAATTTAAGTAACAACCAAATTACTATAATTGATCCGATTTCTTTTATAGAACTGCCATTGTTAGAATATATAAATATTTCTAGCAATGCCCTGGTCTCCATACATCCAGCTACCTTTAGAAATTTGCCGAGCCTGTACGAAGTAGATGCAAGTATAAATAAATTAATGGAGTTCCTTCCCGGATTACCAAGAGGGTTAGAACAATTATATTTACATAGAAATCAAATAGCGAGCTTACCAATGCCACCATCACCTGATTTGGATTTGCCTTCTTTGAGAACCATGGACATTTCCAGTAATGGAATTCAAAAAATACCACACGGAAGTATGAAAACTTTACACAATTTACGAAGGCTGTACATGAGGCGTAACGGTCTAAGACAAATAGAAATGACAACATTTAGTGACTTGGAACGTCTGGAGATATTGGATTTAAGCGATAACCAAATACTATCAGTGAACCCAAAAAGCTTCAGTAAACTTACACGATTAAAGAAAGTAAACTTGCATGGAAACACAATAGAGAACTTCGACTTTATGGTCATTCAAGAAAATGCTGCATTGTCAGCGTTAGATTTTAGTAAGAATAGACTGAAAAGTATAAGCCCAAACATTGTAAATAAAGCGATAGATGTTGAAACTTTGAACATATCCTCGAACAATTTAAATGAATTACCAGCAACATTAAATATGCTTCCGAAGTTAAAAATACTTGATGCCAGTTATAATCACATCAAACATTTTGATGGTAACGTAATAAACAATATACAAACGCTCAAAGAAATAAAAATGCCAAACAATAAAATCGTGGAGCTGCGGACTGGAAGTTTCAAAGACCTGCGAGAACTAGAGACTATTGATATGGAAAATAATCATATTGAGATTATACACCCGAAAGCAGTATCAAATTTGCCTAATCTTTCAGTTATTTATTTAAGCAGAAATCACATTGTTGATTTACCTAATGGTGTTTTCTCAAATCTTCCAAAGTTAAGAATCATCGAACTACAAGGCAACAGATTGCAATTCATATCACCAAGAGCTTTCGAAAACATTCCTTTAGTACAATATTTAAATTTGAGCAACAATCAGTTGACTAATATAGATAATTCGGGATTGCGTCAATTAATGTCCTTGGAAGTACTGGATATTAGTTTCAATAAACTGACTAAGATAGTTTCATCATCTTTCCAATACATGGAATGGCTTGTGGAATTAAATCTTGATAACAATCTTATTTGCTATATAGGAGGAATGCCATTTGATTTTATGCCTAGATTGAAAATTCTTTCTTTACGCTATAATAAGTTGGCATCGGTAAACGAAGCTATCTTTGCAAAACTGAGAAACAATATAGCAATTTTGGACATCGATGGTAGGAATATTATAAATATGTCTTGCCCTGGTGAAGTTCAATATGATCTATTTTATTGGAGAAATTTTTTAAAATAATATTTTTTTGCTTTCAGGTAATCCATTGGTTTGCAACTGTGAGCTTATGTGGCTTAAATCATGGCTATCAGAATCTTCATCCATCGGACCGAAATGCGCTGATGGGAGTTACGTCAAGGGAATGCCATTTTCAAGAGATGATTGTGTAAATGTACCGACAAATCAAGATAACGATATGAGGTCCTGTATAACACTTGAGAATGAAGCACTATTGCCCAGCTTGGCTACTTCACAAGTATTTTCTTCGTTGGACAAAATTAAGGACTATGCAACACAAATTAAAAATAATTATCATATTAACAAGATACCTAACAGACCTGCACCTGAAGAGTCTGAATACTTTTATGATGACTATGTTGACTATCCATACAATGAAACTTTAGTTGATGGCCTCAATAACGATGTTAAACTGTTGCATAATAATGGGAATAAATCATCATTTATACAGGAAACTGGGGGAAGTGTACCTACTATATACGCTGAAATAAAGAACACAACCAACAAAAACACTTCGGCGAATATAAAAAAACCTACTAGTGGATTTACATTTTTCGGTATGCCCCTTCCTTCTTTAGACGTCGGAAAATTATTGAATACCGGACGAAAGATAGATTGGCCTGACAACAAAAACGCGCAACATAGCAACAAAATCTATCATACTCCGGCGCCACCGAAGTTCGAAACGGGAGGTTTCGCTCCGGTTTTACCTACAACCAGCGGTGGATTTACGCCAATACTTAATCCTACAGTAAACGTGTCACACACTATTGTAGCCGATCAGGGTATCGCAAATTATTCAACTGCTGGAAGCATGGGACATAGCGTTGCAATAGATGTAACAAAACCGCCAATGAAAACCGTTCATACAAATACTACACATCAGAAGATGAAAAGTGAAATTCATGAGCTTCAAGCATACATTGATGACAATAACAGCACTCACGTCGCCTATAATCGCACCAAAAACGTTGAAGAACAGAAAAGTGATCCAAATAATTTGAGCAAATACAATTTGATGGAGTCCAACTTAACAATTACACAGGTGACAGAGAAAGAAGGTATACTGATAACAACGGACGTAAGCAATGATATGTCGCTCCAGGCATGGTTGGAAACAAGTACTAGTTCCTATTCCATACCTACATCTGTAACTTCAAAACCACCTGTAAAGAAGCATATTCAAAGTGCTCAACCTACAGCTTTGTCTGCTATTAGAATGCCAAATAGTGAAGAATTGTCGATGAGGAATCATAGTGCGAACTCTAAACGACCAGCAACAATAACCAAAGTGAATATGCCACATTTACAGCAATATGATATGAAAAATAACAATTATTCTCCTGTTATAAATAGAGAGGGGAAAACAAGTTTCTCTGAAACACAAGCAGTAAATGCCAAAACTAGGCTGTCTGATGGTAAAGAATGGTACTACAAAAATTACAACAACTCTAATTTACAGCCCTACATAGCTCCAGGGGTTCATGCTGCAAAAAGTAACAGTGTTTTAGTTAAGAGCTCAGTATTAATATTTATTGCATATTGCATCATAGGTGTGTTGAATTAAGCTTTGATATTGAAAAATAAATGTGGAATTTATACAAACAGAAATTACTTTCAAAGTTTACAGAATCACTTTTTTTAAAAGATATAATATAAAGATAATATAAAGATCTCAGCCAACAGACATCCACTGCTAGGCAAAGGCCTCCTCTAAGGATCCTCACAGCTGGTTGGTGTTGTTGCATCCAGCTGCAAAAATGTCTTTAATGTCTTCCATAACATATTGAAATAAAATCTTAAATGTAGTGTTTGTTTTATTTGATTTACACTAAAAACCCTACCTAGTAACCTATGGTGAGGAAAATGATCACAAACAATTTCTTTATGTTTTGGTAACCTGATATATTAAATAACATTGCTCTTTTCTGTAAAATATTTTGTAAATTTTTTCAAAGCTTTATATCTATGAGATATTGCATTTTTCTCATTCTTAGGTAATTCTGAGTAAGTTTTATCAAAACCATCAGGTTGGAACACACAATCCCAACCGAAATCTCTGGAACCCCTAGGGGAAACTATCTTGCCTTTGGTTATCCCTTGAAATAATATCACATCTAAGTCTTCACAGTTCCCTGCACAGAAAGCAAACGTACAGACAGCTTCGGCCGACTTATCTTCCCAGCCAGTAAGGAGTTTTGACAGCCCCTCTGGTTGAATCTTTTCCAGAAACCATTTTATATAAGGTCCAGGCAAACCATTTAGTGCGTTAAAGCATAAGCTGGTGTCTTCCACTAATACCGGTTTCTTGAGTCGACGAGCAGCTTCTTGACACTTCTTAATAGAGACCTCATTTATCTCTCCTTGAAGTTCTGGTAAATCTAGATTGTGACTGACAATTTCAAGTGGAAAATTGTTTCCCAAAATAGCTCTGAGTTCTTCTAGTTTTTTAGCATTGCCAGTCACAAATGTTATTGATTTCTGTGCCATACCTACACTTTTTCCGTATTTGCAAATTTGAAAGGTCCTTTTCATATAGTTTTGAAACAAATTCTGCACTTTATTCTTTAGAAATCAAACTTTTAGTAACTAGACGACCACGAGAAAGATATGTCAATGTCAATGTCAAACCTATTTTACCGGTTGATCAAGTGAGACAAGAGACAAAATGAGAACTTGATTGGTTTAATGCTCTAAGCTTGATGTACAAACTAAAACTAAACGCAACTGTAATACACACTGATGGATTATGAAAAATAAGGAAAGTCAAATGAAAAAGAGAAATAAAGTTTCGATTATGTTTTATTAATGAATATTGATGTAAAATATTGTCTAGAATTATCAACCGTTAGAAGTTCTATACAATCTACACTATATTTGCCATAAGCGTATTTTTAATAGAATAAGTTATGTTCTTTTTGTACCAGACGGCAAAATAATGGTTACATCAAGCAATTTAGAGCGTATTGTCGTTTAGGCGAATAATGAAACAAGCCTTAAATGACTGTCAAATTTTTTGATTGAAGAATTTCGCTTCGTTTCGTTTTCGTTGTTTAGAGGATTTGGTACTCCAAACGAATTGCAGTGTTCATTGTCTGCTTTAGAATCGTCATTTAACTCTCAACAATAACTTAGTTACAGCTAGAAAAAAGTGTAATTCAATTAATTTTTAAAGATGCCTAGTCAAGAAGTTGTCACCACAAAAGTTGTGGTCCATCCTTTAGTTTTGTTGAGTGTAGTAGACCATTTCAACCGGATGGGTAAGATAGGGAATCAAAAGCGTGTCGTAGGGGTACTCCTGGGCTGCTGGAGAGCCAAGGGAGTTCTAGATGTATCCAACAGTTTTGCAGGTTAGTTTGAATAAGTATTTGGGTTAAAACGAATTGATTGCATGCAGGCTATCTATCTATCTTCATTTCTTTGTCGTTGATATAAATTTTGATGTTCTTGTTTGTACAGTCACAAATACAGGAATCTAGACCCATTTTAACTTTGTAATTTTTCATAGTGCATAAAAAGAAATAAACTATAAAAATTGTGTACCTAACTGTGTTTGTATCCGTACCTATAACACAAAACATATTTTAAAATAATACTTTTTTAAAACTAATATCACTATTATTTATATATCAAGACATTAATTTATAACAAACAATATAAATAAAATAAAATAAAATTCATTTATTTCGGATTTGCATCCATAGTGTTAATAACAGTTTACTTAATTCTACGTTAGTAGCATAACAAACAAACAAAACAAATAACAGACTTTATAACATACATGTAGTATTATTATGTTACCTCTCATGTAAAGCAACCAAAAAGGTAGTCATACATTTCTTTACTTCCTGTTCTTACCGAGGTAGTGGGAGCCTGATGACCTGTACAACTAGTATATCAATCACAGGCGTCAGGCTCACACAAACTACTTCAATGTACAATTGTTTACATATAATCATAAAAGTGTATACATGTGTTTGTGATGAGAAAATAAAATTTATTTTAATAATAATAAATTCTCTTCATTAAACATATATCTTAAGATTTTTTTTTTACAATTTTATATAAAAACATATTTACAATATAAAATATTATAAAAAACTTAACCTAGGTTGCCTATACTGTCAAGACTAGATTTATTAGCAGTAAGATTCACAGTAACCTTTCCAGTTTCCCATCTGATGTAACTATCTTTTTAATTACAGTGCCCTTTGATGAAGATGACAAAGACAAGTCAGTGTGGTTCTTGGATCATGACTATTTGGAAAACATGTATGGTATGTTCAAGAAAGTCAATGCTCGTGAGAAGGTTGTAGGCTGGTATCACACAGGCCCAAAGCTTCATCAAAATGATGTATCCATCAATGAGCTGGTCAGGCGTTACAGCCCTAACTCCGTTCTCGTAATTATTGATGCCAAGCCTAAGGACCTAGGCTTGCCTACTGAGGCTTATCGAGCTGTGGAAGAGGTTCATGATGATGGTAGTCCAACCACCAGAACTTTTGAGCATGTCCCTAGTGAAATAGGAGCTGAAGAGGCTGAGGAAGTTGGAGTGGAGCATCTACTCAGAGATATCAAAGATACAACAGTCGGCAGCCTCTCACAAAGGATCACTAACCAGTTACTGGGTCTCCGAGGCCTGCATTCACAGCTAAGTGAAATAAGAGATTACCTCATTCAAGTTGGACAAGGCTCCTTGCCAATTAACCATCAAATTATTTACCAGCTCCAAGACATATTCAACCTCTTACCGGACATTGCTAATGACAGTTTCATTGACAATCTTTATATAAAAACGAATGATCAGTCACTTGTAGTATACCTTGCGGCTCTAGTGAGATCAATTATTGCATTGCATAATCTGATTAACAATAAAATTACAAACAGAGATGCTGAGGAAGGCAAGAAAGAGGAGACAAAAGATAAGAAAGAGAAAAAAGATGAGAAAGATGACAAGAAAACTGAAGAGAAAGTAAAAGTAGAGAAGAAGAAGTAATTTAAATCACTAGAATAAGTTGTTTGTAATGCTGAATTATTTTTAAATAAATTGTATTTACTAATTCCATACCAGTGTTTTCATAATCATATTTTTGTTGTAATAGTAAGCTAATGTTGTAGTAAAGGCAGAACAACAATTTCATCGTTTGAATTCCACTTGAGGCTACCCTGAGGCAGCTTTTCATAAGTCTTGAGGATGCTAAACCCATTAAATAAACATTATCAGTCAAATATTGTTTTACTTTCTTTTTATTTTTAAGTGCTAGTTGCTGCACTGAAGCTGAATTAAATATTTATAAAATACCGTGAAAAATTTAAACGCCCTTTAATTTAGCATTAGCATAGCGAGCGGTCAGTGCAGCCGCCCGGATTGCGGAAGACCCAGGTTCGATTCCTAGCTGGGTCTGGTGGGTTTTTAATTTTTTCGCTGTATTATATAACCTCAAGCGTCGAGCGACCACCAGGTGGCCGATAACAATTAAAATTCTATTGTGTTTGGTATTCGCGCGCTCGAGCTCCTATATATTTTATAAATATTTAATTCAGCTTCAGTGCAGCAATTAGCACTTAAAAATAAAAAGTAAAATTTACTACGCGTTGTGTTATCTATCATATCTGCAAAGATGGATCTGCATAGCCATCGGTTGCAATGACCTTTGGATAGATGGCACTGTGCCGCAATAAGCACTCAAAAATTAAAAAGCAGTGACAAAATTCAGCACTTACGTCAGCCGGATTGCGGAAGACCCAGGTTCGATTCCTGGCTGGGTTGGGTGGGCGTTTAATTTTTTTACTGTATTTTATAAATATCAAATATTGTTTGTTTAATATTTCTTTTTAATTTTACAAAACAATGGAAATGGAACTAAAAAAATAGTTAAAATATAATGTAATTATGATAAGCCTTTATTATTTCCCACTGCTATGCAAAGGCTTCCGTCATGCGGGTTGTTGATAACAAACTCGGACGATGGCATGGGTCTATCTGACAATCTGAAACATTCTTTGTCCTAGTAATTGAATCCAGGACCTCCGTTTATTGGGCTGAGTGCTTAGCCATTCTGCCACCGAGGCGGAATTTTTGAGCATTATTATTGTAATCTGCGATTGTATCAACTGTTATTAATCGAAGATTGTAACGATAATCGTCAAATATTATTTTCCCGGTATAAGAACATAGACAGAGTTCTTTATTATGGTATAGGTCATACAAAAATCATATTAACAGTCGTGAAGTAGCTATCTATGTTTGACCTTGAGAACTATATAGATTATGTACTTATTGTGATATTTATTTCTTTCCAGAGGCTCACGAAACACAATAGGAATCAGATTTAATCAAACGTTTTAATTTTGTATCAGAACATTAATACTGATATCTAGAAATTTTCTACGATAAGTTCCGTCGTATTATCAGTTGATAAAATTGATAAGTGTTTACTAGTCTTCGACAGAATGTTACATTGCGCATACACAGGATATTGTGTAAATTATGGATAGAATATTGAAGTGAATCTCATAGTGCATCATAATGGCGGATCGAATACAATTGGCTGTAAGTAAAAATGTTGATAATTCGATTATAGTGTTTTCAAAATTGTTTCAACCAATTCTTACTGGTAAAAAAGTATGACGTCATTCTACTCAGCATTTCCTTCGTTTAAATATTTATTACATTTACATCTCATCACATCACACCCCAATATTTAGGTACCTTATTATGTAGGTAGGTAATAAGGGACTTGGCTACATGCGTTCCTAGGTTCCTAGGTATAGATACCTAGGTAGGAACGCATGTAGAACCTACGTATTAGCAGTCAACACAAAACTAACCGTTTTAGCGCTTTGTGCTTACAAGTACCTGATAGATAATTATTACTAATAGGTACATACCTAAATCATTAAGTACTTATTATCATTAGTTATAGCCATCATGCGGCTAACAAGTTAAATACTATGGCAAAATATATTATTTACTTACCTACTTCGTTGAACGCTGTCTACATAGGTATAATTATTATTACATGCTTTTCTCGTCGTTCCTAATACCAACAACCACTTTTGCTGGCTCTACACTCTGGCGAGACCGGACTAGTAGACCGCAATGCATCGGTGCTTATCGTTTGCTTTTAGACCTAGATTGTGTTTTGAAATCGTCAATGTCAACAGCACAAACCATAAAGCCCGTACACTGAGCTCGCCTCGGCTCGCCCAAGGGCTTACAGGCTATAATTAAGTTTTAGGGCGTACATAACCGTAAGTGTAAGTTACAACCAGCAATAAGGTTTTGTTCTGAGTGTGATACTTGGACAACTTGTTGCTTAACCTCAGTAGTCGCAGACCGGGCGCGGGGCTAACCACTGCGCCATCGAGCTCCTCTGAAGTGTGTATGGGATAACGAAATGTGAAATGGCTCTTAGCTTGCAAATAGGTATCACGGTGGCTAGTGATGTACGCCTGGCAATATTGCCACTGCCGGAAATTTTCCACTCCCAATGTGCCTGGAAAACTTCCGGGCACATTGGGAATATTGCCCAAAATTCCCAGCAGACATTTTGACAGATTTTTTTAACAGAATGCTTTGAATCATATACATTTTGCAGTAGTTGTATTAGATCTCTGAATTAGAGTGCTGAAAACCATTTAGAGGGATATAATGCTATTATGAGTCTAGCCAGCAATGATGACACTGCTAAAGTGATAAAGGAACTCTGACTATAAATGCCGAAATGGACTGACTGTATTGGCAGGCTGCTAATACAATCGACCCTAAAGAATGGTGGACCACCTTTTTCAAGAATACACCGTTGTGTCATGTTGCAATCTCAGACCAAATAAAAAGTTAAGACGGAACTCTGCGAACAGCAAAGTGAGGCCGGTTTTTTAAATGTGTGTGTTTAAACGGGTGTTGCCATGATAATTCAATTACCATTAAAAATAAGCAACATTATTTTTAACGTTATTAGTTAATAACGTTATCATATGATATAAATAAAAGTGATCCATTCCGACGTAAGCTGTTGGTAAAAAGTGGTGGCGGTAGGAGAAAAGAAATGGAAAAAGTGTTTCAGGAATAAAACTTGTCATTATTTATTTAAATTATTTAATTAAAAACCTTTATGATTAATTAACTTCTTGTATGCTTCCTTTTACTTTCTTTAATCGCTTTGCATCTTTGACTTCATGTCAGGTCCATTTTTTCAATTTGCTATTATACCGAACCAATTTTGATAACATAATTAAGGGATGAGACCCACCCTTAAGATATTTATTTATTTATTTTATAAAAGAAGGAGGCAAACGAGCCGGCGGGTCACCTGATGGAGAGTAATCACCGCGCCGCCCATGGACACCCGCAAAACCAGAGGAATCGCAGACGCGTTGCCGGTCTTTATTTAACGAAAAAAAAACATATACTTAATCAGTTTACCAACAGCGAAGATATCGCGTCGCGTATTCATAAACATTAAAAAATACAGTCGAATTGAGTACCTCCTCGTTTTTTAAAGTCGGTAAAAATTTACTTATAAGCATTACAAGAAACAAGTAACGTTACGTTGCGTGTCACAGACGTCACAGTACCCAATAATAGGGTAAACAAAAACACTTCATAATGGCAACACTTGTGTTTCAAGCAATGACGTCTAAATTTTATTTTGATTTATTGAAAAATATTGGTTTACAAATTACTTACGTGTGAAATATGATTCCATCCCGCTTTTTATCTTTTGAAGATTGATTCTTAAACTCTTTCACAACACAATTCGGCATTTTCACAGATAAATTTATGATTTTTCAAAACGACTTGCTCCCACGAGCCGCGGACCTACACTGACAAGTTAAGGCGTAGTTTCGTTGTACGTGTGTGCGTGTAATTGTGTATGTACACGGCGAGGCTTAGTTTGTCCCGGCCTCACTTCGCTGTTCGCAGAGTTCTGTCTTAACTTTTTATTTGGTCTGAGGTTGCAATAAAAAATTTCACGGTGCCCTCTACTTGTCCCTATCTACTGACCCTGATATAGGGTATGGCAGTTGGAACTACGGGTCCGGCTGTTTTTTCAAGGGTACCACGGAAGTTTGGATCCTAAGCCCCTTGCTGGTTATGCCTTCGCGGGCGTCTCTGGCAGGGTCGTCTCGGACATGGGTTTGACTCGTGGTGGCTATGTGGTTAGCTGGGAATGGGTATGGGTATGGGAATGTTCGTTTGTCTGGTTGAGGTCTGGCCAGGCTTCCATCTCGTGCTCAGCGAGCGGGTCCGAGTAGCGGTCTCGATGGGGCCCGAAGCGAAAGGTTCTGCGGGGCACATGAGATGTCCATAGTTGTTGTTCTGCTCGGTGGTTTTCATTGAGTAGGCTTCCAACATCTCCGGCACTAGTCTGGATAACTGGTAGAGGCGCCCGCTAAATGCAATGCCTCCGGTTAAGCCAGCCACGTAGGATTTTGGAACGGGCGAGGTACCTGAATGGGTACTGAAAAGTGAGTGGGCTTACAACTCCGCCACCAAAGAGGACATTTGGTAGTCGACTTTAGAGTTGACGACCCGAGCAGTGGAAACTGCGAGTTGTACTCTTAGTGCAACGAGAAGTGAGCGAGCTTACAGCTCCGGCAACCTATCTGAATATTAGGTAGTGGACTATACGTGTCCACGGGGTAACTCGCTCGAGACACTAGTCTTAAGAGTTCCGGATGAAGAATGCGCTTCGGCGCGTCTTGATCTGGCGTTATGACCTGACGCAGATGGTCCCTTGTGCTTGCGCAAGCATACCTACCTACTTTATGACCTGACGGTTGGTGAGGTGTGTCAGTATAAACTTTAAAGTCGTGTGTTGCGGGGATGTACCCTCTACTTCTGCATCTGTGAAAAGATCGTTTATACATTCTCTTATATCCACACTCGAAAAACTTACAACAGGAACTCAATTTGTCGCATATTGTGTTATAAATATTGTTTTTTTAAGATGTTATATTACCTACTTAGTTTTCTAAGGTTGCGTTATAAACCGTTGAAGATTGTAATTTTTTGGTTGACTATTAAGAAAAATAAAGCTATGTACATAGTTTAAAACTGTTTTTAATAATGGCTGGACTTTTCTTAAAGTTTAGTGACTATTTATTACGTAAGTCAATTTAGGTACCCAAAATAACCAGCAATAAACTGGAAACATTGCCGGAAACATTGCCAGGAACATTGCCAATGTACTGGGAATTTTCGTTATTATGATACTTTATTGTTAGTTTATATTTTAATTATATAGGCAATAATAAATTAAAGTTAATTCAAAACAAATATTTTAAAATTTCTGAAGAATTAACCAAAACTCCCATTAAATTCCCACTTTGGGAACATTGCCGGGCACGCTGCCGGCAACTTTTCCAGTCCTTGGCAATGTGCCCGGGCACGGTACATCACTAACGGTGGCACCAGTGACCGACCGAGTTTCCTCGCCAAAAAAAATAAAGAATTTGATTGAATTTTTACTGGATGACAAAGAAACATTTATTGACCTGCACAACACATAACAATACAACATACAAAACGGATACATAATACATCATCATCATCTCATTTTATGTCCCCCATGCTGGGGCACGACGCTTCCCTATGGATGGATAGAGAGAACGGGCCATAAACCACCACGCGGGCCCAGTGCGGATTGGTGGTGTTAACGACTGCTAATGCAGCCGGGACCGACGGCTTTACGAGCTCGAGATGATACATTTTTGGTCACCCATCCGATGACCGGCCTTTGCGAAAGTTGCTTAACCTCAGCACCGGGCGCGTTAACCACTGCGCCATCGAGCTCCTCGTAATACATACATAATACATACATATAGGTAATACATTAAAACTCGTCCAGTTTTAAAAATACAAATAGCACAAAAAAATATCTTCGATCTCAATTAAGGTTGTGGGCTTGCCCATTGTACCCACAACAGTGGACCGCGCTTGGGAAACCGCAGGCTTATTACCGAAAAAAAAGCAACCGTTGCTAATTAGCACAATGGCAACGCGACTGCTCGGTCGGTTTATTGTATAGCGCCGCGCCGTCATGCACTTTCAGTTCATCAATCGCTTGTATATGGCGCTATCCTATGATACTCCAAAAAAAAGCTATCTTTTTTTTGGAGTTTACTGATTGTCTCAGACGGCATTTTCAGCTTCTCCGGGCTTGTTTGAGGGCGGCGAGAAACTTGACGGGTTCCTCAAGCCGTGTGAAACTAATCACCTTCGGAGGTTTTCTAGAGGGAACGGCATCACGCACTAGTGCGTGTCCCCGTGCCCTACTCCGAAAGGTTCGGATCGGATCGGGGAGCGGAACAACCGGAGGGCGCCTCTAAAGGTTCGGACCTCGGCTCGGGTTGACCGGGTCGTGGTGGTGGAGAGAAGCGCCCAGGTACATGTACATGTCTGTACCTGGTATAGAGCGCGTATGAACTGGGTCGTCGTCTTGTTCTACGAGTACGGTGTCTTGGGTCTCAACTAGTGTGCATGTTTAGTGTATTCTGTGAATGCGTCGTGGCATTTAGAGGATCGGGCGGGAACTATCGTAGCGGTCTACGTTCCGTAATACGAAATATGTGTTTTGGTAGCGATAAATTGCAAATTGTTGTAATTGCGACTGTCACTTAAAGATCGGTAATAGTAGTGCAGGTTCTTTTTTAAATTCTGCACTGTCACTTAGTCTATTTATTTCCTAATTCCTAAGTCCCAGTGTGAAACAATATGTATATAAAGTTCCTAGGGGAGTACCTACCACAGATGCCGAATGTTTTGCATTAGCATTTTTGGTAGCATGAAGTGTGTGAAGATAGCCTGTCACTGCTGAACTTACGCTATAAATACTTTTTAAGTTTTGAATAAAGATTAAACTTTATTTTTAAGTACAGTATAATTATATGGTCCCCGCTAACAAAAAAAATAGGAAAAGGGTCCATGGTCGGAGAAAAGTTGGGAACCACCGCTATAAAACAATAATGCTACTACCCTAGAAGCCGGACACGTGTGTTGCTCATTTGACCATTAAGCTCATCTTTAATACCTACTGTCATTACAGAACCTGGTCTGGGTGAAGCCAGAAGGGAATTCCCAGTTCGACATCCCTGTAGCAGTAAAGGTGCTCCAAAGTTCCGATGGCAAGGCCAGGGTGCAGGATGACGACGGCAAGATCTACGTCACGTCGATCAACAACGTCATCAAGCCGCTTCACGCGACTTCCACAAAAGGAGTCGAGGATATGATCACGCTAGGAGAGCTGCAGGAGTACACCATCTTGCGCAATTTGCACATTCGCTATATTCAACAGCTGATATACGTAGGTTAATTTGTTATATACGTGTTCTTATATAGGGATTTGGGTCTTAATAAAAAGAGGGCATCTTCTATAGGACATCGATATAATCATTGTTAACTTATTAACTACAACACAACACTACAAGGCTCAAAGTGCCTAGTGCGGTTTATATTTGCCTTTCGATCACGTTCGAAAACGAGAATGGAAAAATTGTAACTCATTCATTCATTCAAGTATAATATTTTGTATAAAGTAGGTATTTATTTATAATACCTGAACAAGCTACAGGCACTCTGGTCACCACACATTAGAACAGTATTAGCACATGGGGAGGTTGGATCATGATGACCCACCACGCATGCCCAATGCGAGTTGTTAGGTTTTATTCAATTATAACAGCCATCTTCTAAGATTCAATACCCGGGACCAACAGCTTGACGCGTGCCTTCCGGAACACGGGTGAGCTATATTAATTTGGACACCCATCTTGTGACCTGGCATTGATTAAAGATGCTTAACATTTCAGAGGTCAAATGGTTCAATTTCCAGGTTTTTTTATCGCGCATTTTATTTTCTGTTTAAAAAACTATGTTGATGCTTATGTTTACATGGGACTTTGAAATACATCTTACAGAGTAAGAGTAGATAGTATTGATTAATTTCGGCGAGTTGGATTGAGCCACGATAGCATAGTTGGTAGTGCACCTGACCTGGCATGTCATGGGGTGCGGGTTCGAATCCCGCTCGTGGATTTTTTTCAACAAATTGTCTTTTATCAAATACGTCTGTCATTCACACTTGTTTATTTATTCGCAGACGTACACGGGCACTATGTTGATAGCAATTAACCCTTATGAAATTCTGCCCATCTACACGATGGACCAAATACACTTCTATCAAGGAAGAAACGTCAGCGAAGTACCGCCACATATATTCGCTATCGGAGAGAATGCCTACAGAGAATTGCTGGACAAGTCATCAAATCAATGTATAGTAATCAGGTAACTACCCCAACCCAGGGTACCTAGATAAGATGATGAGATAAGATAGATAGCATAGATAAGTGCCTAGTGCGCGCGGGGTGGTATTGTATACTTGGTGCCTGCTATTCGTGGCCCTGAGTGAGCCACCACTGTAAGTGGGTGGTACTGCGTTTTTGGTGGGTATATTCTGTACTACGACCAACTTTTCGGAGTTGTGCGGAGAGCTTAAAGGAGAGCCCCACATAACTCACACTAGGTACCTACAGGTTGCCCCAGGCCCAGACCTGAAAATCAGATATGCAGTGCAATGCCTTTTTCTCACAGTAAATAAACAGAAGCAAGCGAGTTTTTTTTAATAAATAAATAAATCATTTATTTGCTTTTTAACATGATATAAAGATGTTACAAAATACATGGGTGAACCACATGTTAAGCTAATCTAAAATATAGCATGCAAAACATTAGTTAGAAACTTAAACTATGAGGTCTACATAAATACTTCTATTTTCGCCATTCGATCACCATAGTGAACACGAAAATTTTTATGGCATTAATCGCCTCCTGGTGGAAAACGGGGAGAGTTAAAAATTTGCCGTACAACGTCACGTTTTCGTTTATATGATTCAATGGCGAATAAAACTCTCACTAGGCACCTTGAATTGAGACACTTATTACGTTAATCGGTCAAACATTCGTTCATTAATTAGGCAAAAAAAGAAAATAATCTCAAAATAAAATTTATTGTTTTAATAATCGAATACACTTTTGGTATTTCCATTTTGACTACGTCTGTCTGATACTCGTACACTCTCTATAGTGTCTATATAAAAAAAGAGATAAGTACCTAAATATTCAGCTGCTTATCATTATCTACGATAGGAAAAATATTTGGATATCATTTTGATATATTAATGATTATCGATTCGAGAGTTTATCAAACAAATGCCTGTTTAATAAAAACATGGTAATATTTATTATTTTTATACTTTAACTATATCCAACTACCTACCCAAAATATAAAGAATAGTAATGAGTTTATTGACTGACTGAGGCAAGTTCGACATGCTCAATTTACGTGAAAATAAAGCTTTCGCCTTATTCACTAGCACTTTATAAGTGAGAGATTTCCGCTTATACTCGTAATATGCGATACTGTCACTTGTTCTTATTTGAAAAAGAGATAAAAAGATGGTTGAGTTCAATGCCAAGAAAACACAGGTATGTGCTGTGTTCACGGCAAAAAGTCGCTATTCCTTCCCCTTCCAACTTTTCAGGGTACATCTCTAAGCCTGCAAAACAGTATCAACATGCTCGGTATGACGATTCGCTGCGATCTGAACCAAAGGGGACTACATCGAAGCCGTGATCAAAACAGCCTCACGAAAACTCGGTATTCTGAACAGAGTGCGGCGATTCTTTACGCCGGACCAGTTGTGCCTTTTGTACAAGACACAGGTACGGTCTTGCGTAGAGTATTGCTCGCATATCTGGGACGGTTTCGCAAAGTACCTTCTCGATGCCTTAGACAGATTGTAGCGTCGCGCTAAACGCATTATCGGCAATGCAGAAGTCGCAAATACTCTCGAATCTCTGCAATTGCGTAGAGATGTTGCATCACTCAGCGTGTTTTACCGCTTATATCATGGCGAGTGCTCTGAAGAGATCTTTGACCTCATTCCACCTTCTCCCTTCCTTCATAGGAGTACACGTGCTGCTCTTCGGAGTCACCGTTTCACTGTCTCAAATATCCCATCGCGCACAAAGAAATTTGGTGACTCGTTTCTTTGTCGCACCTCCAAAAGGTGGAATAGTCTACCAGCACATGTTTTCCCTCCTTCCTATGATATGGGATCCTTCAAAAGAGGCGTGAAGAAGCACCTTGTGGGCTGGCAGAGTGAGGTTAACTGATGCTATGTTTGTTTTCACGCTGCACCAGTTATCTTCGCGTCTGGACTCCATTTCCACTTGACATCAGGTGGGATGGAGTCATTTGCCGTGCTATCTATAAAAGAAAAAAAAAACTATCAGAGTAGTAATATATTTTATAGGTACACATAGTTTAAAAGAAATATTAATGAAAGATGCCATGTTTCATTTTTAGTGGAGAGAGTGGTGCTGGGAAAACAGAAAGTACCAAACTTCTGCTGCAATATCTCGCAGCTGCTAGTGGAAAACACTCATGGATTGAACAACAAATACAAGAAACTAACCCAATTCTCGAAGCCTTTGGCAACGCCAAGACTGTAAGGAATGACAACTCTTCCAGATTTGGAAAATACATCAACATTTATTTCAATAGAAAAGGTGTAATCGAAGGAGGAAACATTGATCAATATTTATTAGAAAGATCAAGAATTGTTTTTCAAAACAAAGGGGAAAGAAATTATCACATTTTCTATTCCCTGGTCACTGGTCTGGCGAATGATGAAAAACGGAAACTTGAGTTGGGCCGTCCTGATGATTATCTGTATTTAAATTCGGGAAATACTACCACATGTGATGGACGCGACGACGGCGTAGAGTTCACTGATATTCGCTCTGCTTTCAAAGTACTCAACTTTCCTGACAATGAAGTGTGGGAAATTTTCAGTTTACTTGCTTCAATATTACATTTGGGTAATTTGAAGTTTAAATCTTTTAACTTCAATAACATTGAGTCGTCTGATGTTGCCGATGCTGTTAATGCCAACAGGATTGCAACACTCCTAGGAGTTAATAAAAGTACGCTCTGCGATGCTTTGACTCGTAAAACAATTGTCGTTCAAGGCGAGAAAGTAGTATCAACTATAACAGCCGCAGCGGCGATCGAAGCACGAGACGCTTTAGTAAAAGCTATATATCTATACATATTTGAATACATTGTTGAAATGATAAATAAAACATTGCATAAAGATCAGACTTTATCCAGCGGGTCAGTCGGTATACTTGATATCTTTGGATTTGAAAATTTTGATTCCAACAGTTTCGAACAGCTTTGCATTAACTATGCTAATGAAAGTTTACAACAATTTTTTGTAAGGCACATTTTTAAGCTTGAACAAGAACAGTACGATAAAGAAGGTATAACATGGGATAACATAAATTATGTAGACAATCAGGAAAATCTTGATATGATAGGATTGAAACCCATGAACTTGCTTTCTTTAATCGACGAGGAATCGAGGTTTCCAAAAGGTACAGATATTACTTTATTGTCCAAACTGACGTCAAATCACAGCGAAAGATCTTCTTATATTACTCCTAAATCATCGCGCGATCACAGGTTTGGAGTGAAACACTTTGCCGGAGATGTGTACTATGATGTGAAAGGTAAGGATATAATTTAAGACACAATAATAGTACAGTTTGACCAAACTAAAAACAATTAATTCAAACGTCATATTATTCCGTTTCAGGGTTCCTGGATAAAAATAGAGACATGTTAACAACTGACATCAAAGAAATGATATTAGATTCCGGAAAATCTTTTCTTAAGAATTTATTTGCATCGCATATAGCACCACCAGCTCAAAGTAGCGGTCGCAAAACCGTTTCATTGAGCCATCAGTTCAAAACTTCATTGGACTCTTTGATGAAAACGCTCTATGCTTGTCATCCCTTTTTCGTGCGATGTATAAAACCCAATGAAGTAAAAAAACCAAAAGTATGTACCTACTTAATCGCTTTAAAGAAAATTACATGGAAAGACTACACGACAGATTAGTAATAATAAAATTAAAATTTTCAGTTGCTGGACAGAGGGTTGTGTGTTCGGCAGTTAAGATACGCAGGGCTGATGGAAACTGCTAAAATACGACAAGCAGGGTTCCCTATTCGGTTTTCATATTCTGAATTCGTATACCGATATCGGCTAATAGTCCCTGGCATACCACCTGCAGAAAAGACAGATTGTAAAAGTGCAACCAAAAAAATTTGTACGGAGGTTTTAAAAGATCAAGAGTTCCGTCTTGGACATACAAAAGTTTTCCTCAAAGACGCCCATGATGCGATTCTCGAAGAGCTGCGTCATAAAGTATTAATAACAGCTGTAATAAAAGTTCAAGCAAATGCAAGAAGATTTATACATAGACGCAGGTTCCTCAAATTACGAGCAGCAGCTCTCACAATACAGAAACATTTCCGAGCCAGAGGTTTTAGGAAGCGATATTTAATCATGAAACGAGGATACTCACGTTTGCAAGCAGCAATAAAATCTCGACAATTAAGACGAACATTCGTCAACTTAAGAAAATTCTTTACAAAATTACAGGCTAGTGCTAAGGGGTATTTAGTAAGAAAATTAGTGAAAGAGAAGGGTCATATTATAAAGTCTAAATTATTAGAGTTAGATAGTGAAAAACAAGCACAGCTTAAAGCGGGTAAATCTGTTGCGAATGCTGAAGATGATTATGAGAACAAGTATACGGAGCTCATGAGATCCATATGGATAATTAAAGACATCGCTATAGACAGTAATGTTCAGAATACATCAATGATCGATGACAGATACGTGGATGATGTATTCGGCTTCCTCAAAGATTCTGCAACTCCAGCTGGAACAGTGCGTGGAACTGGATTTGGAGTGGTATATATACACATATATTTTATGAATAAGTTTATATACCTATGAATGATTAATTTTCAGTTTCTAAAATTATATTTATTCGTTTCAGACAAAAACAGCTAAACCAGAAATATCTAGTGTAATTCCTATTAGACAAGAGGAAGAAGAAGAAACATTTGACGAGTTCAATTTTAGAAAGTTTGCAGCTACTTATTTCTTGGGCAATACCAGTCATTTGTACTCTCGAAAGCCATTGAAATCTTCGCTTTTAGATTTGCCTTCACCTGTTGACAAAATAGCTGCTCAAGCTCTATGGATAACTATTCTCCGTTTCATGGGAGATTTGGCAGAGCCAAAATATGTAGACGATAAAGTTGATAATATACCCGTGATGACAAAATTGACAGACACCGTTGGGCGAGCTTTCCATAAGAGTAAAGAGTTTGAAGTACGTATTATAATCTCCCAATCATCTTACCAGATAGTATTTTGTAAAATAAAACAGAAAATGAGATCGTAAACTATTTATATTCATGTAATTTAAAAAATTAGCTAATCGTTAGCATGGTCACGTACAGTTTTAATGCGATATTTATCAGACGCTGTCATTATTTTAGGAACTTTTAATGAAAGACTCTACTGAAAACCACAGTAAATTAATACAGAAAACACTGAAGCGACAAACAAAATTAAATGAAGAATTCATGAAAAGTTTATTAAACGACGAGGTCACAAACGAAATGTATAGTACGTGGCTGAATTCAAAGCGAAGTACTAATTTAGAAAAATTACACTTCATCATAGGACACGGAATTATAAGAAAAGAATTGAGGTAAGACTATTATAAAACTATAGAAAATATATAAATGAATAAACTTAGGTCATACAACACAAAAGTACGTTCTTATATTTTAAATAATTGACTGATAAGATTTCTTATTTCAGAGATGAAATATACTGTCAGTTATGCAAGCAGCTCACCAGCAATCCGTCCAAGGCATCACATGCACGAGGATGGATACTTTTGTCTCTATGTGTTGGGTGTTTCCCACCGTCTGAACGATTTGTTAAGTATTTAAGATCATTCCTACGCGAAGGTCCTCAGGGTTATGCGCCATACTGCGAAGGAAGACTTGTAAGAACCTTCAAAAATGGTCCCCGAACACAACCACCAAGTTGGTTAGAGTTGCAAGCCACAAAAACTAAAAAGCCAATTCTATTAACTGTTACCCTAATGGACGAAGCAATGAAAACAGTTCAGTCAGACTCAGCTACAACATCAGACGAAATTTGCCAACAAATTGCTGACAATGTAGGTTTGATTGATGTCTTTGGATTCTCACTCTACATTACTTTATATGACAAGGTTCTATCTTTAGGCAGTGAAGGAGAACACATCATGGATGCTATTTCTCAATGTGAACAATTTGCTAGAGAACAGGGAACTCCTGAAAAGAACGCTCCTTGGAGATTATTCTTCAGAAAGGAAGTGTTTACTCCGTGGCACAATCCGGTTGATGATCCAGTAGCTACGAATTTAATATATTATCAAGTAGCAAAAGGTGTAAAGTTTGGTGAATACAGATGTGATGCGGAGAGGGACTTGGCAATGATTGCAGCACAACAACATTATGTAGAATATGGGGCAACTATTGATCCAAATGTCTTACGAAAAGTTATTGTTAATTACATACCAAAGCAATTTATACAATCTAATGATGCTGCTTTGACAAAGTGGGAGCATCTAGTAACAAAAGCTTTTGAATCTTCGCAGACCATTCAATCTAAAGTAGAGCCGTTGAGATGTAAGGAGGACATTGTAATTTTTGCTAAACTGAAGTGGCCCATGCTGTTTTCACGATTCTTTGAGGCAATAAAAATAAAAGGTGAATCCATAAACAAAGATCTTGTAATCGTAGCAGTCAATTGGACTGGAGTCTACATAGTCGATCAGTTAGAGCATATCCTCCTTGAAATATCATTTGCTGAAATCACGTATATTGCATACAACGAAGACAAAGATTTTGATAACTTAGGCAGAATTACGATACGGACTATACAACAAGAAGAATTTGTATTCCAGAGCGTAGAAGCCAGTGAAATGAGTGCTCTGATCATATACTTGATTGATGGTTTAAAGAGACGGTCAACTTTTGTTGTGGCTCAGTCTGATTCTCAAGGATATAGTGATGCTTCTTCATTTCTGCAATATAAAAAAGGTGATCTTATCACTCTATTACAAGATTGTACTGGAGAAACTTTGTTAACCGCTACTTGGGGGCACGGTTTTTGTAATGGTCAAGAAGGTCTTTTCCCAACCGAACAGGTATATATTATACCTACTATGACATTACCTTCCAACATAATAATTGAAATTTTTAAGAAAGGAAATATTAATAATGACAAGAAAACTCAATCAAAATACAATACAATACAAAGAAAACGAATGCACACACTCGAAAAGTTCGCAAAAGAGCACTTTAGAGAAAACATTGACATAAATACTACTTTATCTCGACAATCCACTCTAACTACTGCTAAAAAATCTGTGGCACCAGATCTTTGGGCTCACACTCGGGAACCAATACGTAAACCACTTTTAAGAAAACTGCAGGATGATGGAAACCTTGGCAAGAGTGCGGTTGCAGCCTTCTTTGGAATTCTTAAATATATGGGAGACATGCCAGCACCCAAAGCAAGATCTGTAACCGAATATACAGACGAAATATTTAGAGCAGCACTTACAGAACTTGGTCTGCGGGATGAAATATATTGTCAAATAATGAAACAACTCACAAATAATAGAATACAGCTAAGCGAAGAAAGAGGCTGGGAATTAATGTGGCTTGCAACCGGAGTATTTCCTAGTGGACAAATATTGCAAAAAGAATTGGTTGAATTCCTGAAAACTCGACCACATCCTATTGCTAAAGAATGCTTAAAACGGGTATTCAGAATTCAAAAAACTGGGCCCAGAATGTATGCCCCCTATGTAGTAGAGGTAGAGGCGATTCAACACAGAAGTATGCAGATATATCATAAAGTGTACTTCCCCGACGATACTGACGAAGCATTCGAAGTTGATTCATCAACCAAAGCAAAAGATCTCTGTAAACAAATAACCGGACGATTAAATCTAAAGAACAGCGATGGGTTCAGTTTGTTTGTTAAAATTGCAGACAAAGTGTTTTCTGTTCCCGAAAATTATTACTTTTTCGACTTTGTCTATGAGCTTGTTGAGTGGATGAAACAATCACGACCAGTCCGTGGAGGTGAGTAGTCAGTTTTCACGAAGTATGTATGTAGACAACTATATATATATATACTGGTAAGTACGTCTTTTTTGTAAAACTAAATTTATTGTTTCTTTTCAGCTGGAGTACAAGTGCAATTAAATTATCAAATATTCTTTATGAAAAAGTTATGGATCAATACGGCTCCTGGCAAAGATAAAAATGCTGATCTAATATTCTACTATCCTCAAGAACTTCCAAAATATTTACGAGGCTATCACAAAACTTCTAAGCAGGATCTCATTGAGTTAGCCGCTTTGGTATACCGAGCTCGCTTTGGCAGCGACCAGTCAATGCTGTCTCAAATAGGTCAGGCGTTAGAAGACTTCATGCCTCCTGACATGGTCAGAGTACAATCTACAGCGCAATGGAAGGCTACCATAAGCACTGCTTATTTTAAACACGATAAAATGACGGACTTCGAAGCGAAGGAGAAATTCCTGAAAAAGATATTTGTGTTACCAACTTTCGGTACTGCTTTCTTTGAGGTTAAGCAAACTTCAGATCCATCATATCCCGAAATGGTTGTTATTGGAATAAACAAGAACGGAGTTAGCATAATACATCCTCAAAGTCGAGTAAGTATAAGATGAAATAAGATCACTTGCTAAATAATCATTAATAGTTTTAACAAATTAACTTATTATCATTCGGGCATATTACCATTTAGGGCCTTATTTCGCGAGCTTATGCCGTTTCCCAAACAGCCTGCAGTGCATACTAAATTAATAGATTTCACACTTATTATTTCTTCATAGGTAAATTTTTCATAATAATGCTTCTCTTTACAGGACGTATTGGTGACCCATCCGTTCTCTCAACTCTCCAACTGGTCGTCCGGTAATACATTCTTCCATATGACAATGGGGAACATCCTGAGAGGAACCAAGATTCTCTGTGAAACATCTCTAGGGTATAAAATGGATGACTTAATATCCTCATATATAGCTGTATTAAGACAAACCATGGCTCAAAGTCAAAAAGCCTAAGCTTAATTGAAGATAATAATTTACCTGTAAAAATTAGTTATTAATTTAAAATGTACTTAATTTATTTTCAATGTAAAATAGGTAACAAATAAGTTATTAATTTAAAATGTAATTTATTGAAGGCCTTAAATAGAATTGTAAAATAATATGTAGTTTATTTTTTAAATTAACTGTTTAGGTATATTTTAACTAATAGGTATTATAAAATTTTAAATAAGTAATATTTTTTTTAAATCCTTTACTTTCCTTTACTTTAAAGTTACGCTGTAGTGTAAGCCCTAATATAGTTCATAGTAGATAATGCATATTTAGTTACAATTGAATTACACTTATTTGCAATTAAATTGAATGTCATCATGTCAAACATCCCTCCATAGCCACGGGACAGTGTAATGTAGGCATAACGGCGTCGCAGCTATACCGCGAAAAAGTCGTCTTAGATCCAGACACGCACCTTGCTTGTTGTGTTTAGTCCAAGTATGAGGCGAACGGTCGTTTTGCCGCAGAGTCTATAACTTAATATTGTAATATCTACCTACTCATATACCTAATTTATACTGACATGATTTTTTAAAATAATTACTAATTTAATTACTATGTTGTATCAAAAAGTGCAAAATAAATAAGCATCAAAGAAACAAATAATCCCACATTAATGTATCACTAGTAAGGTTGTATGAACTGGGTCTTTATGCTATTTATAAATAAGAATGAGAATGGTTTGCCTTCTGTTAATAGAAAATTTTGAGGACTTCTTGGCGGGAAAGTGAAGAGTCATGTATGCTGTTTTGTTTTGTTTTCTAAAATTTGTGTTATGTCGAATATTAATGTGAAATAATGGTGGATTATTAACTGTTAATTGTTCGTGAGTGTACATGAGTGTTGGCAAATAAAACAAAACAGTGTAACGTCACTTTTCAAATTCTCTCAAGAAGTCCGCCCGAGGACTTAGTAAAGCCCCACATCTTTACTGAAATACTCGAGGGGTTGGGGTGAGGGTATATCATTTCTCATTTCTATTATCATTCATCATCATCTTTAGGATTATAATACTAATGAAATTAAGAAACTAATGATGTGGCAGCATGGTCTATGACCTTAGCCGGTTCCTCAGGGAACGAACTATTAAAAAAAATAGAAGAAAATTTTGACATTGACAGCTTGATGTGATTGATTGGGTTGGATTGTTGGGCAAATTCAAGTTCAATTTGTAAATTCAAAGTTTTTAGAACTTTTAAAACACTCAGACCAAAACTTTTCAATATTAAAGTTTACACACTGCTTAAAGTACGAATAAATAAAAAGTACCTATGAACCAACAATCCTCTACTTTTCCTTTGGAAAACGGTTTAGATTTACGGTACGTATTCTAGTTTTTTCTCAATTTATGTGGATTATTTACCTTGATCACTAATACAACTTAGTACATTCATTGTTTAAGACAAGTGGTTACAACTGGATCAATTCTACACATTAATGAAGATTATGATGACAGTAACTGCAATATCGAACCAGAAAAGCCAGAGAACAAACCTGTTGACTTCATCGGCCAACCTGTCACAAACTTTAAAGAGTTTGAGAAGACTTTACTGCCCATAGATGAAAATGGTTATGTGAAAAAGAAGATTCTTGAAGAAGGTGGTGGACTACCACTTCATGATGGCAATACTGTGTCAATTGCCTTTTCAGGCTATTGGGAGAATGATTCTGAGGCTTTTGATGCTCGGAATACATACAAACCATTAGTATGTACTCAAAATTTCAAGATAATTATGTTATTGCTTTAGATTAAATTTAGCAATAAAAAAATAGACACTGTTGGGAAACTCGAAAATAAAATGGTGACTGGATATTTATCCTAGCCTTGCAAATTAGTTTGCTATCAAAGATGCTTTGTGATGGACTGTTGAAGATTATTTTACTAGTAGTTTCCTACAACATCTTATAAATAAGTCTATAAAAGTTCATGTTCTGTTTAATGTTTTAGTTATGTACTACTTATTTAATAATGATGAGACATGTTGTTTTGTAAAAATGCTCAATTTTTTTTCAGGTGGTAGATTTAATAGATAGTGGTCTGTTACCAGGGCTGGACAAGGCAGTTAGGTCCATGCTTGTTGGTGAAATGTCTGTGTTCCTGCTTACTCATGAAGTCATGTATGGTGAGATGGGTGTACCACCAAGAATAAAACCTAAAGCTAGTTGTGTATTTTATATTAAGCTGCTAAAAAGCATATTGACTTCTAAGGAAGGGTAAGTTGATATTATTGAAAATATTGTAAAATGTTTATTATGAATTTTACTTTTTATTTTTAAGTGCTAATTGCTGCACTAAAGCTCAATTAAATATTTATAAAATACAGTAAAAAGTCCAGGCAGCCGCCCGGATTGCGGAAGGTCGGGTAGGCATTTAATTTTTTCACTGAATTTTATAAATATTTATATTTATATGAATTAACTTATAAAATAAATTAAACACCTGTATTTTTTCAGAAAAATAAATTTCTCAGAGCCGAATATATTTCATAGAGTGCACCATGAAGTTAAAATGTTATATAGTTCAGGGCACACATTGCACAAGTCCAATAACTTTACAGCTGCTACTCAGTTATTCAGAAAAGCAATTTTCATGCTGCATAAATGCCGTCTGGCTGATGAGAATGAGGAACAGATACAGGAAAAGTTTCTAATTAAGCTATATTTGAATCTCGCTATATGTTATAATAAAATCAAACAGCCACTGAAAGCATGTACAGCATGTAATGAACTGAACAGGTTAAACAGTTTATGGAACAATGGTAAAGCACTGTTTCAAAATGCTAAAGCTCTGAGAATGATAGGACAGTTTGACAGTGCTGAGAAAAGATTAAGCAGAGCTATGAAGTTGTGTCCCAAAAGTGAGGACATTAACAATGAATTGAAATTGTTGCAAAGAGACAAAGAATCTTGTAATCAAACAAAACTTTTTATGAATAAAGTTGGCTTTATAGGTGATAATTCCATTACAGATAATTTTAAAAGAGAAGTGGAAAATTTAGTAAGAAACTTTAAAGAAAATATTGATTTATGCAAATTAGTTATGCCCAGTGGGCTTAATTCTGCTGAGGTAGCCTACATAAAAGAAGTCTGCATAAGAGAAAATTTGTTTTTTAATAAAATTAGGAAACAAGAAGATCCAGACAAAGATGAAGAAAATATATCAAGCAAATCAGCAAATGGAGATGTTTTTGAAAACTATGCTTTGGATCGACATGAGGAGAAACTTTGTGAAACTGAAATAGATGTGCAGGACGACAATTATCATGGCAGATTTATATAACTTAACACTAATATCAAAGACTAGCCATCAAACTAAACAGTGAACATTGGAAAAACTAATTTATTATTCAATAATAATAATATTTAAAATAAGTTAACACCTTTTAATTATTATTACATTATGTATTTTTTCTTCTCAACTGAAATTAACTTTATCCTTAACTTTTATAATGTATTTAAATGTATTTAATATGGTTATATTGTTTGTAAAATATAACATAACTTAATTGAATAATGCAAACAATGTGTAGTTGTGCATTAGCAAATGATGGTATCTTGCTGCATAATAATAGGTATTTAGTTGCAGTGTAATGGTAATTATACGTCCATAATAAGCAATATGCATAAGATTGAAAACGTTACTTTTTGTGTTGACATTCCTTCAACTCATGCAGCACTAATAAAGTTTTACGTACATAGTGCCCAAGATATGTAAACTGATTTTATGTTACATTTTATTTTTGATGTGTGATTGAATTTAGATTTAAGTAAAATAATATTACCTACATTTCAGTGTCAAGTTTCAAATTATTTGTTCAACTCTATAGAATTTCTGAGTTTTGACTTACTTAAATAAAACTTTTTTACTTTTCTAAATATTAAATAGTTTAATTTTGTTGTATCCCCTAAACTACTAAACAGATTTTGTTAAAACATTATGTTACTTATTAAATGAAAACAGGCTATAGCCAAGTTTCATAAATATCTGTTCAGTACATTCCCTGTAAACGGATATTATAAAAATTTGTCACCTATCATATTATGACCATCTATGACAGACATTGAGAAAGTGGTTTAACTTGTATGTTCAGCTTAACAGTTACTACAAGCAAGCAAGAATAATAAAAAAATAAAATGAAAACTATGTATTTCAACAAAAGTATAGTTTAATGGATAATTACAATTTTTCGTATCACTAATTTATGACTACAATCTATTGGTTGAACCAGCATTACGCTCTTTCAAAATGCAACATACTTAAACCATCATTTGTGTAAGTAAATAAAAATGCAATAGTACCAGCCAACAACCAATTCTTAAACTTAACACTGCTGTGATAATTGCTATGGCAGCCTCTTTAATAAACTTTGTAATTTAGTTTTGCGTTGGAAGATTTAAGAGCACATTTTGTCCAGCAGGTAGGTAAGTCACGTTGCGAGACTTGGCTAGTTGGTATGCAATGTCTTCCGCAGCCTCAATACGACGGAGTTCTACTAGACCCTCGCCAGCGGTGCCAAATGACTTCGCCAATAATACGGCCGCTTGTGCGTCACCCTCCGCTGCGATAACGGCTGCCTTCTTTTGTTGTTCAGCTTTCTCGACAAGGAATCTGGCCTTTTCAGCATCTTGTTGTGCTACTTGCTTCAATTCCACAGCTTGCGTGAACTCCTTACCGAATGTAAGATGTGTGATTGAAATGTCATCAAGGATTAGACCAAACTGACCTGCTCTCTCCGTCAAACTATCACTAACTTTCTGTGACACAATCTGTGGATTAAAAAAACAGCAGTCGTAATTTATAGTATCAATAAAGAAAATGTAACTCAAAGAACTCATATAATACATTGAACAGTCAGTACTTGGGCCACATAATTTTAATGCATTAACCATGTTTTATTGTCTTTTTCATTATTATTTTGGTTTTGAGCTATAATATAATAATAATAACTAATGGGAGTATATCCAGTTTCTTTTAAAACACAATCAATAAACACACTTGTAAGTTTTCTATATATTATTAATACTTCCAACAAGGATTCATTTTTATCAAAGGTAATCTTTCAGCAGTTTTAACAGCAATAGTATTAGTAACGCTATTTGTCAACCATGCTCTCAGATATTACAGATCAGATTTTTTTTATAAAAAAAGTAAAATATTACTTATGCAGGGTTTTATAGTGAAAATATTTGTTGTTGGTACTCTGCCTTAACCCACTGGTGGCCGTAAATACCAGACAATAGAATTTTATTGTTTGGCGCTTACATGTAAGCGCTCGGCTCATGAAGGATTAGTCACAGAGACCCAGATGGTCTCAAACCCACGATATTTCGTGGTCCAAGCGTAAATTTTTTTATCTGAGCTACTAAAATTTGCAAGTGCTTGCTTAATGAAATGAAATATATATAAGCTAGCATTGTTTCATCACTATTTAGGTAATATTACACCTTGATTGTACCAGATCCAGGTCAGCTAGCTCAGATCGCGAAAGGCCGTGTGTTCGATGCTATTTTCATTTTAATCTGTTAATTCGGTATCTACTAGTATTGATAAAATAGTTAACTATAAATTTTATTTATTGGGGTATTATGAGATAGACTGGTTTAAATATGTTTTTGTGATAAATTAAATGAAAGGTTGGTACTTAAGAACTTAAGATTGAGATGAAAGATAAGTTGGATACTTACTCTGACATTATTACATAATAAATCAATGAAATAAAACAGCATTGCTTAGGTGTGCATAAGAAAAACCTTTGCATTCTATTAATAAATGCATAACAATGTGCTGTCTTAATCTCTTTATACAAGAACAACAAAAGTTTTATGTATGTGACAAACTATTTCAAAGTTTTACCTCTCTCTGCGTGATAAGCTCTCCTGCATCAAACTGAGCAACAACAGCCTTTAATACTTCAGATGTGATGGATGGCAGCACTCTTTCATCATAATCTATACCGAGGATTGTGTAAATTCTGGGCAGCTGGTCAGGGACTGGCCTGAACAGGATACGGAGTGTGATGTTCACATTTTGAAGATCTGTAAAAGTTATTAGGACCTTTTAAATTGAATTCCAAAATACTTATACAGCAAGATGTTAGGTTAGATATTATAATAAAACAATATGCTCATAAATAAAGAAAAGGTAAAAGTTTGTTTTTTCAGAAAGAGATTACTGTTTGTCCCCCCTGGTGTAACGTAACTGGTTTTGAGGGGTGATGAGAAACTAAGCTTTGCCAAGCAGTAGTGTTCAAACATGCTTAGAGGGTTTTCTAGAGGAGAAGGCATCACACTAGCATATTTGTCCTCTACAAAATTATCCAAGGCGTTTTTATCAGTATAATTAAATGTTTGTGCATATTCACCTTTGCTTCCAGTGACAGTAGGAACATTTCGAGGTCTTGATCGAATGTCGAAGATGATGGGCTTTTGAACCCAAGGGACAAAGAAGTGAGTACCTTCTCCAACCACCAAATTCTTTACACCTTGAAACCTGTCGAATATGACAGCCCTGTGCCCGCCATCAACTGAAATTGATAAAATAGTTGTGAAATACATTGACTTGAGAAGCAGGTCAGTAAAATGATACAGTTGAAGTAAATTCCAATTTACCTATGCATTGAGAATAGTCAAGTGATAAACTAACTTGACATAGTGTATATTAGAATGGATTAACAATACCCTAACTATTAAATAGAAAAATTAAAAATAAGTCTACAACATTTTTTGAGAAGTACAAATTTAATGTACGAAGGAGCATAATTGTATAATAAATTACCCAAGTCGTTGAAGGATAGTCAGTCTATTAATATTTTTAAGAAGCTCAAAAAAAAATTATTAGAACAATATAATCAGAATAAAAATAAAAATAAATTATTTTTTATATTTTAAATATTGTACCTACTCTATAAGTTAACTTAATTTGTAACAAGCAGCTCACTACCTACTGCTCACTACTGCTCACTTTTAGCATGTAATAGCAATAATATATTTAAGTTTGTCTTCTAAGTAAAATTGTAATTTCTTGAGAGAATAAAATATTCTCATATGATGTAAATTGGAAAGCAGCAGCAGAAAATATATATTTCTGATATTGATTGTTATAAAAAAGGCTAAAAAGTTTCAAGTAGTCCCAATGTTTACCATTGTACAATGCAGAGTTCACCACACCACCAACGAGAGCGACACCCAGTCCAACCTGACCGATTCGGTTAAACAACTGCGCTGCCATATCTGAAAGCCGAGAAACAAGAATTTAAATCTTAGGTTAGAGTGAAGACCGAAACTCAAATTTCTTGCAGCATTATTTACTTAACAATAAATCACGCACACCCGTTCGGATACTACCACTTTTTTATGTTCAATAATATCACATTGCAGCACATTCACATAGAAATTACGTAAATATAAAGGTAAAACAAAAATTATTGCATGATCAATTCTAACCTAAAAAGCTTTTGACAAGTAAAGAATACAACGTAACTTTATTACGAAATTTACCTTTGGAATTGTAAGTAAATCCAGATAATTACAAAGGCTTTTGTAAATGTAAAGTAAAATAAAAATTCTATTCGATTTGAGAAATGAATTTCATGGACAGACAGAAGCAGTGCACAGAGACAAGTCTTTTTACTTTTTTAATTGACGTCTTTTAGGCATGGACTCGGATTAAAGTCTTTCGGCCATTTGTAACACGGTAAGAAAACATTTTATTCCATCGATCTTGAAAATAAATACGACATTAAGTTAACTCTTTGCCTAACGTTTTGAGGTTTGAGTAATGAGTAGGTTCTACCTATGTCGCTATTGCGATCGGTGAAAACTGTTAATGTTTTTATTTTAATTATTAATTTTAAGGTGATTACATTAAAATCAGCATATGAACCAGTGCGGCCGGTCTCAGAGATCGGGTAAATCCCACAACTGCTGGCTTAATGCAATGGGTGAGTTCTAAGGACTGCCATCTTACGACAGCAACCGTGATCCACGGCATAACGTGCCCGGTGTAACTTCAAAGGAATTACACCAGGTAAAGAGCAGGAAGAGGCTTTAAAGTTTAAAGTTCGAGGTTTGATTCCTAGCATATGTTAGAGTGATGTACGTACAGTCACGAGCATTAACATGTAAACAATCTAACTCTTGATACAATGGAATAAGAGTCATACATAACTAGTCAAAGAGTATACATATGTTATTGCTGGTGACTGTATACGAATATTTGTACATTGAAGAAGTCGGTAGGTGTCAATTGGCTTTCGGTGCACATCTCTGGAGCGCAGGGTACGCGCCAGCCCTAACAGGATCCTCAAAGTGTTTCCAAATCGATTTGACTGCCAGTACATGAACCATGCCGCTATGGTTCATGTAGGTAGACAATAACTGGGAGAATATTCTACTTAGGTACAACACTTAAAATACGTATAATAAATACGTACCTGACCAGGCCATTGCGAATCATCGCATCTATGGGGGCGAAATCTATACGCAGTCCCTTCCCTGCGTTTTCAAGGTGATGCCTCACTACTATGGCAATCTTATACGAGTATCTATCGGAATATAACATGACTACTAACATTGATGTAATGGAGACACCTTAGGACTTCGATTATTGATCGAAATATTTAGATAAGATGGTGGTAGATAGCTAGGCGGACTTACAACAAGCCCTATTACAGGTAGTTGTGGACATTGAATGGGCGCCTTTGGCTTTCAAAGTAAAAGTAAATAGTGTTGAATAATTTCGGCGGGCTGGTTATAACCACGATAGCTCATTTGGGAGAGCACCTGATCCGGTATGTCAGAAGGGTGCAGGTTTATATCCTGCTCGTGGAATTTTTTCTATATTTGTGTTTTTGTAATTTGTTCGCAACAAAATTTGCGTTAAAAATTATATAAACAAAAACATTTTATAAGCCCTACTACCAAAGACATTTAACTACTTACTATAGACAGGACATAGAGATCGACACTGTAATCCACTACTTATTACCAAGTGGTAACAAGTCGCTCAGTGTGATGTGATACGACCTCTAATGCAGTCGTGTTTGTGCGCGAATAGATTTGACAAAATCTACAGAAAATATGCCAAATTGCGTGTTGCGATATTGCAAATCCCGATATGGTAAAACGGCTGAACGTGATTACAGTTTATTTTCGTAAGTATTTTGTATATTTACCCATTAATCAGCCTATATAATAATTTCCAATAAAGTATTCTAGAACATTTGCCTATACCCTATACCGCCCTCTGGTGGTAAGAAGCAAAAGCACTACTTTTAGATGATTTAGTGATGTTCAAGCGATATCGTTTTATTTATCGATTAATGTTATATATAATATTTTTATATCGTAAGTTTAATATAAGTAGTCACATTCTGATACAATGATCATTGCGTTGGAGGACTGTTATGCACTGGAACAGTAAAACTAAGTGATACCTCAGCGGTCCCCCGACGCGATGATCATTGAATCAGAATATTACTACTTATATTAAACTTAATGTCTGACACCCCGCAGGTTCACATGTGAACCTATAACAATTGGATTTCAATTGTGTCTGGTTTTACGGTACCTGACAGATTAAAGGGCCAATACGGATTTTAAATTTTCATTTTTCATTTTTTTCACCGGAATTTTCTTTTTCTACCTTGATTGCCACTTGCTTATTGTTATATATTAGGTCCTTACTTATGAAATTGACGTTTTGTATGAGTTTTGTTTTAATTATATTTTTTATACTTAAGTTTTTTAAATTTTCTTAGCATTTATTGATGTTAACTTTCTAAAAATTAAAGGCCAGCATGTTTGTTTCACTAGCTAAATATAGCAGACCATAAGTAGAAAAAACAAGTACCTTCAAAGGTACAATGAAACAAAAGGTCAATTCCGCTAACTACAACAAAAAAAAGAGTCAATTTAAAAAAAAATTAGGCCATAAAGATACAAGATTAAAAATAATTGTTATTACTAAAGCCTTAATAATAAGTCTTAATTAAATGTATATACAAATATTTACAAATGGTATTAAGTTTTGGAAGTAATACACTTGTTAATGTGTGAGAAAAAAATCGTCAATTTCATAGGTAAAGACCCAATATTTTTTATACCGCTTTTGGTTAACCTTTATAAAAGTTATACGTCGAAATCATAACGGAACACCCCTACTGGTGTACTAGCGACACCTACCGTGTGGTAGAAACTTATTCTAATTGATTTTAATACGCTGTTTTGCTTCTCAACGTTAGATGGCGTTACTAGCGCCCCAGCTCAAAGTTTTTGTATGAAAAAGTCTCTAATAGCCGCTCTATTACCTATTGAATCTCTTTGCCTACTACCATCCGAACTGAGTACAAACATATACCCACGCTGAGAATGTAACCTTGGAATTCTGGGTCTAACCACTAGACAACAGAAGCGGGTGAAACCTAGTTACCTTCCGAAACACAAGATATACATTGGACAAAAACCGGGTTGCACGGTTAAAAAAATAAGTAAAAAAATTTTTAAGTTAAACGGTTTTATCGAAAATAAAGATTTAAAAAATTATGTAGACAATGTACTAAAAGCTAAAAATAAGTCGGTAGGTCCTAGGTACCAGTCATCACAACACTCTCCTCATCAACCTAGGGCATTGATCAGACAAAAAAATAAAATCGTTGGGTGCACGTAACCTGCTTAAATATGTAGGTAAATAGCATTTTTATTATGATATAGCGGTTGACTTGATAGAAATTTCACACGTCCAACGACTTTATTTTTTTTGTCTGATCAATGCCCTAGGTTGATGAGGAGAGGGAGAGTGAGATTCTAGTCAAGACCTTTTATTTGATACCCATATTGAAGGGATTGTGAAAAGAAAAAAAATGAACCTGCTATTTTGTTGGCGGCCATATTGGATTTTCATTTTATTTTCCTAAAAAACTATTCTACTAATTAGGTCCTTTCATTTGATATCTATATTGAGGTAGTAGTGATAAAATATATGTAACCCGCCATTATGTAGCGGTAGCCATCTTGGATTTACAATGATGAACTAAAGCTGTGTACCAAATTTCAGATCAATCCGTCAACAGGAAGGGGGTCAAATTGTAATACTAGATTTGAGCCAAACAAATAAACAAATAAATAAACAGGGCAAGCTAAATAAAACCGTTTAAAAACGAACTACTTTTAGTAAAGAAAATCTTTGGTGCTAGCCATTGCTTTTTTATTGGGTTAGGACATATCAAAGTCGTACACATTATTTGATTAATTTTAAAATGATTACGCATACGCAAACCATTAGGTACCGAACTCTTTTTATTGCAATCCTCTTGAATCAGCGAACATTGTTAAGTTAGTTAGTTGGCGGGAAATAGAATGGTAATTGAACGAAAAATAAACCAAACAAGGGGATAGCCGGCCGTTTGCTGAGGGTCGGCCATCTCGTGGGTGGCACAATTATGCAATAACTTCCAATAAGCAATGATTAGTCCGTAAAGATGTTATTATGTCATTGCTTATGTGATTGCTTTGTTTTTACTCTTAGGTATTGTGGATAATTCCGTGCTGTAGACGCACGTGAATCCATCTGACACAGTTTTCGTCGCCAAAAATTACAGAGAATTTAATTGAAATTTTACTGAATGACAGCTAGGAACCAGGAGGTCTGTATTCAACTGTTTGCTACAGACTAAAATCAGATGCTAACCCCTATTTCTTAAGTCTTTAATTGCCGTGGTGGTCACCGGTGACCGACAAACAATAAATTTACTATTGCGTCTGGCTTTGCGGCAATCAACGTGTTAATGGTTAAAGGAAAATAATGTCGATTACTGGTTCCTGTTGGAAACTGGTGCCATACCCGGGTCTTACAAATAAACAAAGATTAAGGTTCAAATACTTATTCCGTGTTTTGTCTCAACTAAAAGTACTTTAATTTGAAATGACGTTTACGTGACAGGATCAAAACACGGAATAACTATTCGGACGGAGTTTCACCCGAGTTCTTCCCATAATAACACGTGTTGTGAGACTCCATTTTTCTATCTACCGTACCTACTCTTACCACTAATAATAAAAAATACTTGAAATTGGCAAAATGCTAAACGCGAAGCCATTAGCTAAGATAATTAATTAATTAACTATTCGGACCTTATTCTTTGTTTATTTTTGGTATAACCTAAGCTCAAGTTTTTAGCCTAAATTGGATAAAAACGTTGAAATGTTGACCACTGTGAATGTGTGCTTGCTGGTTTATGCTCAGTGTGCTCAAAAAAAAAGTGTTTTTTTTAGAGATATTGCTTTTTGCATGATGACCTTTGCAACGTGACCGGACTTTTAGAGGCGGCGAGAAACTAAAGGTTCCTCAAGCCGTAGTGGTGGAACGTCCTCAGAGGTTCGACCAATGGCTCGACCTCGGTTTGGTTGGTGGTAGGGCTTGTTTGTCCGCCTGACTAGCTACCACCGTTTTATCTAAATATGTCGCCGTAATATCAACGTTGGTAGGATTGTTGTGTTCCGGCAGCTATAGATAAGATAGCCAGTGCCTCCGTAGTTGAGATTTCCGGGTGAAGTGCACTTTCAGCATTAGCCTTATCATCACTTAACATCAGGTGAGATTAAGGCACTGTGCTTACCCGTCAAATATAAAAAAAAGAGGGTTTCTAGGGGGGATGGCATAACGCACGCAAGCGTATCCTTGCTGCTAAATACTCCGAGGTGTTCGGATAGGAATCGAGACTCGAGGCTTACCAGACAATCCAGAGCGCCTAAACAAAGTGTCATAACAGTCATAATGCTAATAGAATAGAAATGGAGTGGCATGATTATCGTATGGAATTGACAAAAGCCAACGATACGTAAAATAAATGACGTCTCCCCATACCATCTAGGAGCACGGCAGTGCCCCCGCCAAGTCGAGCAAAAAAGCGGCACGGCCGTACCATCCTTTTCTCTAAACAGTTCGGGCCATTTTTGACCCCCTATAACTTCGTTGTGGATAAAAGTAGAAGCCTGAATTTTTAGTAACCAAGCAGGCATTGTATATACACGGTATATTTCAAATTTCATTAAATTTTAACCCGTAGTTTAAGAATTATAACTAGTCAAACTCTAAGGCACTTCTAGCAGACATGAAGCTTCAAATGTTGAATACAATTAGTGTTTAGTGTATAAATTAAGGAAAAACTAAAATATTTAGCAATTTCGGTCTAGTTTTCCAGATACACCAACTGCATAAATAACTTTGTAATCCCATATGTATAGGATTACAAAGTTACATTTGCAGTTAATGAATCAGTGTACCTGTTTATGTACAATATAATATAATAGGTGTAGATAGGTACCTAGATCGTACCGGAAAGGAAAAATGTAGGACTATCTACAAAAAAAAATTAGATGCCATCAAAAACAAACTTGTAAAAAAAACCAAGTCTCGCAACTCAGTTCTTTTACCGTAAAAAGTTGTGAGATCCATGTAATACCAAGTCGGTTAATTTATTCAGTCCTCACTTAAGGGACCTTTTACGAATTAGCTAACCTAACAACATCTTATAGTGACCATATCAATATCATAAATCTTTTATGTTTTAAATAAATAGAATGGCTTGGCAATCGCACTAAACAATCTAATTTAATATAATATATGTATTACTTGTGAGATACATTGTGTTTTCATTCAACATTTTAAAATAAAGCAAAGAGGGCATACAAAAACATAACCTTCACTCACGGTTTAACTAGAAAAAATAATGACTATTATCGTTAAACGGCCGATTACAATAAATCAAATTAATAAAAAAAACAAAGTGAACGAACTCAGTGACATTGCCGTTGGAATATTTGTACAGATTCTCAGAGGAATGCATCTGTTATCTATTTATTCGTGTAAATATGTTTACCGTGGTACTTCATTATTTATTATCGTTGATTCACTTGCCGCGTGTTAGCGCATCTTTGTGTGTTTTATGATTCAGTGAGATGCATGCTAAGGTTCCCGAGGTGAGATGGTGCTGCTTCTGTTTCCCGTTGCGTTACGGGATTATGACCCTTGGGATTATTAACATCGTAAGTCTAATTTTAGTTAGTTTTGTTACGTGAGAATAATGCAGTAATGGATTACCTAGGTGGCGTACTTAAAGCATATTGGAAAATGGTTTCTAAAGTATCGAGGTGCCAAGTGCGAGTTTCATTCGCTATTCGATAACGATAGATAACGAAAACGAGAATTTGTATAGCAAAATGTTAACTCTTCTCGTATGCCGCCAGGAGGCGCTGCTTCAATGCCATACTAATTTTTATTTTTATAAACTCGCGACGACAAGCTAGCAAGACTAAGCTAGGGGAGTCGCGAAACTGACGCTTACAACTGTCGCTCGGTGTGCGCGTGCTCTACGCGACTAGACACGGCGACTAGACGCAGCGACAGTCGTCCAGTGTGCGGAGTCATAAAAGTCGAATGAATACGGATCACTAGGCACCATGTGAACAATACTTACACACCACAGTGAAATATAACACTCAGAGGCGTGTAGGTTCTTAGAGAGGCCTTAGTCCAGCAGTGGACTACTCTAAGCTGATGATGGCAATGATGATGATGATGATGATGATGATGATGATGATGATGATGATGAACATCGTTATTTTATGTATTAATTTTTATTATAATGTTATGAATGCTTTGCACAGTTTTAGTCAACGTCTTTAATCGACTCGATACTAATTTATAACTTGCAACCGTCTGTATTAGGTCCTTACCTATGAAATTGACGTTTTGTATGAAGATTTTTTATAACATAAAGCTTTTCATACTAACGTTTTTTCAATTTTCTTAGCATCTATCTAAGTTAAAACTATAAAAAGTGTAAGAGACAAAATGAATAACCATTGTTATTACTGAAGCCTAAGTAACATAGTCTTAATTAAAGGTGTATGATAATATTAACAACCGGTATTGGCTTTTAGAAGTAATACACCTATTAATAAGTTAGAAAAAAACGTCAATTTCATAGGTAAGGATCCAATATTTAAGAAAGGGATGCGTTCTGTTGCACACTTTATTTGAGCTTCTTCGGATGACCGGCCTTTGCGAAAGTTCTCATTTTTTAATCGCCTCTGTGATCTAGTGGTTAAGATCACCGGTTTAGACCCAGAGGTCCCGGGTTCGATTCCCAGCGGGGGGGTACATTTTTGTGTGCTCGGTTTGGTTGGTGGTAGGACTTGTTTGTCCGCCTGGGTAGCTACCACCATCTTATCTAAATATGTCGCCATAACATCAATGTTTGTAGCTTTGTTGTGTTCCAGCACTTAGAGATAAGATAGCCAGTGCCTCACTAGTTGAGGATCCCGGGTGAAGTGCGCTTCCATCATTGGCTTTATCATCACTTATCATCAAGTGACTGTGCTTACCCGTAAAATATTAAAAAAAACAAAATTATGCCCCTACTGCTGAAGCCAAGCCTGCTAAGCCTACTCTATAGATGGATAGCCAAAGGACCAGAAACGATGCGAATTGGTGGTTTTTATCGACTGTTAATACAGCCGGGACCGACGGCTTTACGTGCCTTCCTGAACACGGAAAGCTTGATATGACAAATTTTTGATCACCCATCCGATGACCGGCCTTTGCGATAGTTGCTTATTCAGCAATCACAGACCGACTCTAACTACTGCGCCATCGTGACCTACTCGTAAAAAAGCTCCTAATATATGTAGTATACCTACAATTAATTAATTATTCTGTGCAGATATTTTCTCTAGTTGCTGTAGCTTTCTTA
The DNA here is from genome assembly GCA_963082485.1 of Eudonia mercurella. NCBI lineage: Eukaryota > Metazoa > Arthropoda > Insecta > Lepidoptera > Crambidae > Eudonia > Eudonia mercurella. The sequence goes on along the minus strand of OY720024.1, from coordinate 6,561,405 downwards.
GTGACGACTACTGAGCTGAAGAAGGCTTCGGTGACGGACGACTCCTCCCTCGAGGAGGTGACGGCTACGATACTCTTCAGTATTCTGGGGATGGGCATTATCCTCAACTTTGTACTGCTGGTCGCAGGTTGTCAGGTACGTCACCTGCCTCTAGCTCATTTTTATGTCCCTACTGCTGAGGCACGGTCTTCACTATGGATTCCTATCCAGAACGGGCCAAAAAACACCACGCGGGCAAGTGCGTATTGGTGGTTGTTAATGACTGCTAATGCAGACGAGATGGGACCAACGGCTTTACGTGTCTTCCTCGAGATGACACATTTTTGGTCATCCATCCGATGACTAGCCTTTGCGAAAGTTGCTGAACCGCTGAAATCGAGCTCCTCAGGGCCTAGTGTGAGTTTTTTAAAATATTCGATCACGTTAACGAAATCGAGAATTTGTATGGCAAAATTAACTCTTCTCGTTTGTCGCCAGGAGGCGCTGCTAAACTGCCATACATAATAATAAAATCGTAATCGAATGAATATGGATAGTAAACAAAACTCACACTAGGCACCCTGTTGATAGAGTACACAAACGAGCATTAAAAGAGCGATGCAAAAATTAATAAATCGTCAAACTCTTGGGTCCTTACCTATGAAATTGGCGTTTTGTATGAAGATTTTTTATAAAATTATATTTTTCATAATAACGTTTTTTTAAATTTCTTTACATCTATTTATGTAACACTATAAAAAAATAAGGGTAGTGTGTTTGTTTCACTAGCTAAATATAGCACACATTAAAAAGAAAAAAAAATCTACTCCCTTCAAAGCTACAATGAAACAAAAGTCAATTCCGCGAAACAAAAAAGAAGTCAATTTAAAAAAAAATTACATTTTGGTCGAATGAATATTGATGTTTTGTATGGAACGGCTAAATATTATTTTCGAGTTAGGGAGTTGGTCCAAATAGTAAGAGTTGTTTGTATCACGGGAGTCATCTCATAAGGTGTGGACGGTGATAAAAAAGTGACCATGTATAAGTAGATGGCATATTATGGTTTAACATCTATTGTAGAAATTTAACAGTTTTGGATAGGTTAATGTGCAGGCGTCTGTACATCCATATCTAGTTTGAATCTATACTTCTATACTAATATTATAAAGCTGAAGAGTTTGTTTGTTTGTTTGTTTGTTTGTTTGTTTGTTTGTTTGAACGCGCTAATCTCAAGAACTACTGGTTCGAATTGAAAAATTCTTTTTGTGTTGAATAGTACATTTATTGAGGAAGGCTATAGGCTATATTACATCACGCTATGACTAATAGGAGTGGAACAGTCGCTAATTAACGCGGGTGAAACCGCAGGGCACAGCTAGTGCGTTATACAATATGTTGATTTGCACATGCGCCATATTCATAGCAGCGGTCATATTGCTTATACCTACTTATTAGGTAAAAATAAATTATAAAAAAAAAGAAAAAAAAACATATTTTAAAAATCTGTTAATAAGCAACAAAAGTAGGTACGTATGCGTAAGCGTAATCTTAGGCCACTTTACGTAAGGTCGTCGACCTAAAACTAAAAATACTTTTAACACCGTGCAAGTAATAAGGAACCGATTAATTAATAAAATTGGTGTAAATCAGAATAGCGATCGTCGGTCGTCTGACGAGAATTAGCGGTCCGGACCATAGTAGGAGATTAGAGTGCAGCGGGCGGGTCGACGACCTTACGTAAAGTGGCCTTAGCTTACGCTTACGCATACGCACCTACCCCCGTTGCCCATTTACAGATTTTTAAAATATTTTTTTTTAAATATTTTTTTATAATTTATTTGTGATAAGTATAAGCAATATGTCCGCTGCTATGAATATGGCGCAGGTGCAAATCAACATATTGTATATTTAATCTTTATCCTATAAAACGCCTCACAGCTGGGCAGCTGCTGCAACAACACATTATAAATATGTGCATCTACGAGTATTGCAAACAAACTTTCTTCATTTATAATATCCTCTATACCTATAGTAACTTATTTTCGACTGGTATTGTGATCTCATTTTGATTATTTTAGCTTACTTCTGCTTCAAATTTAAATTAAATTATTTGCTTGTAGTCAGTTATTCCCAAAATCAATGCGCGGGTACTTACTTCGATCTCCTCACTGTCTTACTTAAAGGCCAATGAAAGGTCAAACATCCAATTCAGCTTCGTTTGTCATTCTTCTCAGAATTGAAGCGACCTTCCGTGTGTTACAGAAGGATATATCAATGTTGAGACTCTACAACTACTACGCTGTGTTGACGACATTAGCAGCTCTGGTTCCACTCTTCGTCTTGCTGTCTAGAAGGCAGTATGAGGATGTTTACGCGGCCATACTTGCCATTGGTAATAACATAGTTTAAAATTTGTTTATTTTATAAGATCGGCTGACATTCTTAACCCTGTAACTTTTTTACCCAAATGATGATTTGACGACCTCCTTGGTCGAGTGGCTTGCACACCGGTTTTCATGGTGTCGCCATCTCTGAGGTCCCGGGTTCGATCCCCGGTCGGGTCAATTTAGAAATACCTGTTTTTCTAATTTGTTTCGGGTCTGGGTGTTTCCTATGTATAATAAGTATGTATTTAAGTATATTAAGTATGTTTATCCGTTCTCTAGTTAACCATTTTATCGAGTTTCTTAAGGAAGCTCTTGTTGGGACTAGATAACTGGTGTGAGTGTGAGAAACATTTTTTTTTATGATAAAGCTTCATTTCATCCGATGGTATATCAACTTTAAGGTGATAAAAGCACTTCACCCATATTCCTCGCCCACGAGAAACTGGTAATTTTATTACATACTGTCGTAATACAAACGTTGTTTGGCGACAGACGTAAGTAAAATACCTAGTAGAAGCTATCTAGGATGACTTAAAAGCACTTAAATCACTAAACAAAGAAGCATGACCTACAGTAATTGTACCCCCCGCTGGAAATCGAATCTGATCCTCATTCCTGAGACTAGTGGTTTAACAACTACAATACAGAGGTTATAATCTTTTTATGATAGACGAAACTAACTGCTAGTCCTACTGAGCAGGAAGGGTCAAATTTGTAGGCATTTGTTGTTGCCGTGGTTAAACGTCAGGCGTTAGCGTTTCTTCTACTCGTAGTTTTTTTGACTATTTTTTAAAACTTCAACGATTTGTTTTAAAATAATGTATGTAGATGAGATAGTATTAGATCTGATAATTTGTGAAGCATCTAGGACGACGACGACGAAGGATTTTAATTCAAATCTACTTTTTAACATTATAACTGAACAACAACTTCATACAAAAACAACTTTAATGTTGCCAACCTTTTTTCTTAATTTACAGTGATGCAAACTTATGTCATCGTGCTGGTAAGAAGTGAAACCTTGAAACTGGAGAAGAAACTTCTCGTGGATCAAGACTCTACGAACAGCCCTGACGACGATGTCATTGTACCAGATACAGTAACTCTACTGTGATTTAAATTAATTTAATTAGTTGATAAATGTGAGGAAATAAAAAAAATAGCCAGTTTAAATTGATTTCATGTGTGAAATTCCACTAGAACCGATCTTAATTTTTTTACAAATATTAAAGATTAGTTAAGAAGTAGGCAAGCTATTTATAAAATGTTTAAATAATTCTTATCGCAAATTTTGTTGCGACAAATTACAAAAACACAAATGTTGAATGTTGATCGGATGTTAGTGACGGTAGTTGTTGACATTGAATAGGCGCCATTGGCTTACAAAGTAAAAAGTGTTGAATAAATTCGGCGGGCTGGTTAGAACCACGATAGCTCAATTGGAAGAGCACCTGACCCGGAATGTCAGAAGGGTGCAGGTTCAAATCCTGCTCGTGGAAATTTTTTCAACATTTGTGTTTTTGTAATTTGTTCGCAACAAAATTTGCTTTAAAAATCAATTTGAACATTTTATAAAATAGCTTGCTTATTTCTTAACTGATCTTTAATATTTGTAAAAATATTATGATCGGATGTTAATGACGGTAGTTGTTGACATTGAAGGGGCGCCTTTGGCTTACAAAGTAAATAGTGTTGAATAATTTCGGCGGGCTGGTTAGAACCACGATAGCTCAATTGGAAGAGCACCTGACCCGGAATGTCAGAAGGGTGCAGGTTCAAATCCTGCTCGTGGAAATTTTTTCAACATTTGTGTTTTTGTAATTTGTTCGCAACAAAATTTGCTTTAAAAATCATTTTGAACATTTTATAAAATAGCTTGCTTATTTCTTAACTGATCTTTAATATTTGTAAAAATATTATGATCGGATGTTAATGACGGTAGTTGTTGACATTGAAGGGGCGCCTTTGGCTTACAAAGTAAAAAGTGTTGAATAATTTCGGCGGGCTGGTTAGAACCACGATAGCTCAATTGGAAGAGCACCTGACCCGGAATGTCAGAAGGGTGCAGGTTCAAATCCTGCTCGTGGAAATTTTTTCAACATTTGTGTTTTTGTAATTTGTTCGCAACAAAATTTGCTTTAAAAATCATTTTGAACATTTTATAAAAAATGTTGAATAATTTCGGCGGGCTGGTTAGAACCGCGATAGCTCAATAGGAAGAGCACCTGACCCGGTATGTCAGAAGGGTGCAGGTTCAAATCCTGCTCGTGAAATTTTGTGTTTTTCAGAAAAGTATATATTTTTTTACCCTTTTATAACTATTAATCAGGATAAATATTTTAGCTAATAGTAATAACAATAAGTGTTCATTACATTCCATCACAAGAAAACGAGACGATTCGGACAATTCACCCAAACAAAGTAAAAACGCTACCTATGCGCTCTTCCTAGGTTCCCTCCGAGGGAGTCTTGTCGCATAAGACTGATTTCCAATGCTCCGTTTACTGTAAAGATTATGTTGTGCCGTTGGTAGTTTCACAATTTAAAAACTATAAAAACCCTTTGAATATATAGACATTGAACAAAAGTTTTGAACGAACTAAAAAATAATGCAATGCATCTAACACATAGATACTCCAGCTCATCAACAACGGTACCGAACTGTGAACCAAATTACAATATCGATCAATCTTTCTTTCGGCGAGCGTTCAGCCGATGAAATATATCACTGTACAGGCGAGTGTTCTTCATTAATACGTCTTTATTTAGTTCAAAACTACGCATTGAAGGCGGCTCTTTTGAGTGCTCACGATCACGCCGAGATGGTAATGACGTCAAATTATTAAAAAAATGATGCGTTTCCACATTTCCACTCGCGGGAACACAGGTGGATGCCCCCGGGAGCTCCACTCGTGACTTACCCTCTCCTCCATTGTCAGTGATACAGTGGAATGTTAAGAAATTTGAACGATATTATTGTGCGAAAAGAAGCGGCTACTATAATTGCGAGATTTATATAATTGCCAATTACGTTATGTTGAATGGAATTTGGCAACCGAATATGGCGTAAATGTCAAGAATTTTGAGGTTTCTGATCCATATGTTCGCTGCGTGTGATCATTTCGAGGTTCAATGAAACACTCACGTAGGGATGTTTATCTTTGGATACTTTTAATGTTTTTGTACTGTTCGTAACTGTTTCTGCACGCCAAGAATCAGAAGGTCAGTTGTAAAATTATTTTATTTTAACGTACAATGAAAGATAAATCAAGTTAATTTTAATTAAATTTTTGTTACAAACTTACAGTAAATTAGTTTGAAAGTTATCTTAGTTGTGTTTTATGTTCTCAACTATTTGTTTGACAACGACCTAAGTTTCAGATTATAGGCACATGTACGTATTAATGGACATTTAAAATTATGTGGTAGGATAGCATATGCTAACCATGAACTATAATTATTTTATTTACGTTTAATATATTCCGAGCAGAGGGTTATTATTGTAATTTGCTATGTTTTATGTTGAAACTTAAGTGGGAATCGAGGTTCGACCGACATCTGGTACACGAGTGGGAGAGGTCGGGAAACCGCAAACACGGTGGGCGGGAAAGCATGAGCCGTTTCGGGGCTAACTGCTCTTGCTCTTGTAGCCCTACCAAGGGTTTACACTGACAGTTTTTGGTAGCGACAGCGTCCATGTTTTGCGCACATACCTATATATTGTATGCTTACTTAAATAGCGGATAATAGAGCTCGATGATGCAGCAGTTAACCCAATCGTTTTGCGATACCAGGTCTCCGGACGGATGATCAAATTTAAATGTCTGGAGGTTTTTTATGCTTTGGAAGTTGTCCACGTTGTTGTATGTTCTAGTGACGTTAACAGTTTGGGTGTCGATTCCACCTACTAGTCTTAAATGGAAATCTTCTTTGATTGTCCCTACGCCTCCTACCCAGCCCTCTTGCCCTGGGAAAGTGGGAAGGAAAACCGCGCCATAATCGTGCTTCCCTGGTGGCTGGTATCCGTAGGAGGATTCCTATGGATACCTATAGGCTAACATATTCTGACCCAGATTCCGTGTAAAATATAAGGGTGCTCTCTCGCGTACGTATAATAATAATCATAATCATAATAATCATTTATTCGCATTAAATAGGGTATTACAAGGTGTTATTGTCATTAAAAATGGTCAGGTACTCATGGTAGGGTTATGTCACTAATTATTGACTTATGTTACAACAACGTCGAGGCTTTTCAATGTAATTGATAAGAACTTATTGAAGACCACCTCATCTTCATCTAATTTCTGTTGGCATATTGTAAGTTCCCAGGGGGGGTGCATTTATGTACTCGGTTTGGTTGTTTGTCCGCCTGGCTATCTAAATATGTCGCCATAACATCAATGTTTGTAGCATTGTTGTGTTCCAACTAGGGCATGGAATACCGGAATGATTTTCATACCGTATTGATACCGGTATTGAAATTTCAATTACCGGTATACTGAAATTTTTGTTTTTTTTCGGTATTTTTTTAAATAATGCTAGTTACTGTTTAAATGATTCCAATAACGATTAGTAAGTCTCGTTTGCGGAGAGTGATTAAAGCAGTTTTCTACGCTATATGGCAGAAACACTCAAAATATATATCAACTCCCTAGAAACCACAAAATTAATTATTAAAGTATAGGTAATTAAGAATACTAAAGAAAATACGTTATTTGATCCAAAAATTGTTTACAGTTTCTTTGGCACAGATATCAGAATCAAATAGGTATTAAAATCAGTCTTACTCTCTAATGATAAGAAAAAATGTTACAAAAATTTCGAATATCTCTCTTAGTCACAGCTCATACTATGAATATAAATGTATTGTTAAAACAAAATCAAATTGAAAATGAAGGTAATGTAGAAAATTTTGATATAAACCAAAATATAGGCGCAGGTCAAACCCATCAATCAGGCAGTTTGCGTTTTTTGGAAAATCGAACGAAGAAACACAACGTGTCCAAACTTGCGTCGATCAATTGAGCGATGATCTTATTTTGTTACATATGTAACTTGCAGCTGAAATTAAATAACCACCTAGATACTAGTTATATGCATGCAGTGTTTTGCGTAGTTGATTTTGTGGTGATTTTTTCAATAATCGTGATTATTCGTGATTCGTGTCATATAAAAACTCATCTGCAGTATGAACAACACTATGAATTATAAAAATCGAGCGATCTGCATAGTCTTTAACACCCTTGCAAAAATAGATAACTTTTTCCGAAATACCGAAATAACGGTATTTTATCTTCAAATACCGGTATCAAAATACCGGTAATATCGGACGAAGTAACTATTACCTAATCTGTGATATCGGTATACCGGTATTTCGGTATATCGGTATACCGGTATCCATGCCCTAGTTCCGACAGCTAGAGATACCTATCTAGTATCATCACAGCACAGTGTATAAGTATAACCTCTTCCTGTATTATTGCGTTCGGGGACTTGCAGAAAAGTATGCTAGCTTCTCGTTAGAAGAAAGCTTCCTCTCTTGCCATCAGCCAATAAGAAGGTCAAGCAATTCCCGTCAGCAAATAATAAAAAAATAGTTGTTTCATAATACTACCGCTCGCAAAAAGTCTTCAGCTCAACAACAATAGTAGCTCATTATTGCCAAATCCCAGAAACCCTATAATTAAAAACATTAAAAAGATATCGCTATAAATAGTTAAAGCACCAACGTTTTAAGCTTGCCATTCTCCTTATTAATTAACATAATGGCTTAATAACTACAATTAGCACAATGTTTCACAACGCGTCCATTTTGAAAAACTAGGAAAAGCAAAATGGCTCCAAGGAGTTCTGAAAAGTGGAATGCACTTATTAGCTGAGAAGGGCGCGCGGAGCTTTCAGCCTAATGGTTGCTATTCACAGATGAATGGGAACGCGAAATTGCCAACAATTATATACTCGCGTAATGATAACCGGTGATGCTCCTTCGGCAAACTGGGGCTCGGATGCTGTGTTGTGCATCCACTACACCGCTGTACCGCTGAATCTGTCTGGCTCCAAAAAACTACCTATTTAGATACTTACTGAAGACTAGCTTGAAATTTTTTCCCTTTTTAAGATGTATTTGTATCTGTTGGCCTATTGCTTTCATTTCATATATGTGCTTATAACTTTACCCCCGTATTAATAAACAAAGTGTATGCTTGGAGTAGTTACTGTGTGTTTTGTTCCCGTCATGTAAACTTCATTTCATATTAGAGTAAAAGAGACCAAACACGGAGTAACTTGTTCAAGCTTACACTTTGTTTATTAAAGCCCCCTAAGTTTTAAGACAGAAGTTGTAAAATTAATGAAGACATTTCAGTGAATGTCAATACTTATTTAGAAGCTTTCCAATAAATGTGTAAGAAGTGATAGAGTCTGCACATACCTATAATTCAATGATGGGCCATGAGAGTATCCTCATTCTTATGATTGACATAGTTTACCAACTTGGTCTAACTTGGTCTAACTTTAAGGCTTTAGGCATCGGTACTAGAATTTTATGAAAATTTACATAACATATTTAGACTAGATAAATTTAATAGTAAAGCTTCAAATAAAATTATTTTAAATTTTTATTATATCACCGACTAAATATAACATGTCTGACATCAAAATATGGCGGGAGAGAAATAATAAAGCTTCATATTAAATAATCCAAATACTTTATTACATCACTAACATTATATAATAACATGTCCCGTCCACAAGGGGCCAGCAGAGCAACAATTCCAAAATCTATCCACAATCTGATACAGTGACAGCGAGGCGCGGCGCGAGCCGGGCTGACGTCACAACATGGCGCAGGTAGGAGCGGAGATAGGATCCGGTCATCCTGCCCATTTCCGGTCTTCACGCGGCCGTGACGCTTCCGGGCACGCGTCGCCGACGTTACCGTTAAAGATGTAGAGGCACTGGAATAGACAAGAAATGTTTAGGTCATTAAGTGCAATGCAATAAAACATTCAGATTTTACAGTCAGATTTTGTATTTGTCTAATAATATTGAAAGGAAAGATTGAGACCAGGTTTTTTAATATTTTTAGACCTATCATATACGTAAATATTAAGAGTTTCAACCTTGCCTTTAAGTCTTAAATTGCGTTTATTTTAATTATTTTTGTGGCTGTAACCTGTTTTGTGCATCTGAAAAATAAATAAATAAATATATAAATTTATAAATATGTAGTTCTATATTTTCATTTCACTTCCACGTCTACCAGTAAGAATCCGACGAACAAGACAACAAAAAAACACAAACAGGGGCAAATTAATAGACACTTTAAAAATATAAAAAATAATTTGGACTTTTTGGAAATTCAGAGAGGTTAATAAATAATTCATAATTATTTTCATCATAGTTATTTAATTATATTATTTATGGAAGAAAGGCGTTATATTTGTCACACAAGGGATATTGTTACTAACACGATACTTTACTTAATTGAAACATTTATAAAAAATACTAAAAGATTTTTTATAAACTTAATTCAGGAATCTCTTCCATTGTTCTAGTTGTCCACGTAAAGTCGTCACCCGTCGTCCGCAAGATGAGTTTTGTGGAATGAATTCGTTCGCGACAATTGAATCACTTCGTTGCCGTACGGTTATCTAGCGTCCGTTCAAGCTCTGAAAGTATGGCGAAACTTTGTAGCGAAACTAAATTGTTATGTAAAGTTTTGCGACACCTTATGCCTGGCACACGCGACGAATTTCGCATAAGACATAAACATAAATATTAGACAACATCACATACTTTGTTTTGATCCCAAGGTAAGTAGCTAAAGCACTCGTTTTACGGAAATCAGAAACAACAACGGTACCACAACCACCCAGACCCGACAAAATATCGTACAGTTCGTTTTCGACATTGGCCCGACCGGGAATCGAACCTGGTACCTCAGGGTGAGCGCCGCCCAAAGTCCAGCGTGCAAGCCATTCGGCTACGGCTACTAGGCTACGGAGGTCGTCGAAACCTGACATGTTTGAATGATTGTAACATTCTTTCGGCAAATTAAGATAATTGACTTGTTTGAGTAGGCACTGGTCAATTTTATTATCATTGTGATTACTTATAACTTTACGAACTGTCATACGAGATTGTTACCGTGTTTTTTAAGGTGAATGTGCCATGATCGCGGATGCATACCTACTTGTGCCGAAATGTCTGATGATCTAACACAACAAAAACATAGTAAAGTTTTTGGATTTCATTTTCTATTGTTTAGTTTAAATCACATAATCAGACGAAAATAATTTCTTGTCAGTAAATGTACCGCAAAAAAGAATAAAAAATATTCTGCTATTTTTTTGACTCCTTTTGACTCGACAGGCAAGGAGGCATCTTTCAGCGTCTTCTGCAAAACTAAAGTAATTGTTTGTCAGAAAAACGACACCACAATATTTGCTCATTTGCGAGTCATACACTTGGCAAGTTTTAATTATGATAAATGTCTTATACTTTATATGAATATCTATCCAAAGGTATGACAGGTGCCCGGCGGCCACCTGACAGTGTTGCCATCTGTCGGCTCATCACGCGACTCGCTTTTGTTTGAGCTAGCAGTGGCAATACTACTCCACCCTCGTATTTGTTTCAAGAAGTTTATAGTTAGGAATGACGAATCTGTGATAGCGTAACAAATTTAAAAAAAAGTTGCATTGAAAGCAAGCTCGAGGAATATGAAAAAGAACTAAATAAAGTCGCCGAAACATTTATTTTATTCTGCACTGCAAAACATATCTATACTATAATAATATTATAAAACTGATGAGTTTGTTTGTTTGTTTGGTTGAACGCGCTAATCTCAGGAACTTCAGGTTCGAATTATAAAATTATTTTTGTGTTGAATAGTCCATTTATTGAGGAAAGCTATAGGCTATATTACATCACGCTATGACTAATAAGAGTGGAGCAGCAATAATTTATATGGCAAAAAAACGTTTGCCAGGTCAGCCAGTTTAATTAATAAAGTTTCAATCATCTATTTCAGCCCAGGGCTGCGAATTTTAAACTGGTGGCAAACAATTAATCTCTTTATCATATCTTTAAAGGGATATTATTTTTCATTCGTATTCGAAGTCATCAGTGACTGTAGCGATTGCGACACAGAAAATTCTCGAACGATACGATGCAACTAAACAAACACATTGGAAATAATGCAAAAAGATATAATTGAACAATTTTATACAGTATTTCTTGCCATTATTTTTTTATTTTAATATAGGTTGCGTATAGTTTCTTTGAAATTTTGATGATATTTAAGTTCTGTTCTTCATGAAAACTATTTGACTAACTCTGGATTAAATTGCAAACTGACATTCAATAAGTAGAGTTTTACAGTTGCACATGTAACAAAACATCTTGTTAGACCAAACATTTGATTATTATTTATTAAACGTCACCCAACTTCATATAACAAAAGAAAAAAGAGACCAATTTATTTAATTATGTCGCGAAATTAATTTTCGTCTCTTTAAATGCTGGGGCCATTTAAAAATATACCTTTCTTTATTTTAATAATAACTGGTTGTGATGAATAATTAAGCCCGTGTTTCGCCGGCCTCCCCACTATTCTTTCCCCTTTAAGTGGGATGGCGTCATGTGAAGTGCCTTAAGGGCTGTTCCTACTCGTACTTATACTAGTTCATTAAGTTCAAGGATGAGGTTGTACATTTAATTACAGTTTGTGATTATTACGTTCGTGGTAATACGTCAGATGATTATTACCGGTGCTATTATCATAATTATCCTCTTAAGAGATGTATGTTTACTTGCAATGTGAAAGAAAACTCCGTATAGAGAACTGTGGAAAAAATAGGTAAATTTTTATATACTTATGTGAACTTGAATTGATATCGTCAAACACGAAAGAACCTTAATTCCCTACTAATAATTAATTATAGGACATACTGAGCTGAAACCAATTTAGTATATGCATAAGTGATGTTCCTGTGTTTTGAATTTATTTGTAAGATTTTCCTATTTTTATTTCTGTTTTTATAATTATTATTATTATCGTAGCTTTTCAACAGCACATGACTCTAATAGGAGTTTCGTAACTTTAAAGGTACTCTGGAAATTCTGGGCCATTGATACTTGGTCTTAAAGTCTGTGTCTGAACGCATATTTTGTAAGCTACGAGCAGTTGCCGATGTAAAACCGTAACTAACATGGCATAGGGTTACCTAAAACTTTAGGATAGTTGGTGACGAGGATACGAGCCGTTCTATTAGTTTGCAGACACTTTTTTATAAAAATAAAAAAGACTTATAAGAGATTTATTATTTAAAATTAAAAAATAGATAAAACAAGCTATTCTGTTTTTGCTCATAGACCGCCCAAACTTTTTTATGAATATCTTGCAGAACTAATTTATTACTGCCTCAAAATAAATAGCCTAGTGTGGTGTGGACAGCCGTGACGAAACATAAATATTTTGTTTTAAGTAATTTCTCGTGGATCACAAAAAAGGGTGACGATGCGTTTTCGCCGCGTGAGACAATGCGCGGAGCACCGGGACTAATTCGGTATCCTCACGAACATGTGGATGCTGATTGCTGGCTTGTATATTTAACTTAACGGTATATTTTAGATCAAATCAAATATTTGACGCTTTATCTCAATCATCCTATTCTAGATGTATTAACTTGTATTTTATGTATTGTATGTAGGTACTTTTAAGAAACCTATTATGGACCGTATAGCCTGAAATAAAAGTGTTTATTTATTATTATTTATTATTAACAATATATTTTTTGTTTTGTGACATGATGTTAAGTGATGATAAGGCCGAAGATGGAAGCGCTCTGCACCAGGCATCCTCAACTACTTAAGAGATGCTTTCGTCACATCTTTTTCATTTATTTCTTATGGGTAGGCACTTGCTTGACCTCATTTAACTGGAGGAACACAATAGTGATACTAACATTGTTGTCATGGCGACATATTTGGATAAGAGAAATAATAAATTGATCTACAAAAAATACTATTTTTTTGCTGGCTAGCACCTAAAATGCTAAGTTAGCATCTAAATAGAAATTTAGGTGCTAACTTTGTATTTTTAGGTGCTAACTTAGTATTTTTGTGGGTTAGGTTAGGTTAGTTTGGTGATCGATTAAATACAACCCTTTGGATAATATGGTGGAAGCTAACCAGGCGTACTAAAGCACCAACCACACCGAGTAAAAAACATATCTCCGTTGGACATCGACCCCGGGAACTCTGGGTCTGAGATCGGTAGTCTTTACCACTGGACCACTAACTACTGGACCTGTTAAAATGCCGCAAATTTTTAGTTCAGCCCTATTCCTATCTATAACTTTACATTATAACTTTCGGCCCTCTATGCTAGTTCCTATGTAAATAGGAAGGTGATAGCTAGTCAAGTTGACATGGATAAGGCCTACCACCAACCCTCTCGCTGGAAATCGAACCCGGGACCTCTTAGTCAGAGACCGGTGGTTTAACCACTAGACCAGAAGCGATTGATGAGTTTAATGGATACCAGTGCCGTTTGATCGACTGATTGTATCGACATATGTTAGACATATGATGGCGGTTTCCGAAAAGATTCCATTAATACGACGTGTCTAATTGAGCATCATTTCGGACTTATGAGACCGCATTTTCTCATAAATCTATATTTCAAACATAATTATTAAAAACACTAGTTTGTAAGGAACATTCAATTAATTTGTTATGCATAGCAGGTAGGTTAACGAAAGGCATACGTTGAAAAGAAAACAATTTGGGTGGTGGTCCAATGATCAATATTTTTGTCCTTTAATCATTAAACATAGCGGTCAGCAACTGATTTTTAGGGTTCCATAATCAACAAGGAACCCTTATAGTTTAGCCATGTCTGTCTGTCTGTATATATACATATTAATCACGTCGACAAAGCGGTGAAGTAAAATTTAAAAAATATTTTTTTTTGGTTTTTTTTCTACACGTGAAGTGGAAATGTAATTTTTTTTCTTGTCTACCCCATAGTGTGGGGTGTCGTTGGATAGCAATTTCAAAAATATTGCGGTGTTGTTTAAACAGTTTTTTGATTGAGGCATCCGTTTGTGAACTATTAAGCTTTAAAGTGCAAAAAATTCATGGTAGTTGTATATATGACGAAGTTAAAAGGAAAACTATCACTGATAGGTAGGCTTTACATGTTTACGAGTAACAGTCGACCATCTTACAAAATGTACTTGGTGCAGTACAAATTTCTCATTGGGAACTACTTAAATAACGTTGTCAGGTGTGTGAAACCGGTAGTATCTAGTACCTACATTTCATATAAACTAACGTTAAATACATGTTCATAAAAGCCCTCTTCTCAGAGTCCGCATTATTGAGATGGGCTACGGAACCCTACACTGCGCTTGGCCTTGGCATCCCGAATATTTCAAAGAAAACCTACGTTAATTTATGGCGACGAAAACTCTATCCAACACCGGTCTTAAAGTACCAAACACTAGTGCCCAGGTATGTATTGCCGCCTTAGCGTAACACCTCTTAGACTTTCCATGCTTATTTATCTACAAGAATTAAAAAAAACAAGTTACTGCCTTTCAAGTTTATAGGTTATATAGGTACCTTAGGTAGTTCGAGAGATGTCGCGATTAGTCAGGTAGGTTCTAATACTCTCTTAGCGTTTATCTACACACTATAAGGAACCTAAATTATGTATTATAGGGTGGTATTTCACTTTTGTATTTGAATGTGCTGTTAACGAACTAACAATAAATGTAAATAAATAAACAAATGTTTCCCACACTCACACCAATTATCTAGCCCCAAGAAAAGCTTGAAACTCGATAAATGGTTAACTAGACAACGGATAGACATACTTAATATACTTTAATACATACTCATTATACATAGAAAACACCCAGACCCGAAACAATATAGAAAAACAGGTATACAGGTAACCGGGGATCGAACCCGGGACCTCAGAGATGGCGACACCATGAAAACCGGTGTGCAAGCCACTCGACCAAGGAGGTCGTCCAACAATGTTCTATTTGCCATTTGCCCCCTGACTATGAGCTCTTATAGCAGTATTATTGCAGTTGTGGAAAAGAGACGCGAGTATATTCGCCGCTACACGCGTCTCGTTGTCACAACTGCAATAATACTGCTATAAGAGCTCTTGGTTACCCCCTTGATCACGTTCACGAAAACAATATTATTTCATCATCATCATCAGCTCATTTTATGTCCCCACTGCTGGGGCACGAGCCTTCCCTATGGATGGATAGGGAGAACGGGCCGTAAACCACCACGCGGGCCCAGTGCGGATTGGTGGTTGTTAACGACTGCTAATGCAGCCAGGACCAACGGCTTAACGTGCATTCCGAAGCACGGAGGAGCTCGAGATGATACATTTTTGGTCACCCATCCGATGACCGGCCATTGCGAAAGTTGCTTAACCTCAGCGCTCGCAAACCGGGCGCGTTAATCACTGCGCCATCGAGCTCCTGATTATTATTTATGATTTTATATTTGTATCATTATCACCATCACAAGCTAATTTTATGTCCCCACTGTTGGGGTAAGAGCCTTCCCTGTTGATGGATAGGGAGAACGAGCAATAAACCACCATTCGGGCCTAACGCAGATTTGTGGTTGTTAACGACTGCTAATACAGCCGGGACCAACGAGAGCCTTCCCCGAGATGACACATTTTTGGTCACCTATCCGATGACCGGCCTTTGCGAAAGTTGCTGAATCACTGCAGTCGAGCTCCTCAGTACGTCTGTTGATAGAAAAAAATATAATTATGCCTTTCGAAGCACGTACTTTAATATCTCGTATAAAAACTCGTAGCACCCAGCTGTTTAAAGTTCATGTTAAGTAGTCTAACGATGGCTATGAGGACTAGACAATAATTTCTCGCATTTAAACACGGGACAACGTATTGACGCTTTAAATAATAAATTATTATAAATTTATTAAAATCATACTATTTGCCTTACAGCATAGCACGACTTCACACTTAACGTCGGCCATTCGGAATGGAGCTTTCACATTCCCTGAATATTTGGGGACGTTTAAGTTGTCGATCTGGTGAAATAATTTGCGACGTGTGTCCCCCGAACACATTAGTGTCGGTAATGACCAAAAATGATGGCCATAAACGTCACTAAGCGACGCGTTTGCAAGTACGCCTTAGGACATTCATTACTGCTACCACGGTCGCTCGAAAATAATTTACTCGAATTGTTTTTTTTAGAAGAGAGTTTGCTGTTCACCTTTGTTTGATCTTTGCAACGTCACCGGATATTTTGTGGGCCACGAAAAACTAAAGGGTTTCTCAAGTTGTGTCATCGAAACATCCTCAGAGGATTTCTAGAAAGGATGGCATCACGTAAGCGTGACCCCGTACCCTTCTACATTCTCCTAGGCGTTTGTTAAAGGAAAGGTAAACGAATTTAAAGTGTGATCAGTACCTAAATTAAGGAGCATTGAAAATAATAATAAATATTTTAATAAAAAAGTTTTTGGTAATAACGGCAGTGGGGCATGTTTTAACCTCGCCTTATACAGTCTGTTGAGTATCGTAAATAAGAGGTACCTACCACATCCTGCTCCATAGGGGTTCAGGGTTCCTGATGAGTGGCTTCTACTTTTATCATCACAAAGCATCATCAATCCAGAGAAAAGTAAAGCGCTTCCTTGTTTATGAAATATTTTTTTCAATTCGAGCCGTAGTTCCTTTGATTGTGCGTTCAACCAAACAAACAAACAAAAAAACAAACTCTTCAGTTTTATAATATTAGTATATATTAAACATCAACAAAAACTAACCCCCTTATTCATAAAAACTATTTAAGCAAAATTTTGTTAAATATTGTTTTTGTCAACGTCACACAAACGTAATTTTGAATTTGAGAAAAAGAGAAAAAAACAATGATTAACAAAAAAGTTAACACGTGTAACCATTGGTAGTGGTTTGAGGACTCGCGTGATTTCGTCACTTAACCGCGACCGCCGTAAGGTTACGCTTAAGGTGACTTAAGTGGAAAATGCGACCATCGTGACCCGCGCCGAGCGTTCGCGTGTCACTCGGCCGGCGAGCCTTTTAATTTTATGTCACCCCAGGCGAGCTTAAACAATACAATGAACTTTTAATGGTCATTGTTTGGGAAAAATACTGAGAGACTAAATAGTAAGCTATATTTTTGCTACGTTATGGTGTAGAGTCTAGCGTTTCGTTTCTCATAATTAAAACGGAGACGAGGCAGGACAAAGCGGAGATTGTAAGACGACTTGACCACTTTTTTGCCGGAGTGGCATGCCACCTCATAAGGTGGCCGATGATAGAGAAGAGTGGAGCCGCAGAGGGGAACCCTTTGCCCAGCAGTGGGACACAAAATAGGCTAATAAAAATATATTTATAGGAACAAACAGTCTTACAAATGTGCATTCATATTCACACATTTACAGATGAAGACCTTTAGTTTCATATATTTATATAGTGCAAATACAACCAACCTAAAACCATTGGAAATAGCATAAAAAGTAAACAAAGTTTATCACTAACTCGGTGATAACATTGTTTTTTCGTATTTATGACTCTATAACTTCAGCACTTTATGTAAAAATTACATAATATTGTTGGGAAAGTGTAAAAATTATCTTAAATATTGTAAAATTTGGTAACAACAACATATGATTTTGTAGATGTTGCTGTCTTTTAAAACTGTGCAGTTTCTTGCGCCTATAACATACCTATTCATGTTCATATTCATATCTTTATTGCACTCCATAAGTTACATTGATGTTAAAAATATAAGTAGGTACATTTATGGACCCTGTAGGGCACGGCAAGTAGGAGAGGCAAGGAGTCACCTTATGCTTGTATCCTTGTCCACAAGCATAAACGATGTCCTGAATAGGTATTAGGTGAATATCTTTACGACGATTTGGAATCGCTTATTTGTTCAGTTTTTTTCCTTTAGTCGATGGCTTTGTGCAATTAGCACATTTAGCCAATGTCAAAGTATTTTTTCTTAAAAGTAATTTATAAATAAACAATATTTCCTTCCTTTATGTTGATGCTGAATGATAATAGAAATGAGAAGTGAGAAATGATATACCCCCCAACCCCTCGAGTATCTCAGTAAAGATGTGGGGATTTACTAAAACCTCACGCAGACTTCTTAAGACAATTTGAAAAGTGACGTTGCATTGTTTTTGTTTTTTTGCCAACACTCATGCACACACGCGGACACTCTACCATTATTTCACAATAAAATTCAACATAACACAAATTTTAGAAAATAAAACAA
Organism: Eudonia mercurella; assembly: GCA_963082485.1. Classification (NCBI taxonomy): domain Eukaryota; kingdom Metazoa; phylum Arthropoda; class Insecta; order Lepidoptera; family Crambidae; genus Eudonia; species Eudonia mercurella. The sequence goes on along the minus strand of OY720024.1, from coordinate 6,542,702 downwards.
AACCGCAGGCTTGAATCTTTACTTTCCCGCCAAGAAGTCTATTTATTCAGTTATTTCGTATAAACATTTATTTCATTTCATTTCTTGTCTGGGTTATGATGGGTTATGATCTCCCCATCGATTGAACTTATGCGGTAAGACTATTTAAAGGTTTTCAGGCGAATGATGATTAAATAATCTAACAAACAAGTATGTTTGTTAGATTGAAACCTGAAACCTTTAAATAGTCTTACCGCATAAGTTCAATCGATGGGTAGACATAAAGCAATACTTTGCTTTATGTCATTAAAATAAAAACAACAAGTGAATCCACTTGTTCGTTTCTCAATTTCTAACGCAATCGCTTAGACTCACCAGTACCACCATATTTGTGTACCTAATGAAATTTCTATATAAAAACTAACATTCAAAGGCTACTGATCATTAAATTATACTCTCTTAATTAGACAGCATAGCCGATAAACAATTCCCTGTACGCCTACAGCGGTGCACCTTTATCAAATCTTAAAGGGTGTTGTTCGTATTTAATGAGTCGCCATAGTGCCCCGTCACGCCTAGTAACAAGCGCCGGAGAGTCTGACTGGGCAATGGAACCAACTATGCGTCTACTAGGTATACCAGTAAATCAAATAGAACACTTCTACCTCAAAAATGACACTTATTGCCTTATCGTAAGGTGGATATTAAAGTCACCAATGTAGTTCGTACGATGTTCTAGTTGTCCGCACTATGTAAAGTTATATAGACTAATTATCGACTCCAATGCATGACGGTAATATAATTAAGCTCTTTGATTAGGTTTCCTTCGGATCGATAATTGTGAATATGAGTGAGAAATCTTAGTGGACTACTCGATTATCGTTCGGAAATATTCTAATTAAGTAAGAGAATATTATTAGTCCATGGTAAGAGGAACAGTTACTGATGCCAAGATTTCTAGCCCTCTATATTGGCAGAAAGAAAAACAGCCAATAAAAGATGTAATAGAATTGTTTGAATATAACAACTTTTTAAAATTACTTTTTCTCGTTAAATGTATTAATTATGGTTATGCACTTAAAGTATTATCTATAAGTATTACTAGAAAATAGAATCAACCATAAATAAAGTAGTTCGATTTGGTTTTAAGGATCATCTTAACCAATCGGAAAAATGACCGTATTAAGTCATTCAAGGTGATAAATCTAAAGGCTGTCTATTTAAAGAGCTTGTGGACGTTGCCTATCAACATGTTTTGAAGCTTGAAATGAGATCATTTCATTCATCTCGGCTCGCATTTATTTAAATTTTTTAAATGCTTGTGACCTACATATATCAAATAAAACTTCAAGCTATATAAATTTTACGTAGATTCGTTTATAGATCGTGTTGTGTTCTCGTTCTTTTTAAAAACAAAATGTTTTAAAGATTTCGAGTAGAAGGATTGTTTTTGTTTTGTCTAATTCACAGATCATTACAAACAAAAGAAAACTAAATTGCAATTTACCTCGGAGGCGATGCTTCAATAATACACAAATATTCGTTTTCGTAAATGTGATTGAATGATCAATAAAATTCTCACTAGGCACACGGGTGACAAAAATATCAAACAATAATTTGTAGGTAGAATAAGAAATAATATAAAAAGTTTAATATATTTACAATCGGAATTCTCAGAATTTCGAACATTAAGTTAAAGTTTTGAGACGTTCTAAAACCTTTTCCAAAAGGCTTCGAAAGTTAGAAGCCTTTTGGACAAGGTTTCAGACTGGAAGATTAGCTGCCGCTAAGTTTATAGCAACTTCACTGTTGGAAGTTTGTACTGGCGTTAGGTTAAAGATTCGTAAGTTTTCGGTAGAAATATTCATTTGCCAGTTATATGATAATAATGCGCGTACTTTATTTAACGCCAGGATATTATTTTAATACTTTTGTTCGAAAAATGTATATGTGTTTACATTACCAATGTACCAACGCCTGCACATTAACCTATTCAAAACTGTCAAATTAATTCAATAAATGTTCAACCATAATGGAATATGGATCATAAAGTTCAAAGTCTATTGAGGAAATTTTTTCAACACTTTTTCTTTCTTCAATTTGTAATTTATTCGCAAAAATTTTTTTTTGTACAATTTTATAGTTTTGAAACATTTTGTAAGATAAAATTGAACTAAAAAAAAATTTTGCCTCCCGGATAAGGAGAGAATAAATATTCAAGAAAGCGGCAACACTATGCTGGGATATAAATCAAGGCAGGAATCTGCCTCGTCACCTCGCGCGTACGTACAAATTGTTTCTGCTCGCCACACCAGCTACAAGGCGAGATTAAAAAATAATTACCCTAACGAAATACGAAAGTGGTGCACCAATATTGGAGGTTGTCTACAGCGACGGAGCGGAGAATAATAATTACAAGTATAATATGGCTTTACATTCGATCTTGGGCTATCATTGGGATCAAGTGATTATGAGGTGTCGCTACACTTTCTTATTGTTAAACATCAAACTATTGCATTGGAAATAATGCATAGTGATAACTTAAACGAATCTAGCATTACTAAATACTTCTTGCCTTCTTTATTCTAGCAAATAAACTTACCAACTTACTTCCTCTCTTACTTACAAGGCGACGTTAGAGATGTCTTTAAAATTATTAAAAACATTTAGTAAATTAACTATTTAAACTATTACCTAATATTGTTATTCATAGTTGAGATATTTTTGTTTGCACTTTTGTCGCTTCCTTTTAAACATGATGCTCCCATTCCACTTTAGGTTGGCTGGAAGAGATCTCTTTTAGAGATAAGTCCACCTTTGCTCACCATTGTTTGTAAATTGTTCTCTGTATGTGTGTTTATGTGCAATAAAGAATATATACATAAACTATCATGGTCACTTGTAATAGAGTAATTATTAACGGGATTTTTCCCATGTTTGTTATTTGTGAGTATCCGATATTAACTCCGTGATCATGGCGCATGCAACTGGTGCCGAAATATCGGATACTCATACATAATAAACATGGTAAGAATCCCGTTAATGATTACTCTATTTAGTCAATTATTAGTAGAGCTAGTTCTAAGTCCGCCTTTCTAGCTACCGCCATTGTTGTGTCCCAACAGTTAGAGAACACTTATACTGTTCGCCAGTAGTCAACTACTGAGGAACAGTATATGTTTTTCTTCCTTGATTGCGGGTGAAGTACGCTTCCACCTTACCCTATCGTTCCTTGCCATCAGGCGATATGAAGGCCAAGCAATTTCTCGTTGTCGAATAATAAATATTTACTAACATATAATTAAGTACACGTATCGGATGCGTATAAAGGTGAATCATTATCCGATCATTTATCTGAATTCCAGACAGTTCGGAAGCCAGCAGCACATTTGTCCGGCTCGATCAACAGTTACAAGAACAATAACACCTAAAACGATATTAATAACACCGGAGAAACAATAAAAAATAGCGGCTTGAGTAATAACCGCGCGGGCGATCCGGCCGCGCCTGCGCATATCGGCAGCGACATCTCCGGCAACCTGCGGCCATATCGCGTTACAGCGTAAAATATTTATTATTTATAGCGCGTAATTAATAAAAACACACGGGAGCCACAAAAACAAGTAGCCTAACAGGAAGATATAGTAACTCAATTGCGGGTGCGCAGCTTCGCTCGATTTGTACCCGTCCAGATTGGATCTCGACTCCGGCGCACAATGACACACGTTTATTCGCCTACGGTAGCTTAATGTCTTAACATGATACGTTATCCACGGCTCGCAACATACCTCGTTAATATTTGCTTGCATTATTAATCTATGGAGCCGTAGAATTTTGCTTTTAAAAATTACACGATGTATTTAAAAAAAATTCAAAAAAAGAACGATTTTATTTTTTTATTATAATTGGACTGCGTAAGGTTTTATAAAACAAAAGTCAAACCCACCGAGTGCTCTACGATATCGCCACAATTTATAAGGGAAGCCATAAATACTGCTTATTTCACATATATCAAAAATTCTTTTTCGAAATAACAGCTTGCGGTTTAAATATGACATTTCACAAGCCATAAGCATCGCAGTTTACTCGCCTGACAGGCTGGGCCTGGAAGCTGGCTCGTCGGGCGTGGGTTTGAAATACGAGCATTGTATGTGTAGAAGGACTTTAATAAAGTTCTCATGAAAACCCAACAATGACGCGGTGGTCGCACTAACTTAATCTAAGAGAATGAATTCGCAAATGAAATCTACGTGCGCTTTTAATATGACTAAGCTCGGGTTTGTGGTGTGTCGTTAACTCTTTTGCGGTCAGTGAAACAGCAGCTTTTAAATAATTATTTAATTAAAAGCTGCTGTTTAAATCCTAACAATTCTGTGAGTTTACCATTAACTGTTATTTTGAAGTTTTTGACTTTTAGAAGTCGAAAATTGTAGCCTAGGGTCTGTGAGTTTGGAGACTAAGCTACAGACGTCTACTATTATAGCTTTTGACTAAGTGCCTTACAAATAAACAAAGAATAAGGTCCGAACAGTTATTCCGTGTTTTGTTCCTGTCATGTAAACGTCATTTCAAATTTGAGTAAAAGAGACAAAACACGAAATAACATTCCGACCTTATTCTTTGTTTATTTGTAAGACCCTAAGTATTTTGTCCGGTTTCTGATCGGCTACGAAAGTTAAATGTTTGTGTATGGGTGGGTCATGTGGGTTAAAATATAATAAAAATAAAGTAAATATACAGGATAATTTACGCGAGTTTATTTTTCACTTTAAGGTAACGCTTGCTGCTGCGTGCGCTCACCATGATTCGTTTTGCATTTCCTATAGCAATCCACTCGAGTAGAGACAGAATATTATGATTATTAACATATAATTTAACGCAAATATTGTTGAGAACAAATTACAATTAGAAAAAACAAAAATCCACCTGCGTAAGAAATGATAAGTATTAAATAGAAAATCAACTGAAAAGGCCGGAACAAGATACATAACACACAGTCGGAGGCACGTACAAAGTGAGAATGATTTGACTTATCGTTAAATTTTATGCCGTTAATTTTTTCAACACTTTGTCTTTTTTCAGACAGAATATTAATTTAAATCAATTTTAATTCATTACTGCTCAGCTCGTGAAGATCATAAAGTTTCCGGTTAACTGTCTAACCACTCCAAACAATTAAAGAACACCATTACTACCAGCTCTATTGTTATATTTGTATCCTCACTGCTTTGGTATTACTCTTTCCTATATGGATATACAGGTTGACTTTTTTATCACCGTCCAAAACTTCTAAGATGACTCCCGTGATACAAACGAACAACTCTTACTATTGGACCAACTCCCTAACTCGTAAATAAAATTCAGCTGTTCCATACATTTTTATCGAATGAACATTGATGTTTTGTATGAAACAGCTGAATATTATTTTCGAGTTAGGGAGTTGGTCCAATAGTAAGAGTTGTTCGTTTGTATCACGGGAGTCATCTCAGAAGGTTTGGACGGTGATAAAAAAGTGACCATGTATAGAAACATTACTGGGAGTACGGGCCGTGAACCACCACGCGAGCCCAGTGTGGATTGTAGGTTGTTAACGATTGCTAATGCAGCCAGGACCAACGGCTTTACGTGTCTTTCGAAGCAAGAAGGAGCTCGAAATAATACATTCTTGGTCACCAATCCGATGACTAGTCTTTGCGAAAGTGAGTATAGTTTCAGCAATCGCAGAATGAGCGTGTTTACTACTGCGCCATCGAGCTCCTCATCAAAGAGCACTTGACACTAAATACATCGTATTACATAGGTACATAGATAGTGTTATTACTAATAATTGTATAAATTATTAAGCACTCGTTACACGTTCTCCAACTGACATAAATGTAAATTAGCCGGAATGATAGGCCATTTTTCAACTTCATTTGCCTATTATCGTGATGAGTTTTCAATAGCTGCTAGTGATAATAACTTTATTCGGTTCTATTCTATAGCGGTTATGATGCTAAGTGTCGTTGATTCCCCATTATAATAAGTGGAATTTATATCATTTGGTTTGATGTGATAACTTTTTTATCTATATCCATATTAATGACTTTTCCTGACTGATTCGTCATCGCCAAGCCTACACCGCTGAAGCTAATTAGAAGAAATTTGGACTGTAGGTTAATTGAGTGACGTAACCAGCCACTAAGAAAGGATTTTACGGAAATCACACCCTAAGGGGGTCAAATAGGGGGTGAAAGTTTGTATGAAAGTCCGTCAGTTTTGAAGTAAAATACATGAAAATTGGTATTTGGCTTCTTGAAAAGAAATAAAAAATGACGTGTCTCAGGAATTTTGTTTATTTTCCTTTAAAGGAGTAAAAAAGAGAAGAAGTTTTTGTTTTGGGGAAAACGTTATTTATAAAGTAATAACTATAAAGAGAAATAATTATATCGATCTATAGATTTTTCAACAAAAATAAAGAATGACGTGTTTTAGCATTTTTTGAAAAACCTCCCCTAGAGGGGTGAAATAGTGGTGGAAAGTTTGTATGGAAATCTGTCGTTCCTTAAATTTCGGTATTTGACCTGGTTAGAAATTCTGAAGTGTTTCAGGATTTTTGGAAAATGATCCAAATGATGTAGGGGATGACAATTTGTAAAGGATGTTTTAAAACGGACCAACATTACTTATACAGAGTGATCTTTATTACGTTGTTTTGTGTTAGACACTTTTTACTAATTCTAGCTCGCATGGACGGGTTGAACAAAATTATTGATTAAAAATTAAAATCTTAATGTCAAGACAAGTCGTGTAACCCACGTGAGCAAAGCCGCGAGCAAAAGCTAGTATAAGATATAATTAAATTAGCTTTCTAGGACTAATATCTGTATAAAACGCATTAGGCATAGGTCGGCCATGTATTTAAGTTATATATGCTGTTAGAAGCGGTATTCCATACCTGTAGTTTGGCTGAGCCTACCATCCATAATACAGAGGATACTGGAGATAAAAATAACAAAAAAAAAGCCTAATTATAAAAGCCTTTTCCATAGAAAAAGGCCTTCATAATTGAAATCAAGTTATCACTACAGTCGAAGGGGGTTTGGCTTAATCACCACGCTTGCCAAATATGGGTCAGTGATCACAAACACGAGTTACTTAAATGAATCGTTAACACACTTTGCCAGTAAGATCAGTAAATTCGGTGCTCTCTCAACCCTCATTAAGCTAGCGTGGTGTGCTATGCCCCTATCTCCCTATGTATTAAAAAAACAATAGTTTATGAAGCAGAGAGAAATAAAGAGAAAAACATTTATTTTAATGCAAGGAAGGCCCACAAAGTAATCCCGGCCGGTCATCGGATGGGTGACCAAAAAATTATCATCTCGAGCTCCTCCGTGCTTCGGAAGGCACGTAAAGCCGTTGGTCCCGGCTGCATTAGCAGTCGTTAACAACCACCAACCCGCACTGGGCCTGCGTGGTGGTTTATGGCCCGTTCTCCCTATCCATCCATAGGGAAAGCTCGTGCCCCAGCAGTGGGGACATAAAAAATGAGCTGATGATGATGATCATAATGGTTTCCGAAACAATGGTAGCCATTTGCAACGACGATCACAAAGTATGTTTAAACTTGTTTACTATAATTCTGGTTTGTTTATAGAGTTTAAATTGTGCTTCGTATAAATTGCATCGAACGAAGTCGCCCACGCCTCTATACGATAGGCCACCACAATTATTTTTACTTATGGCATAAATTCAGCGGAGCTCGGTAACACAGTAGCTTACTATAAATCTGTGCGGTTCCGCCCCCGCCGAGGCTGCGCGCGCAACGCAATGCACTTTCGACGCTTTACAATACATAGGTTGCTGTGTGTCTATGGGCATAGGGATATACATACGTGGAAATGAAGACATTTGAAAGGGCTAGAAAAATGTAAAAATCATCATGATCTTTTCTTTAAAAAGACGAGCGGTTATGCCACTAACAAAGTGTATCACAAATGTTAGTACCTAATACATTAATGGAAATGAACCTAACTTTAGAAGTAAGTAAAAATAGTTGTGCCCTTAGTTTAACGAAAGTCAAGCTAACTAATATAACGAAGGTAACTAAAGGGTATATAAGTCACAGTTGTAGTAGTTTGACGACCACTATAACTACAAAATAAATTATGTAGTTTCAGTTCCATCCATAAATAAATAGGTACTCATCATCATCATCATCATCATCATCTCAGCCAAAAGACGTCCACTGCTGGACAAAGGCCTCCCCCACGGATCTCCATGAGGGGTATTTGCCGTAATCGCCACGCTTGGCAGGCGGGTTGGCGATCGCAGTTGATTAAGAGTAACCTCAGAGAGATGCTGCTGCCCATCCTCCGGAATAATCCCTTCGTCGGCTTTTACGACACCCTCGGGAAGATATGGGGTGGTGCAATTCTTTATCCCCGGCACCACACAGGGAAATAGGTACTAATATGGTAATATTATAATAACCTTAGCCGGCTGTAAGATCTTTAAAAACAAAACCGGTATTATTCTTTCCGGTTATTATCATTTACAAACCAAAGGTCTAAACTAGGCCTAAACTGTCACCAAATTAAAACTTGGTGACAATTCTATTTTGGTAACCTACACGAGCGTAAGGTTAGATGACAAAATTGAATCAATACTTTCGTCCGACTTTCATATTTGTACCCAATAGCAGATACCGAAATATACTCAGTTACATCGTACACATTAATTAATTTCAAAAATGTAGGTACCTTTAAATAAACGTATTTAGTCGGGACCGAACATAAATAAAAAACGTCTGATTCTCTCCGGCATCAGAATAAATCTTGGCCGGGGCAGTGGGCCGGCGATAAATAACACCCAATGCGTGGCTACTGCGGCAAAGCCTTCGCATTTACATTCAAACAAATATTCTGGTTTAGGATACTACGTGCGCCGGTGTAGAGGCGAAATTTTAAGGCCCGAAATACCAAGTTAACGGTGAATGTGGGGTTAAAATGCAATGAAAACCGACTTAATTGTGTTGGAGACAATGCGGAATCGTAGAGGGTGGTTGTAGTAATACTACTTATTTATGATAAAACGTACAAAAACAAGTACTAAAAAAAACCCTCGTGAAATTTTACGATGTTTTGAAAATAATTTTTTTTCGTCATAAACGTGTTTCTCAGTTGATACTTTGAGCCATGACCTCTCGCAATCCGGACTACTCTATTTCTTGGTATCTGCTTTTTAATTCTTAACCTGGTAGTGTGGTGAACCACTGGCCTCAATCCCCGAAGTCCCAGGTTCATTTCCCAGCGGTAGGTACATATTGCGCTTAGATCGTGGTATTAGAGCTTGTTAAGAAGCTTACGAGTAGACTACATGGCTAGCTACCACCATCTTATCAAATTCTACTGCCATAGTAGCCATGTTTGTTGTGTTCCGACACTTAAGAATGATAAGATGCTGGATCCTCATCAATTTAGGATTGAGGGTGAAGTGCGCATAAAGCAAAATAACAAAAAAATATGACAATAGTATTTTTTTTTGCGTGGCTTATAATATAATGCTTGCGTTAATATAGAATTTTGCAAACATTGACATGTGTGACAATTTGTTTCAATTAATTTTTAGTTGCCCATCTACTTTATTTAATAGATTTCATCGATGTTTTAAATAAAAATAACCTATTTTCTTAATCACAATGTATCGTCAGTCACCGCATTTTATAACATTTAAATAGGTACGTTTCTTGGAAAATGGCAATATCCAGCCATATTAACAGCTAAGTATTTCGTTAGAAAGCTGTGTAGGCGTACCCCGTACTCGGCAATTTCGTAAGTTCCATAAATTGTATATCGACAAACACCGAAACCAGATCGGAAAGCACGAAACACTTAGAATAAATATAGCCGGGGACATTTTACTTAGAATATATTAAACGTTAGAATTTCCTTCCTGTCCAATAAAAATGGCGGCGGCCGGTATCGTATCGCGGGGGAAACGCGGCAGGTCGTAATAAGTCTAACAAATAAAATAATTCTCCAGTAAAATACACACACTAATGTGACTAATATTATAATATCTTGGGCCCAGGATATCTACTAGTAACGCCGGAAGATTTAGGTGTCGTTCGAAACGCGCAATGCAGGAGGTGACCAATATATTAAGAATAAGTAGTTCTGTTATTTATCAAACCAACTGGAAGCATTACTGTTCAAAATATTTAGACTAATATCAATAAATATTAATGCTTTAATTCTAAAGTTTTTTTGACATTTTATTTTAGCAGTTAGGTATTTACTTTTGTTAGCTCGTTTAAATTGAAATCCTTAAGATCTTTTTAAATCAAAACCTACAAGATATAATAAATATTCCAAGGTAACTTTTAATGGATTTCAGTAAATAATAGACCTGCTAATTTTCATATTCATATATGCAGTTGCAATTGTATAATTATTATTAACAAGCACCTAAAATTAGAATTAATTAATTAAGAGAGATAATAATAAATACCTCAATTGCTTTGCATAAAACTTTTCGATTTTTATTTCCTTTCTGGCTGTCACTATCTATAAATTGGTATTGTAAAGCTTCATCACACCTCATTTACTTTTTGAAAAGCTATGTTTGCAAGTAACATCTGATTACAAGAAGTTACGAAACTTTTATCATGTAGCTCCACAAAAGGTGACTGTAGCATGGAACTGTATATGCACCATAACAATTTGAATATTAGCCTTTATAAAGTTAGTATTAAGTATATTCTTGGTTACACTTGGCATGGCAGCGACGCTGCGCGCGCGCAGCAGCCGGGCCGGCTCGTAAAGCGCAGACCACACGCGGACGGAGGTGTGAAGGCAGTGTGCGCCCCGGGGGCCCCGCATAACTCACGGCCAGCGGGGCGCCAGCCATTCATGCCTACCTCGACGTTTCGGGTGCAGCCGATACATCGATATACGTACTAGACACAGCGTCGCGCAGTGTTTTGTTTCAATTTGAGGTAAACCTGATATTCCTCGTGGAGTGATTGCTGGGTCTTTAATAGGCTGCAGCAGTCACTTGTTTTCGGAGTTGAGTTTCTGTGTGATTGCTTAATTTGAACGAACACACGTCTCTAGTTTGTTTGTTTGTTAGATGATCGCTTCATATATTGCCATTTGTTTTCAGTCCACCTATAATGGGTAAACCCTAAATAATGCGACAGCATTTTTGTATGTAGCTTATATTTAGTAGGTCACAATTTTTAATCTTTTTTGTGTTAACTAGAGGTAAACTTGATATTCCTCGTGCTGGGTCTTTAAAGGGAGCAGTAGTCACTTGTTTTCTGATCGGAGTTTCTCTGTGATTGCTTTATTTTAACGTAGAGACGTTTCTTGTATGTTGAATATATTGTCGTTTGTTTTCGGCCCATCCATAACGGGCAACTTTTCAAAAAGGCAACAGCACTTGTTGTGACTACTATTCAGTTAGTCATCACGACACAATGTTGCACAGTGTAGAGACATATTTTATTTTGTTTGTTGTTTGAACCTAATTTTGTCGTAATGTCGTAAATCTTCAGTCCGTAAGTTTAAGGTACTAAATATGTTTTAGCATCGACAACACTGTATTTTTTTAAAACAAAACTGTAAATACCGCCTGGAAAGGCGACTGGCCGCAGGTAAAGACTGCAACCCTCGAGCCCTTGCAAAATTAGAACATTTTTCACAATCGAATTCGAATTATCTTCTTTTCTCATTTTATCAAAAATATGATAACACTTGTAGTAACTATTAACCAGTTAGTCATTCCACGTAACAAGAAACAGAACAATAACTCTAGGCCGGAGATTCAGGCTGATAGCTCAGTACTCGAAGTAACGACAAGTCATTAACAAACTGCCAGCGAAAGAAAAAAGCCCTAAGTATTGTTGGCAGTAACAGAATACTTCCTTTTGGCGTGGGAGGTCCAGGGGGTCGACCGCCTAACTCTCTCGCTTTCGATCGCTTTGAAGGCGAGGCGAGGAGAAGGCGTCATCTTGTCATTTCGAAAGCAATATGAAAGCAATATCGAAAGCTATAGGCTATAGCTTTCGATATTATTCGGTATTGTATTTCGATATTATGTTAGAAAGAGAGGCGAGGGCCTCGCCTTCAAAGCGATCGAAAGCGGGAGAGTTAGGCGGTTGGGGGGCAGGGCAGGTTAGACATTCAAATGACTTATATCGATTCTCGATTGGTGAAAATTATTAGTTAAGGTCTTTTTATTTTTAAGCTAACGAAGCGATAGTTATGTCTAAAAAGGAAACTGAAATAACACATCTATGTCCAGCAGTAGACCTTCTGCGCCGTAGACATCTCTATATAAAGTACTCTATAGTAGGCAGAGACAAAGTGATTGACCATGATAACGATCAAATAATTTCATATCTACAAATGAGGAAAAGCAATCGCCAGAATTGCAAAAGTTCGTGAGTTCCTAAGTCCGTAAGTCCCTAATATTATTAAATTTAATAATCGTCATCATCCTATAAACATCCACTGTCGGGATCAGCCAAGTCTTCCCAGAACCAATGACACATTTTGGTCATCCATCCTTAACACGCAAGATCGAAAGCCAAACACGCTTACCGCTGCATCAACGAGCTCCTCACTCTATTAAACCCTTATTAGAAAAAGTAAATAATGTCATATTAAGCACGCATTTCCTCTTCCACTGTCTAATACCTATAATCAGTATCGATGGTGGGTAAGAACTCGCCCTAATGACAAGTATCTAACCCGACCACGCGCGCTATCCCAATTTACCTGTTATAAATTAGACGCAACCCGTTATTTGGCATCAGTAGCGCGGTTTAGCGTGCGTCGTTATTGTAATCATATATTGTAATTTCATTTCTTTCACGAACCGGAGCGCCATTTGGCCCCAAATGGCCGTGTTCATCGTTTAAGACTCAAATAATTTGAGTTAAAAGGTAAACTTGCAACCAATTTACATGAGTTAAGAGGATTTGACGTGAGCTTCGTGCAATTGGTTATTGCTCATTATGATAATTTGCGGCTTACTTACTGCTTATTGAGAAATACAACGTGAGAGTTACCCTTAACAGGCGTTTCGTTTGGTCGGATAACAGTCATTCAGGTTACTTATGTCAAATTACAAACGCATTGTTGCAATTAGTGTTCGTTTTGTGATTTATTCTCACGTTTGTCGGTTCCTGGCAGATGCAAAACGTAATTGCTGACTTGCGATGGAGTAAACAGTTGAAGGCACTCGGAGATTTGTTTTTCCTATTTGTTTAGTTTTTCAATATCTACTAAGTGGAAGTTCCCAACCTTCATCTCATCTGCAATATACTAGTTAAGTAAATAACCCTTATACTGTCCCACTGACGGGCACATCATTGAAATCAAGTCATCGCTGCAATTGATAAGTAGGTATTGGCTTAATAATAATTATATTCAGTATGAATTTTCAACTGATGTAGGTTTGCTTCTGCCTCAAATACTTTTGCATATCTATTTTGAACCTGGGTGAAGTCACAGATTTAGCGACTTAGACTCAGATATAGAGGTAAATAAAATTAAAATTGTTTTATGACTTGTCAAAGACGTTGTTTGGAGCATCAAACTATTGTTATGAAACTCAATCATATTGAAGTTAAAAACGCTGTATTTTTAATTAATAATAAATTTTTTTTAAATAAAATAATTATTTTATTGACTAATGTTTTAAAAAATTATTTTGAAAATATAAAAAAAAAACTTATATTTTCTTGCCGCCTAATCATTATCATCATCATCAGCTCATTTTATGTCCCCACTGCTGGGGCACGAGCCTTCCCTATGGATGGATAGGGAGAACGGGCCATAAACTACCACACGGGCCCGGTGCGGATTGGTGGTTGTTAACGACTGCTAATGCAGCCGGGACCAATGGCTTTACGTGCCTTCCGAAGCACGGAGGAGCTCGAGATGATAAACTTTTGGTCACCTATCCGATGACCGGTCTTTGCGAAAGTTGCTTAACCTCAGCACTCGCAGACCGGGCGCGTTAACCACTGCGCCATCGAGCTCCTCATCTTCGGATACTTTAATACCGCCTAATGCCGCTTAATACTTTTTTACAATATGTTCTTATATCTAAAAACGACAACAAAAGTTTCATACAATATATACCTATCTGTGTAAAATAAGTTATCGAACTTCTAAAAAATTAATAACATAATCGGCCATTATAGTTCAACATAACCGTTAAGTTGTCTCATTAATTGGTCGGCTACCGGAAGGGACGTCAGTTCAAATGTTGCGGTTCAGCCTCGATTTCTAAATGCAAACACATGTTTTGTGAGCAACTAAACTAAATAACCTACGTTTTGAGTTTCAACATACATTCATATATGAAAAATAAAACGATGTAGTTCCCATACACTAGACAATAATATGGCTGTACGCAATTACTTAAGGAGGAGCTCGATAGCGCAGTGGTTATGCGCCCGGTCTGCGAGTGCTGAGATTAAGCAACTTACGCAAAGGCCGGTCATCGGATGGGTGACCAAAAAATTATCATCTCGAGCTCCTCCGTGCTTTGGCAGACACGTAAAGCCGTTGGTTCCAGCTGCATTAGCAGTCGTTAACAACCACCAACCCGAACTGGGCCTGCGTGGTGGTTTGTGGCCCGTTCTCCCTATCCATCCATAGGGAAGGCTCGTGCCTCAGCAGTGGGGACATAAATGAGCTAATGATGATGATGGTGATGAAGTAATTACAACTCATTACTCAAGTTTTCGTGATCGCGAAAGGAAGGTAACTTTTTTTTTTAGTCGCTTTCTGGAGAGGTTTTTGGAGAGTTTGCTAACTGCCTCAGGCACCGGAATTTTTTGCGAGAAACTTAACAAGCCGTGTGAAACGAAACACCGTCAGAGGTTTTCTAGAAGGAATGGCATCACGCACCAGTGCTTGTCACCGTTCTCTACTAGATTCTCCGAAAGGTTCGGATCATATCGGGATGGGAACAAGCAAGGGCACCTCTAAAGGCTAGAACCTCGGCTCGGGTTGACCGGGTCGTGAGGGTGGGGAGAAGCGACCAGGTACATGTCTGTACCTGGTATAGAGTGCGTGTGAACCGGATAGTCGTACCCTTGATCTTCCGTACTGTGTCTTGGGCCTGTGAGTCTACATGTTTAGTGTATCATGTAAATGTGTAGTGGCATTTAGAGGATCGGGCGGGTTGATCCACGAGTACGGTGTCTTGGCCTAAACGAGTGTGTTTAGTATATACGTAAATGTTCTGGAGTGTTGATAGATTATACTTACCGACCTTCTTCGTGGTTGTAAAGACATTTAAGTAGAACTGGGTATTTAGGTAGATGGCATAAGATGTTATCGTAAAAAAGCAGTTGTTAAACTACACATTGTCTTTGTAGGATAGGACGGGCTGAGCCTTAGTAGGATTCCGGCAGGAGTACGCTTCTATTATCGTATTTGTTATCCCCAGCAGGAAAAAGGAATATGAAGCGCTTTCCTGTCCTTACGTTGCTGGTCCTGTTTCTCCCCACATAGAGTGGTAGAGCCACGCTGCGTTGCAGCACGAAATACCACCCTTTCACAGAATATCGGCGTGAAACAATGGCACTCGTTGCTGTCGTGTTAATGACCTGATGAGCAATTGGTGATGTCGTAAGTCCTGAGTCAGACGTTTATTATCATCATCACCAGCTCATATACGTACACACTGCTGGGACACAAGCCTTCCCTATGGTCAGATAATAAGGATAACAGGCCGTAAACCACCACGTGGGCCCAGAGCCGAATGGTGGTTGTTAACGACTGCTAATACAGCCGGGACCAAAGGCTTCACGCGCCTTCCGAAGCACGGAGGACGTTTGTAAGCTGATGATAACGGATACACTTTAGAAAGTAATTTAAGAAGAACTTTGAGAAGTTCTAAACTAATGTCAGTTGTCAACCCTTCCTGATTTCGAGTTAATCGGGTAAAGATCGGGTGCGTGCTGCGTGCGCGCCGGTCGAGCGCGCGGGAACAGCTTCCGCTTCCGACCGTAGTCGCGTCGTCGGTTCGCCGCCATTTTGTGGCACCGTCTACCATGACGTTTACTCCAATTATATGGTTCAGTTTTAATGCTTGTCTTTATTAGTGATGGGTGAAATGTTTTTGGTGGGAAAGTTGGTAAACATGCCTCAAAAATGGATAGAAAACATTTAAAACACACGAAGATATTTTTAAAGATTTTTACGATCGCCGGTGGGTGACATGCGTAGGTTTTCATATAATTGTTACGTTTTGTTTCATTCTGCTTTTTCCTTTAATTTCTAACTATTAACGTGTCCCTATAACAAAAACTGCAAAAGAACAAATCGATTTAAAAAAAATTGAATAACGGAAAAGCGGGAAACACGGCCTTCAACATACCTGATGGTAAGTGACAATAAGACCAATGGCGGAGCGCAATTTAAATCGGAATCCTCAGCCACTACGTAGCTGGCTATCTTATCTCTAATTATGAAAACACACCAATGATTCTGACAATGTTAATCGACTTAAAACAAACATCGAAGCTGGGATCTCTGGATCTGAGACCAATGTACCAGTACCTCACCACTAAGGCGGCTAATTAACGAATAATGTTAGGTCAAAATGATAATTTGTGTGATTCCATAATTACATGAGTACCTACATCGATAAATCATTTGCTGTGCACACACGGTATGAGTTTATAAATGTGTGTCGGTCCGGTGCGATGTTTTGGCGTCACGGCCGGCTGGCCAGGCGTGCGTTGAACCCTGGTAATTGTGCCGGATATGTGACAGGTATGGCCAGTGGGTGTGGAGCCGGGTGACAGGTGAACCGAGTCAGAGTTACCTATCATGGAAAAATCACGAGTCCAAGATTTGAAATACAACACACGATCACACCAAACACCTATATTTCACTTGGTTAAGTATAAGGCATACTCCGGAGCCAGCGGTCAGACTCACCTACCCACTAAAACCTAGTGGTTCTCTATTATTGGAAGTCTTACCAATTAAGTCCATACCTCAAACTGAGCCGTGGACACATTCTTAGGTCGGTTACATAAGATAATTTTAAGATCGTCTGACTAGCTACAATGGCTGGCGAAGTGCTAAAAAATAAAGTAAGCGTTATTGCGTTCCGATAGGTAGTATTATAGATTGTGTTCCAATATTTCGTGATGCTTTCAACAATTCGTCAAAAAGTAGTTGAGGTTTACAGGTGAAGTGTGCTTTCCACCTGGCTTTATTGTTAGCCGAGGTGAAGGTCAATGTCTTTCCCGTTGAACGATAAAATAAAGGAGCGAATAAATTCTTGAAATTCTTCTGTACACTTAACAGAAATCTGCTTAGAACACGTGGGTGGAGGAATGTTCCCTGGTAGAGTTTTTCATTTATTTCTTTTAAATCTTTTCTCGTTCTGGCATAACCGATGTGGCCACAAACGAATCTGTTAAGGCGGTTTAACACAGAACGCTCGCCATAAAAAGTCGTAAAACGTATTTTAACATCCATCCGATAATCAATCTAACACGTCATAACTTTGACATCCAGTCTGCCTGGACCTAACTCGCGGTCCAAACGTACATTTTGTGAAAACAAACCTTTGGAACGAAGCAATAAGATTTCAAATCAGTCGTATGACGGAGAATGTAAAGAAAAAACTGACGGTCGAGACCACTGACCAAATGAGTCTCAATATAAACATGTTAATTCATAATAAAATTGTGGTTTTTGATCCACAAAAGATGTAATGTTTACTAACAAAATGGTAAGTAAAATAAAAACTGTATTATCGTCTATTTTCGGTTTGTTTGTTAAAGATAAGAATAGATTATTGGTTAAGGCAAATTCATAGTTAGAGACCTTTCTAGCGATCAGAGATAGTAAAATGAAATCCTTGTCAATGGATGTAGCCTTGTTCAACAAGACATCACCATTTATGAAAGCTTGTTTTAAAAACTAGCTTAAGAAACCTCTGAAATTGCCCGACCATGGAATTGAGAACCTTCGATCTACCACTCTGTGCTTCGGGTATCGGACCGAGCGCTCTGCCACTCCACCATTGTCTTTTTATAATCATCTTCCAAAATGGGCAAAAAGTATAAAACTGCAAAATATATGAAACAAAAGTTTAAAATTGCTACATTTTTTTTCTGCTCTTTGTCGATTATCATTTTGTAAAAATATATATCGATATCAGAGATAGAGAACGATCGATTTATTTTATCGATTCGAGGTCGATTTGCTGCGTCATTCCACTGTGGTCACCGTCGACTGGCCACGACTCGGGCCATGGAACTTATTAGTACCTATATTTTATTTAATTATATTGTAAAAAGGACCAGTTGGTAGAAATGACGATAACCTGATATCTTTAAACTTTAGATTCTAAACGGTAAAGGCAAAAGTATTTGTTCACATCTGACTCTATACACAAATAGGCTTTGCTTTTCCGGTAAAAATGAATTCATCAATCGACTATGATCAATGTATGAATCATAAAGATTATAAATAGTTTTGTCGATAAGCAGTTATTATCTATAGATATAAGGTTTCGAACATCGAAAGTGGACACGCAGAAAGTATATTATTAAGATATAATCTCAACTTGGTTGACCACAGATACCTAGATAAACCGTTGATAAAGAATCAAATTACAATATTAAGAATGTTATCGCGTTTTATTTTTTCGGAGACTGTCATATGTTTTGTCTAAACTCTAAATCAATGTCCGGATAAATAATTATAACGCGAAAGCTATGTTATGGAGTTCATTTGTTGGTCAAAACAAAAGATAAACAGCATTAAATTGGAGAAGTGTTAACTTTAATGTGATAAGCATCGGAGATTGGAGCGGAATGTGAGAAATATGTATCTTTTTATACAAAAAAAGTGACCGCTACGAAAAGCGCCTCGTCACCTCGCCGGTACCTACACCGTCACGAAAGTGAATTGGCGTTAGTGGGATACGTGCTTTGATATCGTAAGCCTTAATGTTCACAAACATTGCATTAATCACCGTGTTCCGAGATTGTTTTAATGTTTCGTGTATTTACGTTCGTTAGTGTTGTTGGTTATCTTGACGAAAAACTTTGTTATTAATTGAATCAATGTTAATGTTAGTTTATAATCTAGTTTTGTACGATTTGTTTGAGATAATTATATTATTTTATGTAACTTGTCTTTATAATGACGTTGATTATTTAAAAAGAGCAAAAAGTTAGGCTTGAAGAAGCTTTCCAATCAAAGAAGAAACATTTCGTTTCTATAAAAACATAGACGAATATTACAGTAGAATATTATGTCAATAATTTAATACTATAACAAAAATACTAATGACAAAAATAAATTACGCCTTACTTTCATTTCCTTTAATTTTACTGAAATTTTGAAAAGACGATACATATGATAAATATTTTTATGTGTTTATTTGTTGGATTCGGACGTACCCCGGTTTAAAGTAAATTGGTCAGCTTTTTTATGTGTCTACAAGTTATGAATTCTGACAAATTCAAGTGACATAAAGTTTTTGTAAATAAAAAAATAAATTGTCATCAAGTATAAGTAAGTATACTAAGTTACAAATCGAACATTGTTTTCGTGTTCGTTGAACAATATGTATTAGTCGTTCAATAAATCACGCTCTTAAACAATTACAAATTACTGAATACGAATAATCAACAATGATGTAATAACGATTACTGTAGGAGTACGATCTAAGCACTCGATGTTCAGTTAGAAAAACGGTAATGTAACTTATATCATTATTCAAATTATGAAGTAGGTATATCCGATCAATTATGTACTTTTATTACCATCTACAAAATTGTTTATATATACTGAGACGCCATAACTTTCTAAGTAATTATTCGTATTGATCGACCATATTAAAAGTTTGAGCATTTAACACCTACCACCGTCTAACACCAACTTTCATATTATTTGTTTTTATATCAACGAAATGAAATCAAACTTAGTTAAAGGCGAACCTCCTTTAGATACCCCGTCATACAAGAACACTCGAGCCGAGCTAAAGGTTCGCTTTGATTAATCACGGCACGAATGTTTTGATTTATGGACGCGTCTGCGGCTCCGGCCTGTCTCATACCTGCGCTTTTTACAAACGACCCACAGAAACATAGAAACTGCCTTTTCTATAATTAATAACAGAAGTTATGGACTGTCATGATATTCCAGAGGGAGTTAGTACCTGTTGAATATTTTGTTGGTAACAAAAATAGTTTTTTTTTTTGTTAAATAGATTTTTATTTCGCAAACTAAGTGGGAGTTACGTAGCTCTTTAATGGTCTTTTATGATTCGTATCTTTTTTAACACAATAATAATAAAATGTAGTTAGCATATTCATCACTAGCTTTTGTTCCCGGCTTTGCTCACGTGGGTAATAAAAGCCAAACTTATTAAAGGTAATGATAAGGTAATAATTATAAGGGTATAAGTAAAAAGGGTTAGACAACTAAACATGTCACGGCATTTCAACATTAAGATTTTCATTTTTTATTATTAAAAAGTCTTTCCATGCATAAAAAGTCTCTAACACAAAATAACCTAATAAAATGTTTAAATAATTTTTAACGCAAATTTTGTTGCGAACAAACCAAATTTGCGTTAAAAATTATTTAAACATTTTATAATAGCTTGCCTACTTCTTAACTGATCTTTAGTATTTGTAAAAATATTATGATCGGATGTTAATGACGGTAGTTGTTGACATTGAATGGGCGCCTTTAGCTTTCAAAGTAAAAAGTAAATAGTGTTGAATAATTTCGGCGGGCTGGTTAGAACCACGATAGCTCAATTGGAAGAGCACCTGACCCGGAATGTCAGAAGGGTGCAGGTTCAAATCCTGCTCGTGGAAATTTTTTCAACATTTGTGTTTTTGTAACCTAATAAATATCACTCTGTATAAGTAATTTTGGTCCGTTTTTGTACAAATTGTCATCCTCAATCTAAGGGATCATCACTTCATAATTTCTAATCAGGCCAAATACCGAAATTTAAGAAATGACAAATTTCCATACACATTTTCCACCCTTATTTCACCCCCCTCTAGGGGAGATTTTTTGAAAAATGCAATAACACGTCATTCTTTATTTTTATAAAAAAAGTTATAGATCGATCAAATTATTCATTTTTATAGATAATACTTTAAAAATAACAATTTCCACATCAAAAAACCATCTTCCCTCTTTAACTCCTTTAACTTTTTCAGGGTCAGAGGGATGTATATTCCCACCACATTTTGAACTTTATGTGGTTGAGATAAGATTGAAAACCAAATGAAATATGTGGTTACTTTGATAACCACTGACCCTGAAAGAGTTAAAGTAAAATAAACAAAATTCATGAGACACGTCATTCTTCCAAAAAGCCAAATACCAATTTTCATGTATATTACTTAAAAACTAAGGGACTTTCATACAAACTTTCACCCCTTATTGGACCCCCTTAGGGTATGATTTCCGTAAAATCCTTTCTTAGTGGCTGGTTACGTCACTCAATTAACCTACCGTCCATATTTCATCTGAATCAGTCAGGACAAGTCATTATATGTATATAGATAAATGTTTACCTATTCTAGGAAATTTGCTAAAGCGTTAAAAATCAGTTGGTGCGAATCGAATTTTAAAGTTTAAACTTTAAAGTTTATCTTTACAAATGTTACTTTTTCGTTAAAGCAGTTTTTCCTATCCACTGAAGATATTGAATTGCGTGCCATTTATTTTATGAGAGAGATGAACTCTTTTGTATGAAGGTAACAATGAAAATATATATCGACCTTTGTGTAAAAGCTATAACAGAATTGAACAGAAGTACTGATGCTGTGGTCAAACATCTATCAAGTATCAGTAAAGATATCAATATTGCCAAGCATTCTGGCATATCGGTGCAATTGAAACCGTAAATGCATGCGTGCACAATCCTTACCAGCTACAGAGCGGCTGCGGGCTATTATTGTGCTCCGTCTAATCCCTCCATAATTCCTTGGGAGCCCTTAACGTCGCTTCTCGGAACCACCATCTAGTATTGCAGAATTCAGTGCAATAACGTCGGTAGCTATCACTCCAGCTGTAAATCTTCGAGCGGCGGCACTCAAAAGGATTTGAGCGGACCCAATCAATGTTAAATCACAGAGTGACACATATCGAGGCATAGCCGAGTCGAAACATCGGGGCGTCGTGATTTGAAATTGTGAAAAAGATCCCGACACTAGATCGCAGCCGACTTTAACCCTTGACTCGGAATACGTAAGCTGAGTCATTTATCAACAATCAGGGTGACCACAAGGCCGGACTTGCAGCGAGCTATGACAGGTGATCGGGATTTACGGATTGTTTGACACGTACACTAAACGGGTATAAAATGGTCGGTTGAAGCAGATTTGTGCTTGCATAAAAGCTTTAACTGACTTTATGACGATTCAAACACTGAGAAAAATGTAATTTTGGCTTAATCTTAAAATATCGTGACGTTGCCGTTGGTTTAAAATAGATGCGTTGTTCTAAAATATTTAACTAATAAGTCAACAGTACGCTAGAACTGAAATGTGTTAAGATGGAATCGAATTGTTTGGGTAAATAATGCAATATTATGATACTTATTGTAAAAATTGTTTATAAAATAACATTGTCTTCTTCAAATAATAACACTATGTAATAGAAAATGGTCCGCTGTCCCATAAACTAGTATGATAATTATAAATTAGATTCTAATTATAAAACATACAGTGTCACCGTATATAAATAGATTTCATAGTTTATTATGGAGAAGTATCTTTAAAAATACGATGACCTCCCCCTAATGTAGTATGATTAAATTATATGCTATACACGTCATCTTAAATGCCGTTATCATAAACATCAGTAGGTATTATTATAGTTCTTTTTGGTGAATCACTATGCTCCGTCCTTGGAGTGAATTCATCTTTTTTTAAGCTGCGAATTCACGTCTTTTATGATTGCCAGTTTTCTCAGTGAAGAAGGATATTTCTATTACTTTAAAAAATATCAATTACGTAACCTTTTACAACTAAAGACTGTGTGACCCAATGCGAGTTTTATTTGCGTTAACCACGTTAAATCACGTTAACCAAAACCACAACTTGTATGACCAAAATTTAACTTAGAAGGCGCTGCAGTAACTCCCGTTTTCGTTAACGTCATTAAATTGCAAATAAAATTCCGCTAAGCAGCCAGATGCAACAATAAAATCCTAATAAGTGCAACAATAGACAGTCCAAAAGACTCCAAACAAGTTGGTGTCTCTAACACTAATAAATATAAATCTCTTCATCCACATAACACCTCGCGAGGCTGAGTGATGTCGGCGCGTTTGTAGGGAATCAGGTGCTGCGTGCTTGGCGACCGAGCGCATTTGTCACTGTTCAGGCGATTATTCATCTCATTGAAACATTAACGCTCTCGGGAACTAATCACGCTGACTAATGGAGCCCCCCGTCGACACCTCCAAAGTTTCACACTCGTGTGAGGAACACTAACGACCGCTCGCAGTCACTTCTGATTCCTTTGACGAGGACGAATGATCGCCAATGGCCGCGCGTACCGATCAAAGCTGGCTTCGTTCATAATTAAGATTTAGATTTGTCATGTGTGGTGGAAGGATGTTTCGTTTTATGTATTGGAAAAGAGGTTGTGCACGGCTTATGTGTGATACTTTAGTTCCTTGCAGTTTATAAAACAAATCCGGTTAAAAAAAAAGTCATGGCAGCAGCTCTCTACCAAAAATAAAGATATTTTAATTATAACTGTACACTAAAATGAGATGGGGCAGTAAATTTAGAATTAAATATGGTTTTGCAGATTTAAAATGCGACTAATATGAAAACGTATCATCATCAACATATAAAAGTCTCAATGCTGGTTTAGGCCTTCCTACACAAGGGCACATGGGGAGATTGAGCTATAACCCACCACGATGGCCCAATGTGAGTTGGTATGCTTTACGACAACGTGCTTTCCGAAGCACAGAGAAGCTCAAGGTATTATTAATCAGTCACCCTTTTGGTTAACACGGCATTACAAAAGTTGTTTAACTTGCAAGATCATTGACAATGGGCACTGAGCGTGTGTGCTACCTATAAAATGAATAAGTTTTTCAATAAAATATATTATGTGATGTTAGTATAAAGCTAAGCTAAGAGGAGCTCGATGGCGCAGTGTCTGTCTGCGATTGCAAAGGTTAAGCAACTTTCGCAATGGCCGGTCATCGAATGGATGGGTGACCAACATTGTATCACTTCGAGCTCCTCCGTTCTTCAGAAGGCACTTAAATCCTTTAGTCCCGGCTGCATTAGCAGTCGTTAAAAACCACTAATCTGTACTGGGCCTGCGTGGCGGTATATCATCCGTACTCCCTATCCATCCATAGGGAAGGCTCGTACCCCGGCAGTGGAAACATAAAATAAGCGGTTGATCTGATGTGTGATATCATGTTATTATTATTATTATCATTAAAACTTTATGTCAGGTTACATAGTTACCAAAGTCACCTAGTCAACAAAAATACTGCATGTTTGTTTATGTTAAAACGATACAAAAACATTACACACAACATCACCGGCCTCAAAAAGTTGTTTCCACCGCTCGTAAACTAACATGAGAGTTTTGCTCGTCACCTGGTCTGGTAGTTGTTACACTTTTTTCATAGCATCTGGCGCAAATAAAAAAGGCCGTCCAAGCCCCAGTGAAAGGCAGGCTAGTTTCCAATCACGGTAATGATAAAGCGAAGGTTTATGTGCGGACGCGTACTTGCGTCGCGCCGGCCCGCTGCACGTAAGGCCGCCGCAGAAAAAAAACCACCATAAACTGTCCGTTTATGACGGCAAATAAAGTTCGCCATCTTCCCCGTAGTCCCGTACTGAATTATTGCTTTATTGCTTCAGAAATATTTCACAAACAGAAAATATTTTATGATTCTCCAGTTAACAGCGGCCATATATCATTTGAAGCCATAGATAATACATTTCGTAAGTCACCGAGGCAGAGACAAAAGTGCAAAATGAGAAGCTGTAGGCATGTACGCACAATTTTTTAGTGATTACTTATTTGAAAAATTATTTTGTTTCTTGATGTAGTTAGTGTGCAGATGTGATGTTTTCAGATAGTGTTATATTGAATTCTAAGCTACATTGAAATCTTATTTATGCTATAGTAAGTGTATCTAGTACTTAATACACACGCCTGCACAACAGACTTTGAACTTTATACATCATGTCCTTACCTATAAAATTGACGTTTTGTATGAAGATTTTTTAGAAAATTATATTTTTTCATACTAACGTTTTTTTAATTTTCTTAACATCTATTTATGTTAACACTATAAAAATATAAGGGTAGTGTGTTTGTTCTCTAGCTAAATATAGCAGATATTAATAAGAAAAAAAAATCAAGTCCCTTCAAAGTTACAATGAAACAAAAAAGAAGTCAATTTAAAAAAAAATTGGGCCATAAAGACACAAAATGAATAATCATTGTTATTACTGAAGCCTAAGTAACATAGTCCTAAGGTGTAGGTACAATAATATTAACAACCGGCATTGACTTTTAGAAGTAATACATCTATTAATAGGTGAGAAAAAACACGTCAATTTCATAGGTAAGGACCCAATATATGATATATGATTGAACATTTATTGAAGAAATTAGACACTTTTGGATGAGCTAATGGGCAGTCGTCTGAACATTTTTTCTTTACTACATATTTCATTAATTCAGATTTTTCGTGGCAAGTTAACTGTTTAAGGTTGGCGTATTATTAAAGCTCTTCGGCTTGGCACATATGAACGAACCAGTGGGTGTTAATAATAAATAAAATTGGAATATGTGATATGATTTTACAGCAAATAAACATTTACACTCATTTTTAAGGCACTACAAATTATTTAAAGCTTAAGTATCGCTGTAAGGTTCTTAAGAAATTCCGCGTTTCGTCCAAGTCAAAACATAAAATTGGAATAGTTAATACTCTGAGGAATCGTTAACCGACAGAAGACTGTAATTGGAAGACATTAAAAATGCCCAGCGCCGTTATAGCTGACTGTTAAATGTTTTACCGTGGGCATTAGTCCTGTGTTTACACATCTGTTACAATGTTACCACTGCAAAATTATATTACAAGTTAGCAACGACAATGAGTATATTTATATGTGTTTTACTATTTCAAGTTTCGTACCATTGTCTTCAGATTGCTGCTTGACCTTTTTATTTATTACATTTAGTTAGTCGTTAAAAGTATTTTGATGGTATGCGAGTTGCGTTTTTTTTTTGGAGAGAGATTGCTGATTTCCTCAGACGGCATTTTCAGCTTCACCGGGCTTTTTGGGGGCGGCGAGGAACGTAAAGGGTCAAGCCGTGTGAAACGAATCACCTTCGGAGGTTGTCTAGAGGGAACGGCATCGCGCACTAGTGCGCGTCCCCGTGCCCTACTAGATTCTCCGAAGGGTTCGGATCGGATCGGGGGAGTTGCGTATTCCTCATTCGATCGCCTTAACAAAATCTAGAGTTTGTATGGCATTGAAGCTTCGTCTTCTGAGTGGTGACTGAGAGTTATACCATTCTATCACGATAACAAAATATAGCAACTTTGCAATTCAATTCATTTGTCACCACTGTGCCCAGTGCGAGATGTATTTGCCCTTCGATGATAACGAACATTTGTATGGTATTTAAGCAACGACTGAGGGGTGGTGTTAAAATGTTGCCATACAAATTCTCGGTTTTCGTTAATATAAAACTCGCACCCAGGGGCGCTGCTTCGATGCAATACAAATATTAAATGTGATCGTATTTTGAATAAACTTAGTTTTCGAGTTGCAATTCTACCATACAAGTTTCATGAACGTGTTTGAATAAGTACGAGTTTGAAACACGAGCTCCACACTTAGCTCTTACAACGTGTGATGACGTACGTCACTCATCAGGAATACTGTTGTCATGTTATAAGACTTCGTCAAAACATGTGCCTGCTGGCTAAACATCTCGTGGCGGGTTTAAGTCCACTCGCGATTGGAGTGTTCGAAACAAAAGAAAGCGCCCGTTTCGTTCCCCGAACGCCGTACATTTTAACAACAAGGTTTGTTTAATTGTTGTTTCCTTTTTTAAAAAAAGAAACGTAAGGCGTCACGAATTCTCGGAAGGTTGAAGGACATTACGGAGGTGAGGTGCGATTACGTAAAAAAATCTGGTGCATCCATTTGCAGTGACACAAGATTTGTGGCTGCAGTCATTAGTAGTTTTTGCGCGTTGATTGTTAACATTAGTGGCGCTATGAAAAATTATGTTACGTACGTTTTGGGATTTCCAATTATGCGGTACTCGTTAGTAAGACAGGAGGTTTTTTCTAAAAACAAAAGAAAAAACAGTAGAACATCATATAAGGATGAGCGTATACGTATTAAAATGCAGAGAATGTAACGTGTGTCACGAAAAATTCGTTTCCGCTGTGTGTGTAAATCCGCAAATACGAATCGGTGTAAAAAGAAAATTGCCCTTTCGAATTGAGAGTGTTCGTAATGTATTAACAGCACTTGCTGGGGTCGGCAGGTAATTTTTCAGCGTTGGCAATGCAATCGGAAGTGCACCGGCGGCGGTGCCTTTTTGTTTCTGCAGCGGTCGCGTCTGTGATGGTTTTCGGAAGTGCGGTCGCCACTCATCGCCGTTCGACTATCGGTCAATATTTCATTTTCTGACTTATTAACGTAGCGTTCATGTTTTATGACGTTCACTTCGCATCCCTGCCTGTGGTGGCTTGTTTTGTTTTCGCAGAGACGACTGTCTTTTGTTTGGAATTTTATTTGAAGTTTCGCACTGCAGTGTAATTTTGAGATAAAACACGGGACTTCTTGACCGGGAAAGTGAAGAATCATTGTATGCAGTTTTGTTAATAAAATGTCTTTTGTCAGATATAAATGGGAAATAATGGTGGATAATTAGGTATCCTTTTGGTGTTAGTGCACGTGTTTGGCAAATGAAACAGAACAGTGCCACGTTAATTATATACAATAATAACATATAATGACGTCAATAATATAATAACATCAAATACTCTCAAGTCGTCCTGATATCTCAGTAAAGTCTCACATCTTTACTTATACCTAAAGCGTTTGGGGGAATATTATTTAACATTAAACATTTCTATCATTATCACCTATACAAACAAAAAAAAATCTTACTAAAATTATTGAGGTAAGTACCTATATATTTTTTTGGTTTGCACACTTAGCCAGAAGTCTGGCTAAATATGAAAACTGCCAAGCCATAAAAAGAACTATAGGTACACTTTGAAAGGGTCTACCACTAAATTGTTTTAGAACACAAGCTTTTTGCGACACTAGCGTCAACAATAGTATAATTACAATTTATTAAATTATTATTATTTTGATACAATTTTGAATGTTATTAAATTAAGCATAAAAATTTATTTTAATTCAATTTACTGCATAACATGTGTTAGAGTACTATTTAATTTTAAATGTATTGTATGTATTATCTCCATTGTTTTCGCATCTGCATGATTAGCTGTGTGTACACGTTTTCTGGATGTCGGTCTGGCACTGTTCTATTATAATTGCTATTTTATGCTAATGTTGACTATCATCTGTTGTGTACTCCATAAATAAATAAATAAATAAATTGCACACTGTGTAGAACTTTGAATACACCGGGTGGTTCCATTACTTCCATAACCAATAGAGAGAGATATGTTTAGCCTACAATTAATATAACTTTGACACATTTACTATATGAATATTATGTCTTATTCTCAATAGCGTTAGATTTATAAACGGACACAACACCCACGCCACAGGAAGAAATGGAAGTAGTATTATGTACCTACCTACTTATAAGCTGCCGCCACCTACTCAGTTCTTTATAATATGTTTCCCATCATACTTTATGTGTCAGAATAGAATAGAATAGAAGTATTTATTTGTGAAATGTTTTACAGTACATTACATAGTTTTTACATTGATAGATACATTATTTCTTTCTGCTTAACTGAGAGTGAGCTAAAGTTGAACGGGAACTGGCCTACTGACTTACTTCTATGGGAGTTAAATAAAACCGCAATAGTAGAAGTTTAACTGAAACTCCTTGGTAATCTCTTTCTTGTACTTTAATCTTGTTAATCCCATTGATTATGATAAACGAAAATTTCAATACGATTAGACATTTTATTAGCGTGATTAATATAATATTAATTTCACCGCCATCTAGCGGTGAAAAGCTTGTAAGGGCTAAAGAGCTATGTCCACCATCTACAGCTTCATGATGTCCACACGTCTGCACAACAACTTACCATAAAGAATGTTTTCCACACTCACACCAATTATCTAGCCCCAAGAAAAGCTTCCTTAAGAAACTCGATATATGGTTAACTAGACAACGGATAAACATACTTAATTACATACATACTTATTATACATAGAAAACACCCAGACCCGAAACAATTTAGAAAAACATAGGTATTTCTAAATTGATCCGACCGGGGATCGAACCCGGGACCTTAGAGATGGTGACACCATGAAAACCGGTGTGCAAGCCACTCGACCAAGGAGGTCGTCGAGAATACCATAGACTTTGAATTTTATGCCTTAACTAGCGGCCGCCCGCAGTTTCACCCTCGTGGTTCCCGTTCCCGTGGGAATAAAGGGGTAAAAAGTATTATATGTGTTAATCCAGGTTATAAGCTACCTGTATGCCAAATTTCACCAAAATCCATTCATCCGTTGCAGCGTGAAGAAGCAACAAATATACACACATACACAAAAACTTTCGCATTTATAATATTACTGTGATGTGATTATATGGTTGAAAATGTATTGAAGAAATTTGTCTTTGGATAGGTTTATGTGCAGGCGTCTATACTTATTTAAATATTAGTAAATGGCTTTGGAACACTTTCAGAAAAAAAAAACACCTCGAAAAGATGGAATAGTCCATGATATTGTAAGGTCTCGTACATTTAATTGATAAATCACAAAATTTACATTAAATCTTAAATCAAAATCTATTTAATTACCTTACAACTAATTTTAAATTGTTTCTCATTTGACTAAAAACTGGAGAGTGACAAGCTCGGCAAGTGGGGGCATTGTGGTTTGCGCCGTCGTGTCGGACGGTTGTACGGAGCATTGGTTGTGATCACGTTATAAAAAGTAGTACAAGTGATTGTAAAATAAATAAAGTGAAGTCTATCCTAAAAGAAGTTTAATTTAGAAGGTGAGGTCTACAATTCAGAAGTGGGATTACAAACGTAAGTACACGCTGAGATGGTTTATTTCTACACAAATTACAGCATTAATTATCCTATTTGTTTCCTATATAATTAATGTTTTTATTACATGATGTAATACGATGTTCATTTGAAATTGAATAGTTATGGCTTATAAGCACGAAAAAACGCAAAGATTAAATGGCAGTTAAAAAAATACTCTTTGGAAATTATTTTGTAATCCATTTTTATAAAAGCAAACTGTGAATGGTTTGGAAAAACAATACTGGTATAAAGATTCTACTTTGGGACTATACTGTTACAAGCCAATAGTTCTGTTTTACCTTCATTTTGCATTTTTATTCTTTTTCCATCAAGATAATGTTCGGATAAAATTTTTGGGATAGGTAATCCGTGTTTATAACGAACATCCATTATTCGTTTTTGAAAATAAAGCTATAAATGAGGTTTGATTATGGTTTCACATTGTTAATTGCTTATATTTTATCTTTTCTTTTCTGCTATATTTCTGTTTGCATGTCATTTGTATATCGATAACGAAAAGGCGTGGTAATAACTTTAGGATGGTAATCTGTTTCTATTAGAACAATCCTTTATTAAGTTTTCAAAGATAAAACCGAAATTAAAGTTCTTCTTCCACTACACATATTATATTATAGATATAATAAAGATATATATTATATACATAGATAGTTTTGTCCACTCTTGGGCTTATAATTACACGAATAGTAAAACATTTTGTGTTTGTTTCCGAGGTTCAATGGAGAGTACAAGTCATGGCAAGAGTGATGTTGATGGCTTGGGAGCTCAACGTCGGAACCGTAGCTGGTCAAGGAGTCCCATTCATCGAGATGACCGTAGCCACAGCCGGAGCCTGCGGGGCCAAGAGAGGGAACGCCTACGAGCTTTGAAGGATGTAAATGTGGGAAGTTACGAGAACAATTATCAACGAAAGGTGACTCCTGCCCTAGAACCTAGCACTCCTAGACGAAGTCGACCACGCAGCCGTCACAGCGTGCACAGTCGAGGCCGTAGCCGGAGTTTGCGAGCTCGAGAACAAGACTTAAAGCGTGAGAGAGAACGCCTTCGTCAATTGGAATGCATACTTCAAAAAGAACGAGATTTGGAATTCCGCGACCAACGTGGCCGTCGCTTGGACAGCGAGAAACGCGAGCGCTGCTTGGATGGCGAGCAACGCGAACGCCGACGTGACCGCGATCAACATGGTCAACGGAGCCGTGACGTCAGTTCCGGGCGTCACTCAAGGTCATGTAGCCCATTTTTCTCTTCCAAAGATGTTGTTAAACTTATTAAATCGTTTAAAAATAGTGCTGCATCGCAGCCGCCAGATCTGAGTGCGCATTCAAATAGCAAACTTGACTATAGGAACATTTTGCCAGAATTCGATCCTTCCACTAAGAACCAACGTATGGACGTGTGGTTAAGAAAAGTCAACGAATGCGCCTCAGTTTACGGCTGGGACGATAAAACAACTATACATTTCTCAATGCAAAAGCTACAGGGGCTGGCCAAGGTTTGGTACCAAAGTCTGAACACCATTCTTTTTACGTGGCCTGAGTGGCAAGAGAAGCTTTGTAAAGCTTTTCCTTGCGAGCAGAACTATGGCCAGTCCTTGGAAGACATGTTGCGACGTAGGAGTAGATTTAGCGAACCGATTGAAAATTATTTTTATGAAAAGCTTGCACTAATTAATCAATGTGAAATTACTGGCAAACGGGCTGTTGACTGCATTATCCATGGTCTTAGTGATAAAACTACTAAATCCAGTGCCTTAG
This sequence comes from Eudonia mercurella, assembly GCA_963082485.1. Classification (NCBI taxonomy): domain Eukaryota; kingdom Metazoa; phylum Arthropoda; class Insecta; order Lepidoptera; family Crambidae; genus Eudonia; species Eudonia mercurella. The sequence goes on along the minus strand of OY720024.1, from coordinate 6,510,663 downwards.
CTTTGCGATGCTCCGAACCCGATCAACTGCTACAGTTTTTACTGAGTAACAAGGAACATCCATATCAGTCCTTTTTGAGAAATAAAAATACTTTTGAACATTCCAATATGAATAGCCAGCAAAACAGGTCGAACATCAAACGCAATATTCATAGCTCAGGTTCATATTGTTACAACTGTCGGGAAAAAGGTAATCTTTATGAAAAATGTACTAAGCCCTTATTAAAATGCAGTAACTGCCACAAGATAGGACATCTTATTGAAAATTGCCGATCAACGCAAGAAGGTCAGTCGACAAAGCTTGACAGTGTATATAAGACTATGTGTATTTTTAGTTCCAATTCCAGTCCAAGTGCTAAGTTTGTTAAAGAAGTCATCATTAATGGTATGTCTTTAGAAGCATTTGTCGACTTTGGGAGCGAGGTCACCTTGATTAAACAGTCCAGTGCTATAGAATTAGGGATCGTAAATGATGAAGTACCTTCCACTTTGAAAGGTTTCGGTAACCGAATAGTCCAGTCTTTAGGTACGGTAACACTGAACTTATCGATCGATGGGGTTTCTGCAGTAGTCGCTTGCAAAGTGGTTGACGACTGTTTGCTTGACAAACCTATGTTAATTGGTCAGACATATTCCGAGCAACCTCACATAGTAGTTTTTAAAGATGCAACAACGTTACAATTTCACGATGTTGCCACTGAGGTTGCCTCTAACTGTTATAATGATGACGACGAAAGACGTTTCATAAGAGTCAGAATGCTGGGGCGTAGTAGACTTTATGGTGCTGCCAGCGTTAGGGCGGCAACGGAATTTAATTTCACTGGAAATATTTTACTTTATACAAATATAGTAGGAAAACCCAATAATCAATATGTCGTGCATGGTGATAGTTATAAAGTCAATAACGGTTTGCTAGGTGTGACGGTGACGCCATGCTTAATACCATGTTTGATTTATGAGAATTTTGTATTCTCTCGTGCTGAGAAAATTAAATTAATCCATAAGATAGCCGCTGTACCATCAGAGTATGAGTACGCTACGGATACTCAGGTATCTGAGAAAATTGATGTAAGCAAAATAAAAATAGGCACATTAGTATCAGAGAAAGACAAAGTCAGACTATTCGAATTACTTCAACGTTATACACATTGTTTTGCCTCTAGTTTGACTAAATTAGGCTGTACTGAAGTCACGCAAATGGAGATCGAGATAAACAGTGACCGACCTGTCGTCTATCGACCGTATAGGCTCTCACATCATGAACGTGAGAAAGTTCGTACCATGATTGATGATATGTTAAAAGCTGGAATAATTCGGGAATCAGTCTCGAGCTACGCTAGCCCTATCATATTAGTACGAAAAAAGGATGGTACAGTACGCATGTGCATTGATTATAGGATGCTAAATTCAGTCACTGTGAAAGAGAGGTACCCAATGCCAATAATCGATGATGAAGTGTGTCGACTATCTGGTCAGGCATGGTTCATCACCCTGGATCTAATGTCCGGCTACTATCAAGTACCTATTGCAGAATGGCACAAACATCTGACGGCCTTTGTCACTCCGGACGGACAATACGAATTTAATCGTATGCCGTTCGGATTGGCAAACGCTCCTGCCGTATTTCAGAGAATGATGAATCATGTCTTAGGGTCGGCGCGATTTGATAAGGCTACGGTTTATATCGATGACGTATTGGTTTATGGTAGGGACACAGACGAAGCCCTTGCTAGACTTGAAGAGATATTAAAGCTCCTTGACGAAGCTAAACTCAAATTAAATCTTTCAAAGTGTAGTTTCCTGCAAAACAATATAGAATACTTAGGCTATGAGATTAGTTCGTCGGGAATGAGACCGGGTGAAGCAAAAATACGAAGCGTATCCGATTTTCCTCAGCCTGTAAATGTCCACACAGTACGTCAGTTCTTAGGACTTGTTAGTTATTTTAGGAAATTTATCCAAGGTTTTGCTGAATTGGCTGCCCCGCTTACGAAACTTTTGAAGAAAGATGTAAGTTGGGAGTGGACAAATGCTCAAAAAGAAGCTTTCGCAGCCCTCAAGTCCAAGTTAATAACTAGACCAGTACTTGCCATTTACGACTACACTGCTGAAATTGAACTTCATACGGACGCCAGTAGGGTGGGAATTGGTGGAATACTGTTGCAACGAGCTAAGGGTAATACAGATTCTTTAAATCCTGTTGCGTACTACAGTCGGCAAACGACTCCAGAAGAAAAGAATTTTCATTCTTATGAACTGGAGACGTTAGCCGTTGTTTGTGCCTTAAAGAAATTCAGAGTCTTTTTGTTGGGTAAGGAGTTCAAAATTGTTACCGACTGTAGTGCTCTACGCTCCACGTTTCAAAAACGGGATCTCATTCCCCGAATAGCGCGGTGGTGGCTCGTTTTGCAAGAATTCGAATGCACAGTGGAGTATAGACCTGGTACAAAAATGGCTCATGCCGATGCTCTATCCAGAAACCCTATCTTAGACGAGACTATGAATAGCGAGGTAGATTATGCTACGATCTTTGCTATTAGTAATGAAGATTGGCTTCTTACCTTACAATTAGGTGATACCGAACTAGAAAGAATTCGAAGCATGGTTAAAAGTGATATAGACGCGAAAGGCCTTGATTATATAAAAGAAAATTATTTAGTAAAAGACAATAAATTATTTAGATATCTAGACGGAGACAAAAACAAAATAAGGTGGGTTGTTCCCAAGGGTGCGAGGTGGCAGGTTTGCAAAATGAACCACGACGATATAGGACACGTAGGGTGTGAGAAAACATTAGAACGTATAAAAAAGTCCTACTGGTTTTCGAAAATGAAACGTTTTGTTACCAAGTACGTAAAATCTTGCATTGTCTGTACTTATGCAAAAAGGAATATTAATACACATGAAGGTTTGCTACATCCTATTGTAAAAATTGAGAAGCCATTCCACACTTTGCACACCGATCACCTCGGGCCTTTTGTAAAATCTAAAAAGGGACATACCCACATTCTTGTAACTGTTGACTCGTTCACTAAATTTGTATTTATTAAACCGGTAAGAAACACTAATACACAAAACGTAATTAAAGTCTTAGAGGATATTTTTGACACCTTCAGAAATCCTGACCGTATAGTAAGTGATCGCGGAAGCTGTTTCACTTCCCATGCTTTTAGAAAGTTTTGCCTAGACAGAGGTGTAAGACATGTATTAAATGCAGTAGCGAGTCCAAGATCCAACGGACAGGTAGAGCGATATAATCGGACTATCTTGGATTCGCTAACGGCACAAAACCTTAGGGATGATGAGAGGGATTGGGATAATAAACTAGGAAAGATACAATGGGGTCTTAACAATACCTTACAAAAGACGATAGGCAGAACCCCAGCCGAGGTAATGTTTGGTACTTCGATGAATGGTGAGAGTAACCCAGCATTCAATGAGGTATCAGACCTGACCCGTGAATCATGCGATCTAACGGCTGTTCGATCAGAGGTAAAGAGTAGAATTGATAGGCAACAAGAAAAACAAAAACAAAATTATGATAAGGGACGCAAGCCAGCTCGAATATATCATAATGGGGAATTAGTAAAAATAGCTAAAACAGCATTCCAAAATGATGGCAAAAGCACTAAGCTTTTACCCTCTTACGAAGGACCGTTTAAAGTAGTTAAAGTATTAGGAAACGATCGTTACAAAGTGGCTCCTATTCCTGGGTTTGAGGGTATGAAAAACAAAAGGAAAACTACCGTGGCATTTGATCGGATGCAGCCTTGGATACATATAGCTTCGTTAGAACTAGGTGATGACGACACTGACACTATGGACGATGCAAGTGACCATGATATAGCAGAAGATAATAAGTGATGTTTAAAATATTATTGCTGCAAAAAGTTTTATCTTTGTTCCAGGCCAAGGCACGAGACTACGTGAGCGAGCGAGTTCGTGACTTGGTCTAGCTACATTGTTGTGATGATCTGGACTGAGAGCCAGGCACGAGACCTCATGAGCGAGCGGGTTCGTGACTTGGTCTCGCCACATTGTGATGATCTGGACTGAGAGCCAGGCACGAGACCTCGTGAGCGAGCGGGTTCGTGACTTGATATAATTGGGTGTAATTATCTGAATGATAAGTTGGGCACGAGACTTCGTGAGCGAGCGGGTTCGTGTCATAGAATTTAGTAAATTTTAAGTAATAATTAAATAAAGAAATAATATTTATGAAAGTAATCTGTAACTTGATTCTTTATTATTTGTATATCTTATTGTCGGCTAGTATTAGTTCAGCCATTACTTTAATTATAAAAGGTTAAATCGGTTAATGAAATAGTATGAAATAGCAACTAGATGAATTTTACATTAAGTAAATTGAAGAGTAAAATAATGAAATGATTCTATATTATTATTAATAAAAAAAAAAAAATATGACAATGAATATGGATATTTTAAGTTTTTAAATTATTTCATACATATAAAAGAATATTATTTTGATCAATGCGTTTATCAGTTATACAAAAATAAATTTCATTATGTTGTTTGTATAGTTTAACAGTTTTATGTTGTATATTATGTGAAAATGACTCCCACATGCCGAGTGTAAGGTTTCCAACAGAGTCGTGTATGGGGTCATACACGTTATCAGGATGGTCGAGTGTAAGGTCTCGTACATTTAATTGATAAATCACAAAATTTACGTTAAATCTTAAATCAAAATCTATTTAATTACCTTACAACTAATTTTAAATTGTTTCTCATTTGACTAAAAACTGGAGAGTGACAAGCTCGGCAAGTGGGGGCATTGTGGTTTGCGCCGTCGTGTCGGACGGTTGTACGGAGCATTGGTTGTGATCACGTTATAAAAAGTAGTACAAGTGATTGTAAAATAAATAAAGTGAAGTCTATCCTAAAAGAAGTTTAATTTAGAAGGTGAGGTCTACAATATGGGTCCTCGAACGAGATGTAAAGAGGCACCTTGTGGGCCGGCAGGGTGAGGATGACTGATGCTCAGAGGTCGGAATTAGGTAGAGTTATTTATGTACTTGTATCGAAATGTTGATATTAATATGGATCATCCCGGGATTACTAATGGACAATCCCGTGTGGTCAACAATATTACAAATAAATAATAATAAAAACCTCAGTGATAGATAAAACAAATAAAACAAAGATAATTAACATACCATTTTTATTAGTAATTAACATACCATTTTACATTAATTATAAAAATACTTTTGCTTCTAGCCTAGATCTGTAAGGTTAAAATTTAGGTTCAAAATTAATCTCGGGATTTGAGGCATATCCACTTTATTCTTTCGCTGTATGAAATCAGTGTTAGTACATAAATTACTCTACCTGATTCCGACCTCGTGATGCTGCGTCGTCTTCACGCTGCACCAGTTGTCTTCGCGTCCGAATTCCAATTCCACTTAACATCAGGTGGAGTGGATGCATTTGCCGAGCTAACTATATAAAAAAACACTGAAGCTCAGTGACAACAATTAAGGTGCTAGTATTAAAACGGCCGGCGCTCAGACGCCTGCTCATCAATCTATTCAAAACTGTCAAATTTCTTTAATAAACATTCAACCATATGCCTTACACATAAAGTTCATAGTCTATTGAGGAATTTTGACAGTTGTGTTACTCTGATGTGAAGGTATGTAACAACGTTTCATTTCTGTAAAATTACACTATAGCGCTCCTGTTGTCTTCTGTGGGAAGGACTTTCACAATCACAAAGAAACGGTGTGTATCATTATATTCCGCCACACACACCCGAAATCCACGTATATTACTCCGTGAGAACGTATTGTTGTGTGTGACGTGTAATCTGCCATATTAATATGCGGTCGACATGTGAAATATAAGGCAGAGTAATTGAAATGACTGGTACGAATGGAGACTAAATATCTAATTACGTCAGTGAATCACTCATGTAGGGTTATATTTATTTACGTCTAATTTAGTTTCAAAAATATGCTGAAAATTTTGTTTTTCTTACATATGGGATTCGAACCATCACTCTGGATCAGGCTAGTTACAATCAATAACATGGCATTTTAATATATATCTATCTATCTATACATATAATAAAGCTAAAGAGGGTCGAAAGTCTGTACATAGAAGATATTCGAAAAAAAGTTGGCTGGGGATACTTAGAATCGATAACAGAACACGTTCCAACAGTTTTTAGAATTTTTGTCTGTTTATCTGTTTGTCTGTTTACGGATTTGGATGAAACTTTGCACATAGACAGACCGTGATCCGGACTAGAATACAGGATACTTTTTATCCCGGTAACAGGTTACTGTGTGATAGTGTAGTCTTCGCGAACGAAATCGCTTATCAACTAGTATATATAAGTACGTAAGACTGCTCTTACGCCTCAGTCCCCAAAAGAGGCGTAAATATGTACTATTACTTAACTTAGTGATTATTTACATACATACATACATACATCACGCCTTTTTCCCGGAGGGGTAGACAGAGACCACCTCTTTCCACTTGCTGCGATCCTTACAGACTTCTTTCGCTTCATCCACATTCATTAGTCTCTTCATACACGCTCGTCGGTTTAGGGATTAGTGATTATTTCTCTCATTTTATCTGGTGGGCCTTACATTTAATTGTAGATTCTTCATAAGACATTGTTGTTAAGATGACAAGCAATAGCCAGGTGAACCTAGCAACTCGTACCAACATCCAAACCGAGTATAAATATCTGTCCTCCGCTGGAAGTCGAACCCGGGACCTCTGAGTCATGTAGTACATACATGATACTCGTGGAACAGACCTTTGTAGCTTTAATGTTCAATGTTCAAAATATCTCCGTGCTTCAGAAGGCACGTTAAGCCGTTGGTCCCGGCTGCATTAGCAGTCGTTAACAACCACCAATCCGCACTGGGCCCGCTTGGTGGTTTATGGCCCGTTCTCCCTATCCATCCGTAGGGAAGGCTTGTGCCCCTGCAGTGGGGACATAAAATGAGCTGGTGATGATGATGATGATGATGATGATGTTCAAAATAATTGGTTTTACCATTAGAAATGGTCTATAATACTAATGCAGGCATCAGTGGGATAGTGGTCAAAACAATTTTAACGTTTATTTTTAAGAGAAAAATGTTCTTTAGTTCGTGAGCCCTTTAAGCTTAAGCCGTTGTGAAATAACAAATCCAAGTCGAACAACATTAAAAATATTAATAAGGACGTCAGAAAGTCATCAGTTTAGAAGCAAATTGATGCTTTCAAACGGCACATTATAATAAGCAAGTGATCACGACTTAATTTCATAGTGCGGAAACTCATCCATTACACTGGCACAGTCAACTTGCAAACAGTAAATCATGTTTGATATCGTGTTTGTGTTTATTTTTATTTTTTATTATCTTTAAGTTTTTTCTTTATTTTATTATTGATTGCGACTAATTCTTTAAATGCTGTATACCTCTAGTTTAGGTATTTTAAAAGATACGCCTTTACTAGTAGTAGTAGTTCTTAGATAGATAGACTGTCAAAATTATGATTATTCTAAATGTGGCGTCGAGGTCACTTACGGCGAGTTTACACAACATTGGTGATTTTTACTGTTTACCCCCTTTTGCGAAGTGAGAGTATGTATGTATGTATGTATGTATGTATGTATGCATGTATGTATGTATGTATGTATGTATGTGTGTATGTAGGTATGTATGTATGTATGTATGTGTTTTATATTGGATTTAGAATAAATAGTTTTGTTTCAGGTCTTTAGAAGTTGAATATGACGGGTGAAGTGCCTTCCGCCTTATCATCACTTGCCATCACGTAAGTGAGATAAGCGATGCCTCATTTTAGTGAGAAAAAAAATATTCTTAAATAGTGTCACATCATAAAACATTTATAACAAACAAATGCTGTAGTTAATCATTTCTTTATTCTATGAAAGTGATAAGAAGCAGCCATTAAACAAAAAGACAATGTAAATTAAGAGCAAGTTAAACTCATTTTGAGCAGCTTTGTTTTAGACTGTAGCTATGAATATCTTATAAAATGTCCAATTGATAATTTTAACTATTAAACTAGAAATAGTTTTCACAACTTAAATGTTCAAATAACTAGTTAAGTACTTTATTTTTATAGAAATTTTACAGGACAGTTTAGTTAAAAGTAGCTTTACTTACAAAGCTTATACGTGCAGAAATTTTATTGTAGTTTGATTTGAGTACAGAAAGTTGTGTAAAGAAATGGGAAAAACATTAAACAAAATTTATATAGAGCTGGTATTTTGAATTTAAAACATCTTCCAGCAAACCCGAAAATCGAGACATTACACACAAAGAACGGTAGAACTTCCAATGCTTAAAACCCTAATATAATTTAAATTTTAAAATTACACTAAATTCTCAAAATACACTTACAATTTATAACAAAAACAATACGAAGTGTAACAAAACCTAAATAACATTAGAAAGAATCAAGTTGACTAATACCTAGCGTTCTTTCACATTAATGTTTAGCGCATCACGTAATTAATTTACCATCCACTTAAGCATTTTTAGTTAGAATGTTGCCGATGTAAAATGACGTATGTGACTAATAATACATAAAATGAATGTTTTTTTATAATATTTTTTGTTTTTTCCTTAAAGGGACAATAAATAAAAACTTCATGCCAAATTTCATTACTCTATATGCAGTAGAACTTGAATTAGACGCGTTTGAAACTTCAAACCGCTCTCCTGTAAAATTTGGCATTTGCAGTTATGTTATTTTACGTAGGTCCCTATATGAGAGATATATGAGAGAAAATAAATAAAAATAATAATAATAAATAAATAAATTAATTAAAAAAAAATAATAATAATATATTATAAATAATATTAATATATTATTAATATATCTATACTAATATTATAAAGCTGAAGAGTTTGTTGGTTTGTTTGTTTGTTTGTTTGTTTGTTTGTTTGTTTGTTTGAACGCTAATCTCAGGAACTACTGGTTCGAATTGTTATTAATAAAGAGGTAAAGTTTGTGACTTTGTTTGTTTGTTTGTTTGTTTGCGGAGGGTAATCTCTGGAACTACTGGTCCGATTCCCAAAATTCTTTCACTGATAGAATGCTACATGCCTTGCGGGTAACGTAGGTTATATTTTATTTTGACAAAAAAAGGTTTTTAAAAAAATAGCCACGCGGACGAAGTTGCGCATAAAATGCTAGTTTTATTATAAAACTCTACAGTTACACTACTTGTATATATTTACCCCATTATTCATAAAAACCATTTAAGCAAAATTTTGTTAATCATTGTTTTGTCTCTTTTTCTCAAACTCAAAATGACGTTTGTGTGACGTTGCAAAACAATATTTAACTAAATAATGCTTAAATAGTTTTTATGAATAAGGGGGTTAGTCCCGAACTAAGCAGTGCTGCAGACTAAGCAGTAATTATTAACAGGATTCGTCAAGTATCCCATATTTCAGCACTAACTAAACGACTAAGAAATAGTGCTATTTTGTATGGTAAAATTGCAATTGCACACCTTATTTGTTACCAAAAGGCTCTGCCTTAATGCCATACAAATTCTCGTCAACGAGATCGAATCGTGAATTAAACTTGTACTCAGCAGCCTGAACCAAATCGACTGTCAATTTAATTGCGACATAAAACAATCGACTATCGTTTATTCAGAAGGTTATAAATACTTGTGTGTATCTACTATGTCCGGCTCGCGCGTGAGCTGTAGGTGATATGCTGCCTACTATAATAGCCGTAACACAGCCCATAACTCAATTAAAACAGAGTCCGTTTTAAATTACCATCTTAATAACACGCATCGGCCGGCGCTACCTGATTTTTGTGTACTTTGAATTAGAAAAGCTGGATACGCGTGACTAATCTCGAGTTCTCCACTCTGTGGTAACCTATTTGTTTTGAAAATGAGTAGCTAGAAAAAAGCGACAGCCTCGGGTGGAACCTTTTGTTTTATTTGTATGTGTCTGTTCGAGAGGGAATCTGTGACGTTGCTTATAAAAAATGAATCCATTTGAAATATTTTGATTTGTTGAATTGGTTGTTGCCTGTGAAGACGAAGATTGAAATTATTCAGATACATTATTTATTTAATGACTTATTTTTAGATTTCTTATAGCTGCCGCTGGTGCGATTGTCATATTGCTTCCCAATACGTGTACGGTTCACGATCTTGAGAGTTAAGTTACTTTTTCAATGCAGGTTCGCGCGGATAGTTTGCAGTGCGGCGGGTTAAAGCTCAATCTTGCCCAGTGATACCATGCTTAATGAAACCTTAGCCAGGAGTTGGGACATTCGTTTGATCTGGGACCACTAGTACAGTGTTCGGGAATTTGTTTGTTAGACTATTACGAGTAGCTCTTCTGATAATTCTACCGATATGTTTTATTTAATAGCAACGCCACGCTACTTTGGCTTAGGTGATCTAAGGCCCGATTTTTCAATTATCGAATAAAACTTATCCTTTTGATAAAGTATTACTCAATCAAGCTAAAATGTCACCTGTTTAAAAAAAAGTCATGTTATGACAATACAATAAAAAAATAAAAAAAATAAAATAAAATAAAATAAAATAATACATTTATAAATGGCTATCTAATACTTTATTAACAAACGAATAAGTTTTATCCGTCAATTGAAAAATCGGCCCTTAGTGAAATAGCGCAGGTGGTATTTGCTTAGGTGATCTAACTGGAATATCTCCTCAGTTCTATTGCATAATATAATACTATTACACTACTCGTATAGCCCTTTAATTAACTCTGCTAGTTGCCTTAGAGTTGCATTAATCTGTCAACTTATTACAGCACCCATAAGTTCTTCAATGTTCTCTTTAAAGACGTGAGGATAAAGACTTTCAACGTTAACGCTTCCAGTGAAACCATAACATCCGCGACAAAAAAACTAATAGTACCGATTATGAAAATTGTTACTGCCACAGATAAATAATCATAAAACGGTAAATAACTGTAGTGTCGACGTGCCTCTGACAGTCTCCGACAGTCGGTCGCCATACATCATGGTGTCAAGATATTCCTCTTCACTCAGTGTTATTTAACCAAACGCTACGTGCTTAATTATAGTTTAAATGGAGTTTGAGATGAGAATTACAATGACTAAGTACATCAGGAATACTGCCGTAGAGACAGAAGCTGACATTAAGATTTTATTACATATTTGTGTTTAGTAAACTGGGGCACTTGACTCGTATTGCCATATTGTTTGAGTTTGAGTCCCTCCCGCTATTATTATTCATGTATTTCTTTTCTATACTAATATTATAAAGAGGAATTTGTTTTTTTGTATGTATGTTTGCAACGAATAAACTCAAAAATTACAGGACCGATTTAAAAAATTCTTTCACCATTAGAATGCTACATTAGCGCTGCGTAACATACACCCGTAACATAGGCTATATTAAAAAAGAAAAAGAAATGCGGTGCCTACGAAGTCCGCCGGGTCAGCTAGTTTTTTAATAAAAAATAATTTGCAATAAAATTTTGACATTTTATCCGAACATCTTTTAGATCACGTTTGGCTATCGACCGATGCTTCAGATATTATTTGATATCATCATCATCATCATCATCATTTCAGCCAAAAGACAAAGGAATATGGACAAAAGCCTCCCCCAAGGACCTCCACAACGACGGGTTTATTATTTGATAAATATCATGAATATTCCTAATAAGTACAGATAAAATGCATTATAGTGGTTTACTATGATTGTTAGTCTTGATAATTGTATATGGTAGTGGATTTTGTTGTGCCGGTAACTCCGACTGTTTTTTTCAATTCACTAAAGTGGCAATCAGGCGTTCGGCCCGCCTGGTAAGCGCCGCCTGATGGTAAGCGGTTACCGTAGCCTATGGACGTTTGCAACACGAGAGGTGTTCACTCTTTAATTATAATACCTATAACAATAAACAGTTTCACAACATTTTAAAATGCAGACTCAAAAATACCTAACACCAAGGTACTCCAACAAAAGCTTATTAAGCGAAACGAAATATGAGCTCTATTAATAGGCATTATATAAAAGTGCTTGAACTCTGCCCATTAGAGTTAACATTTGCGTGCTAGGGTCATTAACTTACGCCGAAGGTCGTATCTGTTACCCACTATTGGATCCGAGTAATTATCTGTTACTGCGCGTACAATATTTCGCTACGTCATTTACAACTCTCGTCTCAAAGAACGGTAATTGACGTAGACGCTCAACTTTGATTGGTAAACGAATTGTGCCTTTGTGGTGTTACCTTGGCGCCGGTGCTAGTGTGTGTTTACGCAATGGTGCAATTAAAATGCAATGGTGAATCCCGAATTGTGAAAAATGTGATCAGGGCGAGTTTGATTCGCCATTCGATCAAGTTAATGAAAACGAGAATTTGTATGGTAAAATTTTAACTCTTCTCCTATGTCGCCAGGACAGCGCCTCCTGGCGACATTGGAGAAGAGTTAATGCCATACTTATTCACACTTGATACCCGGAGTGCCTTTTGCCCATCAGTGGGTAACTATAAGAGTGCTCCTTTATCAAGCAAGTCTTTCGTAAGTAAATATGGAGTTTTTGAGCTGAAATCAGAACTGCAAAGGATGATAAAAGTAATCCATACTAGGAAAGATAGTGTAACACGTCATCATCATCATCAGCTCATTTTATCTCCCCACTACAGGGGCACAAGCCTTCCCTATGGATGGATAGGGATAACGGGACATAAACCACCACGCGGGCCCAGTGCGGATTGGTGGTTGTTAACGACTGCTAATGCAGCCGGGACCAACGGCTTTACGTACCTTCCGAAGCACGGAGGAGCTCGAGATGATACATTTTTAGTCACCCATCCGATGACCGGCCTTTGCGAAAGTTGCTTAACCTCAGCATTCGCAAACCGGGCGCATTATCCGCTGCGCCATCGAGCTCCTTTATACTCGTCTTTAAAGTCGCCAGTATCAATTTGTCTCTGAATATCTCGAGCGGCAAGTATGATTACATTTCATAGTACATTCTTTGTAGCTTCGCGACCAATGTTCAGCATTCATTATTTTTTGCTTAATTAAGTCTGTAACCACACATTCCGTGTCGCTAAAAACTATCATAAACATTCTAATATAATAAAGTATATACACTTTTAAACTTTCGCGTTTTTAACGGGGATTAACGCAACGTATGTTTTATTTTTATATCTTACGGGTAAGCACTTGGCACCACCTTCACTTCATCACACCTGATGTTAAGTGATGATAAGGCTGAAGGTGGAAGCGCACTTCACCCGGACTCCTCCACTACTGAGGCACTGGCTATCTTATCTCTAGCTGCCGGAACACAGCAATACACAAACATTGATGTTATGGCGACATATTTAGATAAGGTGGTGGTAGCTAGCCAGGCGGGCAAACAAGCCCTACCACCAACCAAACCGAGTGCACTGGGAATCGAACCCGGGACCTCTGGGTCTAAACCGGTGGTCTTAACCATTGAGGCGGTCAAAATAAATATAATGGTACTGTAGCAACCGGGACTCCTTGCTCGGGCATGCTTTCTGGCAGTCTCCGTGGGCTGCGTTCAAACCAAATTAAGGCGAAGGGTAAGGCACACTAGCGCCACCAATTGATAATTTGACAATTACTAAGGGACCGGATCTTTTTTTAAACATTGCGTACCGTCTGACAACAGGAAAGCATCCATAGTACTTATTTAATAATTGTGCACTACTTTTTGTTGCGTGGTTTGTTCACAAAACGGGCTATCGCGTTTATTCACAAATAATGGCCACTTTTGGTGTTAGCAAATGCATACAAAAACAAACCCAAAAGTAGTGCACAATTATTAAATAATAGTTGTTTGCCTAGTGTCGGAAGGTCCGGAATTTAAAAAAAATCCAGTTTAGCAGTTATCAAATTTAATCAATTAGCGGTGCTAGTGTGGTTACCCTTCGCCTTAAGAAAAGGATGAAGAAGAAAGAAGAACATCGCGGAGATTGCTTGACGGGCCGCGACTACGAATAGATTATTATTGTCACATTCTTTAAACTAATATAAATATTTGGAGCTATAAAGCATTATTATTCTATAAAACCCCGGTACCTTAAGTGACGACCAATCTGGGCGTTACAGTAAAAACCCCACCAACCACCCATGGCCTGACTCAACCATCAGGTTATACAGGCCGAAGCGCGGGAGATACGCGCGGAATGAACTCCACCGCGTGCACTTCTTCACTCCCTACAAATTATGCTAATCTATGTCCTTGTCCCTATAGTCCCTCTCCCCTTTCTGGGGCGGACGTACACGAAAACGCCTTCGGTGTCTCCCTAGCCGCTCCGTGCCCACCTAGCAGCGGTACTGCTACTGGCTACTTCTCACAGCATCTTCTTCTTCAGGGTCTTCTCTTTTCGCCTATTTCTCTCTCCAGTCCACTCCGAATCCTGTGCCACTCGCGCGCGAAGTCTCTAAGCCGCCTGAAGTTCGTCTCCGATCCAACAAGGTCGCAGTATACATTGTCTAATAATGTCCTACGTGCTGCACTGTATAAGCTGCACTCCCACAAAGCGTGATGTGCGTCCTCCACAAGACCCTCCCCACAGTAACAGCAGTCCACCTCGGCAAGCTTCATCCGATGAAGCCTACCTCTAAAACACCCATGACCAGACAACAATGCGAGGTTTCATAGTCAGGCTCGATCCAAGTCGCTTTGATTCGAGCCCTCACATCCGGGAAGAACCGATAATGGTACTTATAATATTGGTACAGTCACGAGCACCGATATGTATGCACATTTTACAATTGTTTTTGCTCGTGACTGTACCTAAAAACTGTTCGCGCTAGGCGCCGTACCGTCGCAAACGTACTACTGATGCAATCGGCGAAAAAGTATTTACAGCTAATTAAATCTACCCACGCCGCCGTGGCGCAACGCCTCCGCCTCCGCGATCGGCTTAATTAAGAGAAAGGACTTAACTATCGGTCTGCACAACTGTACTCTATGCATTTTTATGTTTCGAGAACTAAAGTTTATTAATTCAGAAGACGTAATGAAAAAATTTTTTTTTGGTCAGCACTTGGATTTCATCTCATCATCATCATCAACATCATCATCTCAGCTAAAAGATGTCCACTGCTGGACAAAGGCCTCCCCCAAAAATCTCAACAACGACCGGTTTTGTGCTGCTCGCATCCAGCGGCTTCCCGCGACTTTTACCAGATCGTCGGTCCACCTTGTTGGAGGCCTGCCCACTCACTCGATGTTAATTCATGATAAGGCAGAAGAAGGAGGAAGCGCACTTCACCCGGAATCCTCAACCACTGAGGCACTCGCTATTTTACTTTTAGTTGCCGGAACATAACAATGCAACAAATTGGACCTGGGATTTTGAATTGGGCTATCGTGGCTGTGTTATGCATAGAGCGTATCTAACATCCCGTTCGTGACATTTTTTCAAGATTTTTTTAAAATTATCATTTTTGTAATATAATTTACGGCAGATTAATAATGTTTTTCGGTCATCAAAAGATTTAAAGCTATTTTTCTTGCCGACTCTACGCTTGATGTGGCACAACGATGTGTTTACATGTTTTGTATTTTGTTAAAGTTTTTTAGTACTTCTTCGGAAAAAAAGATACTCCTTTGCTCTTCGACTGATTATTTAAGTACCAGCAGCTACTTCCGAATAATATTATAAAAACAGTACCTACAAATTACTAAACTGGTATACAAACCCGGATGTCATCTCAAGTGCAATTTTTTTTAGTACTTAACCGACAAACGAGCAGGCCTGCCTGATGGAAAGCGGCCAGCGCAGCCCATGGGCGCTTGCAACATTAATATTTTTGACCTTGAAGTTTTTATGCCTCTATGCTCTGTCGTTAAACTGAATCTAGTACTCTTTTTTCTTAACAAGCAGAATTCGCATACGAACCATCTCGACCGGGTTGTTGCTAGGACCCGGGTGGTGTGTGATGTGGTGTGGATTGATTACAGGATTGTGTGTGATCGATCCATTATACTGCTCGACACCATCCAACCGCCGGGCGGGACCTCAAGTACTTACTGGAAGAGTCTTTCACTGCACGCCGCCTACTTAGGACAGCAGCTTTAGGACAGATTCCTACCCCCGCTTCTGGACATGTCGTGCAATTAATTTTCCAATAAAAAATTCGGTGAATTAATAAGTTCTTTGATTTGGATCTTGCATTTAACCTTTTTAGATCTTGCTCTTTGTAAAATTGAAGTCCCAAATGTGTTGTATTTTTTAAATTCATTATGTGAATTTGAAATATCTTTTTATGAACTAGTCAAAAAAAATAAAAATTAAAAAACATTTAGATAAACTCGATTTGAAACTCCACGTTCTGAATTCACTTGGAACATTGAATCAGGTAGCGCATCAACTTAAGAAAACGCTTAAAACCAATTACCATGCAGCAACTTAAGAAAACGCTCTCCTAATAAAGCAATTGCGATTTCTGTACAATTTGACGCGTGCTGGTTGCGTGCGAGTAACGAGTCGTCAACACCTACCGATAGCATCGCTATGACTGGCTGGAAATTATTCCGAATCGTAATTACTGCGATTATTCACGGCGGGCCGGGGGCGGCGGCCATTTTTCAACAGTCACCGTTCTTAATTATGAGCCGAGCTGGACGGCTGTCGAAGCTTTGAGCCGCGCCGTCACCTCGGGCCCGCTTTACCTCCGTACACTTCGTCGAGGGCGGCTATCATGGAAACCATTCGATTGGAATGCACTCGTCAAAGTGTGGTGTAGAGGGATATGATAGAATGCAAGTGCAACCTGAGTGTTTAAGACATGATATTGTTGTCGCGTTGCAATTTAATAAAGACTTATGGAAGGTTTATGAAATGTACACGGTATTAATGACGTTACGAGTATAACGTGGCAGTAAATATGTCTTCTTGTTTAAAAACAATTTTTACTATATCAAAATACAATGTAGGTCAAATCAATCTCTTTTATATTATTCGGATTTAAAAGAAGTCTTTTATGTGACGTTATACTTTGTACTTTGTAACAATTACGATAGTTCCTCTGTCCACAGATTCTTTTTGAAACAAATGTAGTAAGTTTAACGGGGCTTGATCTACATAGGTACTCGCTTCGTCGCAAATCACTCGTGCTTGAGGCCGAATCAAATAAAAATATAGCTTTGGTCACTTTTTTATTGAAAGCACTACGTGAATTGGGTATCGATTGACTTTTACAGCTTATCTACTACTTTGGAAAGATACAAGTGCTTATGGTGCCTATTAGCGGTATTATTATCGTGCATGGTGAATAAATCATGAAAAGTTCTAAGTGGATATGTTGCATAATTTTTTAAATAGATAATGTATATAGATAGATTATATTTTTATTGCAACACTATTAGCATACTTGAATAATTACATAACTGCTTCTACAAATAAATTTCATATTTACGTTGTAGTATTTAGTTATGCAGTGTTGTGTTGTGTTATTGTATCTCGCTTGCGTTGCAACTCGAACGACGCTTTTCGAGTGGTTTGAAGATAGCCGACCGCGAGTGTTACTCCATACGAGAGCCCGGCTAGTGTTTATTTATCGTTTTGGAAGGCTTAGAGAAGACAGATGGAATGTTATGTTTTTTACCCGCTGATGAGGTGTAAAGTAGAAATGGTCTTTTTTATTTTCGGTGCAGTATGTAAACAAAGTCTGTGGGACGGTAATTTTGTGACATATGGGTTAACCTACCTCTATCGGGTTGATTCACCCGAAAAGTTTTCAACAAAACGGTCGATTGTATAAAAATAAAGGAATAGATCTTTATGACCAATTGTCGTGCACGACTTATCAATCAATTGAAGACGTCCGTCCTGTTAACTCGCGTGAATAAGCTTTCTTCAAGCAACAGATAGTGCGATATGCAAATAGGTAGGTAGCGGTTAGGTGCATCGTCCTCCTTGCATGAGTTCTACTTCGTAAATCAAACAGTCGCTCATTGTTAGCTGCCAGTAACATACTCCACTCCATTCGCGTAGACAGATGTCACTAAAAAGTACTAATAGCGGGCTCCTAGCAAAATATCAACTTTTATTAAAGTTGTTATGACATGGTACTTCAGTGGTCAGCGACTTTCGTTGCTAACCGTACAACGAAAACAGCTATCGATGATCTAATGAGCAATTTATATAGTTCCCTTCGCCATTGCTTTGCTTCTGCTCTGTCTTTATTAGTTTAAGATTAGTTTAGTTTGTTTTTTTCCTGGTTGCTTGTCCTTTCTTGTACTAAATGACTTTCACTGGGTTTATAAGTACCTATAGCAAGATTCGATTAAGTATCATGCATTGGTTACGTTGGGACATGGTGGAAAGTCTGAGAAAACTATTTCTAACGACATATTAACGTAGAATTTTTAATAAACTGTACTTTAACAATGATGTTTATTTATGTTCAAAGAGTGAACGGTATTAAAAGTGGAGTAAGAGAATGATTAAAAGTACTGCGGATCTTGGAACGACTTCTAGATAATAATTGAAATCGGCGTCTGGTCACGACCGTGGCGCGTACAGTCGCGATGTAATTGTGTTCGAGCTTTTTACCA
Organism: Eudonia mercurella; assembly: GCA_963082485.1. Lineage (NCBI taxonomy): Eukaryota > Metazoa > Arthropoda > Insecta > Lepidoptera > Crambidae > Eudonia > Eudonia mercurella. The sequence goes on along the minus strand of OY720024.1, from coordinate 6,492,081 downwards.
TTTTCCTGAATGGGATTACTCTTGAAACTCTGCAATTGCGAAGAGATATTGCGTCACTCAGCGTGTTTTACCGCTTATACCATGGCGAGTGCTCTGAAGAACTCTTTGACCTCATCCCACCTTCTCCCTTCTTTCATTGGAGTACACGTGCTGCTCTCCGGAGTCACCGCTTCACTGTCTCTAATATTCCATCGCGCACTAAGAAATTTGGTGACTCGTTTTTTTGTCGCACCTCCAAAACATGGAATAGTTTGCCAGCACACGTTTTCCCTCCTTCCTATGATATGGGGTCCTTCAAACGAGGCGTGAAGAGGCACCTTGTGGGCCGGCAAAGTGAGGATAACTGACGCTGCGCTGTTCTCACGCTGCACCAGTTATCGTCGCATCTGGATTCCATATTTACTTAACATCAGGTGAATTGGAGTCATTTGCCGTGCTACGTATAAAAAAAAAAAATAGTTTTGTTACCAGGCATTAAACATTTTTGATTGTAATCAAAGACTTTATGTTTCTCTTACGTCTATGTTAGTTAAATTTTAAGCCTGACTTTTTAATCTTTGCAGATTCCGGAGACAAATTAAGGTCGAGTGTTTCATTACACGAAAAATATTCTTAAAAAATGTTTACAAAACTGTGTTTTAAGTACCTATATACTAGCGTGTACATATTTTAACTGTAGGTGAATTGCAAACACATTTGCTCTCAGATATCCGATTTATTTATTTTCAACTATTATTCCAATTTGTCTAGGTAACACACACACGTACACAGCTCGTTGTCTAAACTAATTATAGGTATGGAGTGAGAATGAGTCAGGTTAAGATCAGATTAGACAGACCAAATCAGATATCTATCTGATTATATCTATAAAGTGTCAGAATGCCAACATAGGCACCAATTTTTGCCATTATTTGTTTACACCACCTAATCCCACAATGCAAAACATTCCAACAATTGTCTTAACAGCTTCGATGGCGTATCTTCAAAGTTTTCCTAAAAAGTTTCTAAAGGTTGTGGTGGCGAGTGTACTCGGTCAGTCCCGGGCACGCTGACGCCGGCGCCGGCGCGTCTAATCGCCGTTTATTGGAGAAAACCGATTACTGGCAGCTACGGCCGATAGCGTTTCGACATGTCACCACTGCTGGCGTGGCAGGGTAAACCGGAGGAAAGTAACATGTTAAAGCATTAATTCTTGGTCTTGGAACAAGTGCGTTTCTTACACTTTAAAACTAACGCATTCCGTAATAAACAAAGAAAATGAACAGGAATTAACGCAAATTGCTAAGTATAGGTATCATAGATAAACGTCTGTTTCTTAGAGCATTAAACCAAATGCTCTAAGTGTCTGTTTGTATTAAAAAGGCATGCTTAAGGAATTAACGTATTTATTTATACTAGTGGTCGTCGAAATTCGACTGTAATTTTATTAAGGCTGCACGGATTGTATCCTAAGCAATGAAAAATTAAAAAAGATAGAATGTGAGTTTTGATAGCCGCATTAAAGACAAACAATACATGGTAGTGTGTGTAATGTTGTTTTTATTGATTTAATGTATTTTTATGCATAATTAAAAAAAATATAAAAACACAAATGTTGAAAAAATTTCCACAAGCAGGATTTTTTCAAGATTTTTTCAAAAATTTTTCAACATTTGTGTTTTTGTAATTTGTTCGCAACAAAATTTGCGTTAAAAATTATTTAAACATTTAAAAATATATAAACTATAAGCGTGCGAAATTTCATACTCCTCCGTCCGCGCAGTTTTCGTAAAAACGGGTACAAAGTTTTTGCTTCACGTATTAGTATATAGATAATACGTTTCCGTTAATACCTGTAAAATTTTATGTTTATAGGTATGTTGCGTTTATTCTGATGCTCCTAAATTCTTACTCATCATATACCTCTGATGGTAACCTGCTCTTAGCTACAGTCAAACCCACTTAATAGGTATAACCGCTGATGGACTATAGCACCTGGATAGATGTCCAGTTCCTACAGAGTTTTAAACGTTAAAAAAACGACTCTATATCGCACCAGCCACCTCTAAATCTTTTTTGATTCGATTTTGTCGATAAACAAGCATACGGTCCGTCTGATGTCGCTTAAAAGGTTGGCACTATTGGCGCATGTAACACTATAAGCCGTTGCTGAATCTGAGGATAACGTATATTTCACCATAATATGATACGTGTGGTGCTGACTCTAAAAAGAGAGGAGAGGACGATATAGCACTGCTACTTGACAGCGGTAGCTATCCAGAGTTCTGTGCGGGGAATCTACGAACATTCTTACTTTGGCGACCGCCAAGACCTCCAAAAACACCGGGCTCAATTCGTTGTTGGCAAATAACTGCTCGATGCTTCCTTCACAAGTTCACAACTCGTTTAAAAGAGTTGGAGGAAGCAGGATACACATGTGCTGAGAGGCAATTCCATTTATTGTATAGTTAGAAAAATTATGAATATTTAGTAGTAGTAGTAATAGTTTAATAATGTATTTTGATAGGCAGATCTCTTGAAATAGTTTAAAATTCTTTAACAATGTAAGCTAATTATGGTAGTTCAGTTTATTTATTTTTTTGTGAAAAATTAGTGCAATTTTCGCCAATAAACTGTTAATCAGTTTGGCGAAATTATATTTTGGTGAAATGCACAATTGTAATTGTGCATGTATTTTTTTATTATATATATATATATTTTTTTTTAATTTATTTTCTTTTACAAAAGAAAATAAATTTAAAAAAAAGTAGTACTTTTACATAAACAACAGCAGCACATGGAGATTATAGGGTCTTAAACCACCACATTTGCCCAATGCGGTTTGTTAAGTTATAAAACTACTGCTTTCTTACGATAATAACCAGTAGAGTATCGCGCCTTTCCAAGGAACAGCATGAATTATTATTTTGGTTGATAATACAAGCAAAATCAATTTCAGAAACGGCGTTTCACGATTACAGGAATGTTATCAGGGCAGGCGAGGTGGAAATGCAGGTACGTAGTGAAGCGTCGTCGGTGCCAGGCGTCCGCGCGAACCGGCGAGTCACGGAGGGCGCTTTATGTACAAAAAAAAACTACAAAAACTAAATTATATTGATGGAATCGAGCCCGTTTGATTGATGGTGAGTGGGCATTTTTTAATTTATTTCGAGGATTCGTCCGCGCCCGCGCCGCCTTGCTTGAGGTCACGTGATGCGCAAACGGTATTTCTGAAGTTTTGTCGTTTACAGATGTGCTTAAAGTTTTTAGAGGGTTCTGTAACTTCTTTAGTTTAATGACAGGCAAAAGGTAAAACGGCCAATTCATCTTAATGGCGCTTTCGTCGTGCGTTACAACCAGATATTTTTCTATTGTTATTTATGAAAATATCCGCAGATGAAACGGTCAATTATTAGTTGGGGGTGCTACCACCAACCTCGTTACTAATACAATAAAAAATTCACAGATTTCGCAGTCCCCGCAAGAATCGGAGCATTGAAAATGAATACAACAATTTACGATAAAAAAGCATTTTATTTTAAATAACACAATTCCAACTTGAATGCACTTCTCGCCTACATCCGCATCTTTTACCACCATTACCATGACGATCGGTCAATAATCAAAGAAGCTACATTACTTTTTATATACGGAAACCCGTTTTTCTACTATACCAAATCTAAAGGGACCACCTTTACAAGGTGTTACCTTTACAGGTCACAATTATTAACCGATTTTCAAATTTTTTTCGCCATTTTGTAGCTAAACTAATACCCTAGGACCCTTTTTTCATTTTTTCTTAAGTTGTTTTTTTTTTAAATATTTACGATTTAGTATACAAACACCCCCCAAAAAACCAGATTTTTTTTACAATTTTCAAAATTTTAAAAAAGTTTTGAGCCAATTTTCAAAATTCAAACGCTCGCACGTGTCTTGATAAATTCCTTAACTCTTGGTACTATTCCGATCTCGATTCTCTCAAAATCCTCGGAGCTATAGCTAAAAATACGTCTCAGGCGATTTGCATATGATAACCATTTTCAATGGTAAAAATAACACAAACAAGCATGTCTTATGTAGATGATAAATATATGCTTAAAGGTATAAAGTATAGTAACATAATATAAGCTTAGGTACAATCGAAATTTTACAACAGGCATGCACTTGCGGTTTGCTTTGCAGGAACGTGACGTGATCAAAAACTTGACAGCAATATGCAATTTGCATTACAAATCAGGCGAGAAAATAATAATTATGGTTAAAATATGTTTTGTATAATTTGGTGCTCCTTGGGCCTTGGGATGGACGACAGGTTCTATGATTTGGTCTTATATTTTGTTACCAGCGTTACGTACATTATGGTTATGTAATATATTGAATATTAAGTATAAATTTGCCATTAGATCACGTTAACGTGGACGCGAATTTGTATGACCAAATTTAATTTTTTTTTTCAAATTTATTTAATAATATTACAATGAGTTTTAACTATAAAGCAAGCCATAAATCATAAAAAAACTCTTCACTTTTGTTGCAGGAGGCGCTGCTTTAATGTACATGTGTGACGTTGGGCTTTTAAAAAGATCCAATCACCAAAAAATTATATTTAAAAAAATAATTGGTCTATGCGATCGAATGGCCCGCCTGCAACCGAAGATGAGCGATGTGGCCGAAGATGAACTGCCTAGCCCCAAGTTTCAAAACTGATGCTTCTACGCTGTTTGACGACAATGTTTCGACGCTGCAAGCAAGAGGATTTGAAGCAGGAGGTGATGCTTCAATGCTAACTGTAGTAATTCTCTTCAACGTGATCGAATGGTACCTACATATGCCATAAACTGACAAGCAACCTTAATGATTTTGAACTTTATATAATTATGACAAATTAACATTTATTAAAGAAATTTGTCACTTTTGGGTAGGTCGATGTCCAGACGTCGTACCTAAATAAAACTGGCATCAAACACCTTAATACTTCAAGGTTTACAATACTAAACAATGGAACCCTAATACAAAATGCATGATACAACATAGCGGCGCGGCGGCAACCGAGTCCCGCGGTTTTTTCGACCGGATTTTGGCTAAGGTGTCTATTAATATTAATTGACGCTCGTGAAACTTGGCCGCCATACCAGCCATACGTAGAACAATGACGGTGCACGGCGGCGATGAATTTTGAAAACGTGTTTCGATTTCTCCACTGTATTAGTGTTTGGCTTGCGTTAATTACTAGCAATTTTCCTATCTCTGTTCTTGGAGAGGAAATTGTTCCATTGCAATATGCTTACTTGCATAGTACGTATAGAGGTAAGTATATACATGAGGACCTAGCTTTTGTTGTAACTGTCAAAAGTCATATTTCAAAGTCTCGAACAGACCCTGATACTTTACAACTTTTTGATGATACACAATATAAAAATGACAAAAAGCCTTTCTTTCAAAATACTGTCGCTAATGCGCATTTAGTATTTAAAAATTCGATGTTTTTTGTCATATTTGAAACTTTATTATCTTGGGAATGGTCGTCAATCGATGCTTTATCACGGTTCCAACAAAACCTTAAAAAAAATAATTAGAAAAGTAGGTTCCATTGTTGTACTAATTGTACTAATAAAGTATCGTTTCCCTTAAAATACAATAATAAAACAAAAATATATTTAAAAAAAAACTATAATATATACCTAATGTTTTTCTATAATCCTGCGTATTCACAATACGTGACATCACAGCGACACCTATTTAGTGTCAAGGGCCTACACCACAACAACAGTACACCTCAAGTCCAACCTATTTCTTAACGAAGCAAGGTTATTCTGTACCGTCGTACATTTTCCACCGGTGATGATGTTTACATAAGTACTTACCTAAGTAGATCACAGCTGCGTAAACGCGCGTCACCGCGAGAACGCAGCAATGTGTACCTTGGGTACTTAAATTATTCGCATTGGCGACGCTTAGCTATTCTATATATTTATTTATTTATTCTTTATCGCAAAAATACAGCAAAGGGCGGACTTAACGCTCTGAGGCATTCTCTACCAGTCGACCAGTAAGGGTTTAGGAGGGAAATATTTATCGCAAAAAAACTTAACTATAAAACAATCATTGTATACGCACTATATACACCGTTGGCCTGAATAACCCGAAAGATTTAAACCACGTATTCTTAACGACAGTACGAGTAAATAACGTTATATTAACATGGGTCGAAATGTGTGTTTTAATTGACCCACTTTTTCAATACAAATTAAATCATAGTAATAGCGTGTTTCTTTATGGTCAAGCCTTTACTTCAGAGAGTAAGCGAATCATATTAATCTCAAGTTGAGAAACAGGGAGCGAGCATGACACTTCACGAATCCGTACACATAATGTATTTCCGCTAAATGTTCCGGCGGATAAGACGGCATAACGAATATTATTTATTAAATTATAACAGTGTAATTCTTACGTGACAATCAGTAATAATTTGAAATCAGTTTGTTTGAAATATGTCAGATGTATCAATCATGTTCAACTTTCAAACTATGAATCAGCTAGTTGTCAGTGAAGGCAAATAGGTTGCACTTTGCTGATTGAGAGCGGAATTAATCTAGTCTTATCAGTCTTACTGATAAGAGAATAACTACTTGTTATTAAAGTGTAATAAGAAAGATAAAGTTATAATTATTACCTACTCTGTATATCAGTTGCATGTTACATCTTTTTATCCACAATGAAAAATAATTATTTTCGGTAGTAAAACCTTTTTGTCGACAGGTACCAAACTTACTTAGGTAAAACTGGTTGACACCGATGCACCTAGGTAAGTGCGTCTGCGTGAAAGTAGTAGGTGTCTACGTCATACCTTAGGGTGTGTTATACTTGATATTTTTTTTATTATTATTTGTTTTAAATAATGAATATCTCCTTTATTATGGGGTTTAGGACTATGTGTTACATAACTTTATATACTCTAATTAGGCTGTAGAATCGTTAAGTTAAATCTTTCGGGTTATTCAGGCCAACGGTGTATAGACATGTAAGATAACTATACAAACACATAAATTCTATAATATTAATACCATAATATATCATACACTCTAATAACACATCATCATCATCATCATCATCATCTCAGCCAAAAGACGTCCACTGCTGGACAAAGGCCTCCCCCAAGGATCTCCACAACGACCGGTTTTGTGATGCTCGCATCCAGCGGCTTCCCGCGAACTTCACCTAATAACTTAATCTTCTTTATTTATAGTATATAAATCTTCTGTGTGTATGTTATTGAACTTTAAACGGCTGGACCGATTTGGATGAAACTTTCTGTGTGTGTTCAAGTGGATTCGAGAATCGTTTAGATTTACAATTGGACCCGGTAGGTGGCGCTGCTATAGGGTCCATCATGGGATACGGGTGTTCTTAAGCGGACGAATGGTTTGTTTGTTTTGTTGTCATGGAAACTGTCAACGTTTTGTTTGTCTTGTCATGGAAACTGTCAAAGCGGTACGAAGTCCGCCGGTCAGCTAGTATACCTATATAAACATACAATAAAATCTATCTAGGCCAAGCCCCTGAACCGTTCCGACAGCTAGTAAGCCCCCATATATAGCCTAGTAAGGCCCCAGGATGTTACATTATCATAATAAAGGCCATTTTATTGCGATCTGATTGGATGCACATTTGTTTATTTGCGTCCGTTCTGTGTGCCAACTGTGCGAGTTGCATTAATCCATGTAAAGTACGAGAACATTATTATTTTTTAATAAACGATATAAACAACTATATAATAATTTTAATATACACTTCTCAATAAAGACCAAGAAGGAAATGCCTACTTTATCCGGAATCCTTATTTATTGAGAGCTTGACTATCTTACCAATCTCTAACTGTCGAAAAATGCTACTAACATTGATATGGCGACAGATTTAAATAGGTAAGACAGTGGTAGCTAGCCAGGGGATTTAAAACAAGCTGTACCGCCACCAAAATTGAGTGCACCAATTATCATCATCATCATCAGCTCATTTTATGTCCCCAGTGCTGGGGCACGAACCTTTCCTATGGATGGATAGGGTGCTATAAACCACCACGCGGGCTTAGTGGGGATTGGTGGTTGTTAACGACTTCTAATTCAGCCAGGACCAACGGCTTTACGTGCCTTCCGAAGCATGGAGGAGCTCGAGATTATACTTTTGTTCACCCATACGATGACCGGCCTTTGCGAAAGTAGCTTAACCTCAGCACTCGCAGGCCGGGCGCGTTAACCACCGCACCATCGAGCACTTACTCCTCCTCTGCACTTATAAGTGTACGAAATCGAATCCAAGACCGAGTTTAATATGCGTGATCTAAACACAAACGCACGGTAAAAAAAGTCTTACAAAAGTGTAAGTATTTAATTTGTTTACGCAATGCGTGCGAGTAGGAATGTCAGTTCGATATCTTCTTAGCTATCGTTAAAACTACGGTTTGAACCGTCGGTTTCGTTTTCGTTTACTTCGGGGTAACTGATCCAAAGAACTAACAACTAACAATAAATCAACTTCTCGATTTAACAAACTCAATTGACCATTTCAAATAGTTCTTATCCAAAAAAAGTGAACTTAATCCTTATTGCAATCTATTCACGAGTGACCTTTTACTTTCATTCACTTTTGACCCTTTCCTTGGGAAATTCGCACAAGTCCGCCAATCTAATCCCTTAGAATGGCATACAAGACATTAGAGTGGCAACAATGGCGATTAACAAGCCGTTTGTCATGCCAAGTCGAAGTTGCGAGTCACCGTTACTGGTTCTGATGATCTATGACACGTCCTGGGTTCCTTAAACTGGTTCCGTTGTTCGTTACACAAACACAACGGCACGACCTATTTAATTTATGTAGCACGAAATTGCATTTAGAAATATTACCAACGCTGTGTGTGTAAACAGTTGTGTCGGTAACGTAATTACGTGTAGATAGATATCCAATTTGAGAGATGAAAAATTCGTCGTTTCAATTGTTTGCAATCTCAAATTAGTTTATAAGAGCATTTACGAAATAAGAGATGGGAGTTCTTTTAATAAACCAACACGTACCTACTTACTAGAAAGAACAAATATAACTTATAGTTTTTTTTTTAAATATTGTTAAAAACACTTCATTATATTTCGTAATAAATTATTTTATGCTGGTAAAACATGCTGTCTATAACCTTTACAGAGTATCCAGGTATACAGGAGGCAAGTTACTTAATGGTTCCATAAAGAACCTCAAGCTGTGGTAACCTAATATCGGAATCGGCATCTTGCGATAATGTCGCCATATCCCAACTCGATTTTCCAATGTGTTTCAAAGCGGAAAACTCGAAGGCATCGCCAAAGACTAAGGCCTCGGGTCATGTTGACCATGTCGCGGGGAGGAAAAAGCGCTCATACACCATGTCTATAAGTACCAAATAAGCTTGGAGCTGTACTCGTCAGTGATGAGTACAGCTCCTATCTTATCTTATCTTAGTGGGACCTGCCGTGGTTTCCCTCTCCCAGTAGCACTTCGAATCATCGTCGAGAACGACTGTGCAACGATTGTTTCTAACTAGATAACTAAATAAATAACCCCATAATAAATAGCTATCAGCCTATAGTTTAAGAGCGAAAGTATAATTTGCATACAACAATGCAACACCTGTTAGGCTCGTGTGGGTGCTCAACAATAGCTCCTCGTGGAATAACAGTTGCACTGTGGTGTAAATGAACCTTTTTTATCATTATAAGCCGGCAAGGTCAGCCTTTATGCACTGTCATATGTTCGGCTATTGAAAGACTTTTTCTGTGGCATAAAACACTTTTGTCAGTTGCTGTGACGCGACCTTGTTTTGTGAATACGTTGCTGAAGATTTTAACAGTAATGTTGAAAATCAAAAACATTATTAATAAGGAATGATTTGTTTTAAGAATGTGCACCTATTTATACATACATACATAGTAAATTACTGCACTGTGACTATTGGTTGGTTGGTTGTCGCTGATTATTTTGCCACCATAAAACTTTGGAGCTGTTCGATGGCGCTCTGGTAACCGCACCCGGTTTGCGATTGCTAAGGTAAGATACCTTTCGCTAAGGTCGATCATCGGATGGGTGACCAACAATTTATCATCTTGACCTCCCTCGTGCTTTGGAAGGCACCTAAAGCCGTTGGTCCCCGCTGCATTAGCAGTCGTTAACAACCACCAATCTCCCTATCCATATGGAAGGCTCGTGCCTCAGCAGTGTGGACATAAAACTGATGGTGATGACAAAACTTTATGTAGCAAATCGTCAAAATAACATAAACTATATTACAATGTAGCTATCACAAACCCACACAACGATATGCCTGATTGGTATCAAATGATAACTATGTTGCAATTGTTATCTCAAGACAACACGTCCCTTCGCACGTTTGCGGGTCGCTATCTCGAAATCTACAACTTGTACAACCTGAACTAAAGCTTAGCAAGTTAAACAAGCCGCTACAAGCTATTACACGCCGTTATCTTTCCCATCTGACTAGCACTAATAAATTAAAGACCACGTGTACTGATACCGATCTCTTCGTTGTTCGTACTCACCTGGTCATTCGTACCAGGATTTACGAACGAAAACATTTCTATGGGATCTGTATGAGAATTTGCATAAACTATCGGACAATAAGCAGTGGTTGACAAGTGACCAATTGTGCCAGGTATGCCGTGAATGGCCTGTAATAGTTGGGGTACGAGGTTATTAAATTACAATAACGTAGAGGAAGTAGCACTCCGTGCCTTGGACTATAAGCTAAGGGTTGGTGAATGGTGTCGGTTAGCAGTGGGAGCAAGGTTTAAAACGTCGTAAAATTGTAAACTTGTTTTGTTACTTTTGTTCTATGATTAATTACAAGTATTAATGTGCGTTCCGAAGCACGGAGCAGCTTGAAATATTTTAGTCACCCATCCAAAGAAACGGTATTACGAAATCCGAATGCGCAAACCGCTGTTACGTCTCGTTGAATTTTGAAACCAGTAAATTAGATTTTATAAGAATTTTCTTAACTATATTTAGTTTAATTAAAGGCTTTTAGTTTCTATTTGATTGCACTCAAAGTTGTATGATAATACCAGCATCTACCTAAAATGATACAGATAAGATTCATTTGTGTGTGTTAGTAAGAATATCGATCCACTTTCGTTTCACATATAACCTTTAGTAATTTATCTAACACAATTTCAGATCGACCAGTGAAGTGTGAAATCAAATCGAGAGAACTAAATTAAACACAACCATTGCGCAACTACGCCGTACAGTGGGCAAGTGAAGTAGCGTAATAAAGTTTTGTAAGCCCGAAGAAATAAGGTTTAATTTGGCGATACTGCTGTTGCAGGCTGTACCTCCACCACAAAAGACCACACGAGGCGTTCGATCGGCTGTTTTGACCCGTTAAAACATTATTAACATTATAAAATGTTGTATTGATTAAATTTAGAAAACTGATTTGCTATCACGATGTGGCTCAAATTGCTTTGCTTATTTTGTTTGTTAAGTAAGACGAATAACTGTCAAACGAAGAAACGCCTCCAATTCGTTTACTCAGCTTACAATAAATTTTACTGGCACTCACTTCGACAATAATTAGAAACTAGAACTAAAAAATAATTATAATTATGTTTCTATTTCTTCAACTCTGATGCGCCGATAGTCGATTGGATAGGTACCTAGGTTGAATGCGACACATCTCATTGGTCCATCCACTGGCTTTTTTGTTTGACTACTAAGCACAAGCGCATTTAGTTTAAAATCTACATAAAATTTATAAATATAAAGCAGACGTAAGTAAATTAATAGCTTTAATTTTTATAAATGATATTTTTAAATGTAAATATGGCAGAGTGCAGATAAATTTCAATGTCGAAAATTGTAAAGTGTAGTACAAATACGTCACGTAGAAATTCGTACCAAAACACTTTGTACTTAATCTAAGTATAATATAATAATACTGAAACTGTCCGTGTCTGTATATTCAGTACTTATTGTTTGAAAACTTCATTGACGAGGATAATTTGTTTGCAAGAAGGCCACAACTTTTTTAAAGTATTGTTATGATATTGTTCTTTCATATTTCATATCTAAAATTCAAACGTTTAAGTCGAAACAGTTTTATACAGTTCTTGTTAAGTCTATTCGAAGTGGCCACAGAGTTTTCATGTGTCTACGACGAATCCAACAAAGAATTCGACGTATCGAGTGTTTAATTTCGATGTGTTATGTTTGCGTAAACTTTAGACAACAATTATGTACGTTGATTTCTTATAAAAGAAAGGAAAAGATTCCCATTAGTTAATGCATTGAAGTCTGTAATCTATTTTGTTCTATATAAGTATAGCTTATTTAGCTATAAAAGGATTTTAAAATTTAAAAAAAAACTCCAATAAAAGGTGGTTTATGCTCGAGGACCGTGATTTTAATTTAATAATTTTTTGATAGCAATATCACACGAAAGAGGTTGTTTACTGGGCGCCTTTCAACGAAACCTCTTTAGTAAAGGTATCAGTCCAAAGGATATTCAATTATACTTAATAAAACAAAAGCATTTTGTTATTATATTGTAATGTGAAGTTTAAAATGTGTATATAACAGAAGTAAATTTTTTTTAATATTTACTGTCTGCAAACGAGCAGGCGAGCCTGATGGTGAGCGGTCACCTCCACCCGTGGACATCAGCAACGTCAGAGATGTTGCTTTTGTGTTGCCGACCTGAATAAATACATACACCGCTTTTGAAAGAGCTCGTAGAAGAAGAAGTCTTAGCTTAATGGGAAAACTGTATGTTTGTTTTGATTGTATGTGCTGCTGGACTGATTATAAAAATACTTAATTAATAGAAGGGTAAAAATATCGTTCGAAAATATCTGGATAGCGGAACTTCGATATAGACCGCCATTTCATGCGAACTAGTCATCTATTATAAAGCTTAATAAGCAAAGTTTGGCATAGCAAAGTAACTGGACGTCAAGCCTTATTCGCCGTTAGCCGTTACATTACGACACCATAAAAAATTGAACGGCGTCGTTACGGATCTAACGAAAATCTATTCAATTTCCAAGCTAGATGCGGTGTTACGTCACAAAGTGGTATGTCGAGGCTGTTTTTTGTGACGTTTTAATTTTAGAAAGGGAATACAAACTTTTTGTATGATTTCTCTTAGCACAATGTAAGTTTTTTTTAAATCTGTAATAATAAAACTTTTGTAAGAACTTTTAAGTAGTCTTCTAGTAAACTAGGGATTCTAATAGTTTCGTAATTTCCGTCAGCATATCACAACTATTTAACTTACAGACTATTAAGATGTTGCTATATAAAAATTTAAATTTTGGCATTTAATGTGGGTAAGACATTTTTATAGCATTATAATTATGCAATGTGGATTCTCATTTAAATGGAATAACTACAAAGATTATGATACGAATTCTCTAACCGTTTCCGACATCTCCTAAAAGGCTTAAAAAGTGCGTAATAAGACGTAGTCTAAATTGTAAATAAGTTAATAGTAAATGTAAGCAGAATTTATCTAAAGTAATTACTATGTGCTATGTATTTACATAAGACAAGGTCTGCTACACTTTGCCTAATTACTACGTTATTAAGAAGCTTAATTAAGCTTCTTAATAACGTAATTGATAGTAGACGGAAAGTGAAGCATAAAGCTACATGAGACCACTCCTTATCTCAAGTAATACCTAATTAATACTTAAAAAGACGAAATCTACGCTGTAATAAAGCTTAATTGTAGGACGCAAAGATTGCAAAAAATTGCTAAGGTAATACATAATTAATATGATTATTTACATATAATTTTAAGCAAATATTGTTGCGAACAAATTACAATTTGAAAAGTTTGGACCCGGCATATCATGGGGTGCGGGTTCGAATCCCGCTCATGGAATTTTTTCAACATGTCTTTTTTACATAATTAATACTTAAGTATGTAAGTTGTGAAGAAGCTTAGGCAAAAACTTGTTGAAAAACGCAAAGTGAAGCAAAAGTGGTCTAAAGTGATTCCTGATGAAAACAGACGCAAAAATGAAGCATAACATGGCTAATTAAAGTCGTAGTGTCAACGTTGTTAACACAACATTCGTAAGTTAAAACAAAACAGCGACTAATTCATTTACCGAAATAAAATGCACCATTCGGTTGCATAGGTACTTGAGTCATTACGGTCACGCGAGGGTTGGGGTCTTGGGGTGCGCGCGGGGGGCGGTCTGGTTCCCACGGCGGTTCCCTCGACCCAGAACCCAAGAGTTTGTGGTTTCAAAGAAATAATTACGCAGTGAAAAATCAGCCAAAACATTTTGATTAGCTCAATTTGAAGCGAGCGACGGTAGCCGAACAGATAGAAGCTCGAGTTGAATGCGAGAAAAGCTCGAGTTGAATGCGAGAAATCGTGGTTGAATCTCCTTAGATCTGTTAGTCTACTGACGTGAACCTAAGGCTGTTAGCTTTATGTATAGGTTATTCGCAGACAAACAGGTCTGAATTAGGTAGAGAGAATTTATGTACTTGCAACGAAATGACAATCCCGTGTGGCCAACAATATTACTAATAAATAATAATAAAAACCTCAGAGATAGATAGGACAAATAAAACAAAGATAATTAACATACAATTTTTATTAGTATTTACATTAATTCACAATACAAATTATTAATAGTCTTAAGCCAATTTTCATACTTATACTTCGCCTTTGCTTCTAGCCTAGACTCGCGAGGTTAAAATTTAGGTTAAAATTTTAGGTTAAAAATTAATCTCGAGATTTGAGGCATATCCACTTTATTCTTTCGTTGTATGAAATCAGTGTAAGTACATACATAATTCTACCTAATTCCGACCTCTGGTTATTAGTTATCTAGGTTACTGTTTTTACGTGTTAATAGCGATATATTAGACCTATTATTAATCAATAAAAAAAATTCCAAGGATTTCCTTTATCAGTGTTGTTGACTGTACAAATACACGGATAACAACCAGATTAATTTTACTGATCACTGAGTTAGTGTTTCTCTACTATGTATCTCAGCTAATGTTTAGCGATGATGCGGTGGATGATGACTGACCCCTAATTGTAAGTAACAGATTCTTAACATTTTTAATAAATAAGTTTTTAAAGACAGTAAGCATTAAGGGATCAATTACATTAGCATTTCTGTATCTGAAGCTATGCCTTAAAAATTGACAACACGAATAATACATGTGTATCGAAATTAACCAGTGCTAAAGTCCCAGTAGGAGACTTATATTTGACGTATAATGAATTCGGAAATATTTCGGCAGTCATTTTAGTTGTAAACAAAATTTAATAATAATTTGGCACAAAGCTATCGAGTGAGTCTCGGCGCATTCAAACGGTTCCGGTTTCTTGTAATAATAATTGTTGCAAAACAGACAGGACGTCCCGTGTCGAATCTGACGTACAGCTACCAACATACTGGTCTATTCATCCAAAACTATTTTAAGAGAAGTCGACCTTATGTCCTTTTATTACGAGTCACACAGAAAAGAGTGACGACATCGCTATAGTTCCACAGGCCAATTCAGCGAGCATCCCTTGTATATCGCGTGACGGGTCAAAATCGCGATTTTATTTATAACATTTCGTTCACCAGCTGGGGTTTGTCAAGACGAACAAAATATAAGAAACTGATTCGGAGACCCTCTCCCTTCAAACCACCCTTCGAACGGGTTTGCCCGCCATAAATCCCACGTACTCATGTGAAAAGACATTTTAAAATGCGTAAAAAATTATCCAGGGCATACATACAATTCGGTGCCCGCCGGAATTTATTCATTATTTGGATATGTCCGATGCGATCGTGCACGTGTTTTTGTGTTTGTTACCATTAAACACGTACTTCTGCGCGTAACACAGAACAAAATGGTTAATATAGGTCTGTGGCGCGTAATATGCTGCTGTCTTTTGTTCGATGACGTAAGAGATAGTGGTGAATATAGATACATTGACTTTTCCGAAATGTCGGTGTGTACCTGAATACTCGTAGATGATTTAAGTATAACCTTGAACTTTGAACCGTGTTGTAAGACGAATGCATTAAAAAAGGTTTAATATTACATTTTTTCATTCCGCAATTTTTTACTTTTATCAAAATCAAAAGAATCGTTTCATTTTGTATTTTCGAATTGTTAGTAGGTAGGAGATAGCTTAATGTCGTATTGAGTACGTATATGCCATGTCACTTAATTCAAATTTAGTAGATAAGCCATTCAACATTTCTCGAAAAAAAACCATCCAAATTGAAGTCGTTTTACAACTAAACCACACTATAACAAAACTACACAAAACGTATGCCTCTATACGCAAGCATATTGACAACGGCACAGAATCATTACTACTCACAGCACAGTTATAAAGCAATCATACAGCACAAAGGCAGCAATATCAAAACACACAAATCCGTTACATAAAGCGACGTAATTACCATCTATAGCGTACTACAGCGCCAAATACAATAGAGCGCAACAAAAAAGGATACCCAAACAGACACACCCACCCAGTGACCTACAGAACCAATAAAACACTCTAAAGACTTCTTAATTAACTAACAATGAGTACACAAGAACCTTTAGTCATCTTATGATAATCGCGGAGCAATCATAATAGAGTCGCACAATAGCGCGCTGCAAAGCCAAACGTTGTATTTATTCTGAATAGTTTACACCAATACAATACAGTTTTAACAATAACCCGTTGAGGAACTCAGTTTTCTACACATAAATGCATGAGGTCAGTGACCGTTAAAATATGATCAGCTGTTGATAGTTTTACGCCGAATTAGTGGTATAATGCAATTATTGGCCTATTGTTTCTTGCAAATTAGTTACTCTTTCGTTTCTGACTCCTTCTTTTGATGTTTCTAATAAAGGAGACCGGCTGTTTTGAGGATCGTGGTGCGGGGGATGGGAATACCGTATAAAGAAATACTTTCATCCTGAAAAAATTATGTGCAATTTACTAAAATATTTGCATACTTCTTGATCCTTTAAATCACATTTAAAACCAAAATGCCAAGAATCATAAGTCAGAGTGTAATCACGAGCTGCTCTTTGTAGGACTTCAGAACTTGACCTATTTATTATGTGAGAAAAAGTCAGGACCGTACACTCAGATTAACAAAAAAATTTTTTTGTTGGTCTTAGACCGTACTATGTGAAACTTGTTAGGCTAACCAGCCTTACGCATAACCTCGCCGCCGGGCAAGACGACGTAAGTTATACTAGACTTCAATATTATAACGAAGTTGAGATGAAGAACAACAAGAACAGGTGAATTAAAAAATTTGAGAAATTATAAAAATAATTTTATAATATTTTCGAGAAGTTGACGACTATAGTTTGGTTAGTACCGGCTGATTACACTAACACTGTTTGTATATATTATATTATATTTTTCCTTTTATTTGCGATTTTGTGACAAATAAGTGGAAGTGTGTAAGTATGTTTTTGAGTAATCTACTAAATTATGCTGATATTAGAGAAGTTGTTCACGTAGTACATAATTTTGGATCACCAATTTAGAACATAGCGATAAAAAAATAATAAATTATTTGGTAACAAAATTTAAAATGCAAATTAAAGTTAGTTATTAAATGAGTTCAAAGCCGAGTGAAAAAATATCTGTCATTGATTCAATTACACGATACATCTTTATATTAATACGTGAAGCAAAAACTTTGTACCCCTTTTTACGAAAATTGCGCGGCCGGAGGAGTATGAAATTTCGCACATATGTACGAGTAGTTTATATAGAGAAGGATTGCAGAATGTTAATATTTTTTTAAATTATGCATAAACAAACATTGTACCATGTATTTGTCACACACGCATATACATATACCTATACTCTTTTCAAAAATTTCAAAAATGGAAGAATAGCGGAAATCTGTCAATGCCAATCCAAACTCACATTCTATTTTTTTTTATTTTGCATTGCTTAGGATACAATCCGTGCAGCCTTAATAAAATTACGGTCGATTTCGACCACTGGGCGACCACTAGTAATAACAAATTAGCTTATAATGTGAACTGCAAATCTTCGTATATAGCCTGCGCCTTAAAACACGTATAAAATAGTATTCAAAGTTAATTTATTCGTCGTCTTTATTGAAAATCTGTTGGTTGAGACATTTAAACAACTCAATCGTATTGTATTTTAGAAGTAACGTGCTATTTATTGAGTCTATTAGCTAAATGGAATTCAACAGCCTCTCGTGCACCTGACGTTCATTAACTGTACAACAATAAAAATAAAGACGACTGTGATTATTCAGCTGATCAACTGCGACAAAGGGAAAACATAAAATGATGTATTCAATAGTTTATTATGCGAGATTATTCAAAGTCAGTTCAGTGACCTCTGTTATAAAACGATGATACGTATGAATATGTTTAGGCGGGCATAAAATTTTGCATATCTATTGGATTGGTCATATAAATATGCATATTTGTGCTTTGTTGGTGCCGAATGCTGGGGAGTTCATTGATAAACGTAAATGTGGATAGCTCGTGCCTAACGACATTTACATATATCTTGCGGTGAAAGGAGATCATCGATTCATCCGAGTGCGAGCGGCACGAGTCGTTTCGATTTTTCATTGTATCGATTGTTGACATTAGTGATGCATAATATTGGTGTTCACATAGAAGATTAGCTCATTCATCTATTCCTTTGAATATTTAATTTTATCATTGATGGAACCCCAATTTGGATGAATTCGTCATGATAGCTTGCTTAGAATGGGATTGAAAGGAAGAAGGACTACGAGAAGCATTTATTAATTCTTGAAATAAATTAGTACAGTCGGTTAGATAACCGAATATACTCAGATATATAGGTACGATGGTCACTAATCACTACAAACGAAACTTTAACTAAGTTACATATTAAAATGCTGGGTTTAGTTGGCGAAAAGTTGAAGAGATTTTTTTAATACGTTTAAAGTAAACCAATGATTAAGTACCTAATATTTTTAAAATAACAGTTAAAAAATTTAATGCCTACCCGACCCAGTCAGGAATCGACTTATGCTACCGGGAAGGCTGACGTAAGCATTGAATTTTTACGTTTTTAAATTTTTGAGTGGTTTTAGCGGCACAGTGATCTCCCCAACGGTTATTGCAACTGATGTCTATGCAATTTCATCTTTACAGATGAAATACCACAATTTGATAACATAACGCTATAGTAAATTTTATTTTTTTATTTTTTAGTGCTAATTGCTGCACTGAAGCTGAATTAAATATTTATAAAATAACAGTGAAAAAATTAAATGCATATCCGACCCAGACCCGAACCTGGGTCTTCCGCAATCCGGGCGGCTGCATTGATCATTATGCTACCGGGAAAGCATTTAATTTTTTCACTGTTATTTTATAAATATTTAATTCAGCTTCAGTACAGCAATTAGAACTTAAAAATAAAAAGTAAAAAAAAAGTACCTAATCGTTACCGACAGGGTCCGAATCGTCATGATAAAATAAAATGTAAAATAAATGGGATTGGATCAGCGTGAAGTGTTTTATTTCAAAATGTTACCTAACTAGGTAAAATGCTTATATTATTTTGAATTATGCATTCACAATACTATATACAAACTACTAGAAGAAATCAACGAGTCTTCTGGGGCCTCCGTAGCTCAGCGGTCAAAGCATTGGACTGGATATCCAAATGTCGTGGGTTCGATTCCTACTCGAGCATCCTGAGGCTGGTTGATTTTTTCTAGTAAAGGTCGACCCGGTACTTATTCGTATACCGGGTCGACAAGTGACCCCGGGTTATATGAGACTCTCCTCTCCCTCCCTCGTCCAGCTATGAAAAGCTAGACGGGGTAAGGGTTTTCTTCAAGAGTTTGCTGATTGCCATTGGGCATTTTCAGCTTCACCGGGCTTTTTGGGGGCGGCGAGAAAATTAAAGGGTTCCTCAAACCGTGTAAAACGAATCACCTTCATAGGTTTTCTAGAGGGAACGACATCACGCACTTGTGCGTGTCCCCGTGCCCTATACAAGATTCTCCGAGGGGTTCAGATATGGTTGAGTTGCTCGTGACCACGAACGGCATGCACCGTGAGAGATACCTACACTTGAAATAATTAATAGACGATAACGAGATTGTACGGTCAGCGCGCGATATCCGGCTGCTAAGCGTAATGCTATACTGATGCGCACACGCTGGGGTAGGTTGGGCACAATTGGCTGGTGAAATTTGTGTGGCTTACAAATTTCACCAGCCAATTGTGCCCAACTTTATATTATCTTGTTTTGTGTTTATGGTATGGTTTTGTAATGAAATAATGAAGATGTAAATTGGTTTTATTGATAAAAGTTAAAAAAGTGAGGTGTAATTTTTTTAGAAATAGAAATAGAAAAAATCCTTATTTTGTACAATACATAAGATACTAGACTATATATGAATTACAAGCTACTAGGGTAGAAATAATAAATAAATATAATAAGAATATGTAGGAAAACTTTAATATAATTTCCAGTGTAAGTAAAATAAGGTCAGTATCCTGATTACTACTGAGTGTTTTATAATAACGTCACCACCGTGTTTACTAAGACTACTAATACTTAAGTTTATTAATTTAAAACAACATCAGTTTATTTTGTGTGTACTACGACCTGACTGTAAAAAGAGTACTTGTCTCAGGTGGAACTCAAACATTCGACCTTAAACATTCTTTTTTTTTTTTTTTTATACGTAGCACGGCAAATGACTCCAATTCACCTGATGTTAAGTAAATATGGAATCCAGATGCGACGATAACTGGTGCAGCGTGAGAACAGCGCAGCGTCAGTTATCCTCACTTTGCCGGCCCACAAGGTGCCTCTTCACGCCTCGTTTGAAGGACCCCATATCATAGGAAGGAGGGAAAACGTGTGCTGGCGTACATATTCGTTGTTGGCGAACGTATTCGTTTCCTTGTTGAAATTTTCAAGCCTCTGTTTAGTACTCTAGCCCACGTCATCTAATTAGTGTTTAGGTATTACATTTTGTTTCTTAACGCACGCTGTCTTTCTGTTTAGATAATTAAGAAACGTAACAATGGTACAAT
This sequence comes from Eudonia mercurella, assembly GCA_963082485.1. NCBI lineage: Eukaryota > Metazoa > Arthropoda > Insecta > Lepidoptera > Crambidae > Eudonia > Eudonia mercurella. The sequence goes on along the minus strand of OY720024.1, from coordinate 6,470,991 downwards.
TGTACAATTTAACAATGTAAATGAAAAATATAAATTAAAATTATCAAACCTAATTTTAAAATATGTAAAATATAAACCTACAACAAAAAGCGTCTTTTAGTAAACTAAATAATTAAAAAAAACAATCATGGTAATTAAGTGGTCTCATGCTGGTCTAGGACGTGAAAATAAAGTATCATCATCATCATCATCAGGTCATTTTATGTCCCTACTGCTGGGGCACGAGCCTTCCCTATGGATGGATTGAGAGAACGGGCCATAAACCACCACGCGGGCCCAGTGCAGATTATTGGTTGTTAACGACTGCTAATGCAGCCAGGACCAACGGCTTTACGTACCTTCCGAAGCACGGAGGAGCTTGAGATGATAAATTTTTGGTCACTCATTCGATGACAGGCCTTTGCGAAAGTTGCTTTTTTTATGCCTTATAAGACAGCTCTTGACCTCGATCTCGCCTGATGGTGAGCGTAGATGAGGTGTACGATGGAGCGAGCTGCCCCAGAAGATGCCTATTAACTCTCGTCTTGAAGGCATTCAGGTTATAAGTTTTTGGGAACAGACGATGGCAGAGAATTCCACTCCCTGCCAGTGCGCAGTAAAAATGATGACATGAAACGATGACATTAACCTCAGCACTCGTAGACCGGGCGCGTTAACCACTGCGCCATCGAGCTCCTCCTCGAGAAAATAAAGTATGCGGTCTCACTTCCCATGCATATCCATACCCATAACCATATTTATGTAACTCTGAAGTATCTGATATTCCTTGAATATTATATTTATTACTTTTAAAAATATAATATAGTTCCATTTATGCCGCGCGTCCCCGTCGCGCTCAGCGGCGCGTGCAACCGCGCGGGCGCAGGAAGGCTCGTCTCATCTCGCGCAGGATGCGGCGCGCGAGTGACGCCGCGGTCACTAGATCCTCTTACTGTAAGCAACCTTTATACTAGCTTTACTAGTGTCATATGTTTCTACCTAGTACGCTTAATAAGCGTGAAAATAGAAACTCTTTGCTTGTATTTTATTAAACGTCTGGTCGCTGGCGTTGTGGCTTGTGCGTACAGGACTCAGATCATAGAAGGGATCCCTTCTATGATCTGAGGTACAGGACTACTTAATCTGTGGTACAGGTAGCAGTTTGGCAGGTCAAGTTTCGACAGTGCCCAATATGGTTTAGGACTACTAAAATTTAGAGATCTAAAAGTCTTGATATACTTAATTAACTCAAGAGCTTTCGTTTTACTAAAACCACTAAGTCAGTTACCTATAAGTGATGTAACCAACTATGCAGGCATTTAGTTAGTTGTTAGACATATTAATAAAAAGTTTATTGAACTAAATTAATGCTGAAATGAAACAACTTTTACGGATCTATTCGCGTTAATTTTACACATTACTTTTTAATGTTTATCCTGACTTTTCGAACTCTTTGCAGGGTCCGTGGTCACAGGGAGACTGACATAATTAGTTAGTAGCTTGTATACCCTCATTTAAATTTAATCAGATGCGTTCCGTTTTACGCAGAAAGAGCTTACTTACAGTATCTTTTGGTCTGGCAGTATAGTGTTGGTACTGGGATTTAATATTTTGTATGATGGGATCCCAGGCTGGTGGTAGATTCCAACCATCTTCTCTATTAAAATTAGGATGTTTTTTAATTTCAATAGCCTCGCGTATCATCCTAGGGATGAATCGTTGTTCTCTAGCGAGTATTTGTGGTTTGTCAAATCTGATGTAATGGTTGGGCCCCTCTAGGGCATGTTCGCATACTGCAGACTTATTTTCACGCCTATGCTTGACGTCGGCTATATGTTCTGTAATGCGGGTTAAGTGTAGGACACTTCTCTTTGTTTGCCCGATGTATTGAGCCCACAGTCGCAGTCCAGTATGTACAACTTTAGAAAACAATAAATTAATGCTATTAAAAGTCTATTATAAAGGCGATAGGCAACTGATTTTAGCCTTTAGCAACAATTGAATACAGCCACCTGCTTTTTGCTGTCATCCCATACAATTCTTAATGAGAATCTTTTTTTGGCGATAAAATTTGTGTTTGTGTGAACCTCGGGCTTAAATTATCGAATACAAGTGCCACTACCCTGATTCGAAGTCCATAACATTAGCACCAGCTCCTCGATTTCCATTTTATTCAAAACAGGTATCAGCAAAAATCATAACTGTGACCGTATATAATTTTTTGACGTCACATTGTTTTATCCGTCATGCGTCGGGATGGGCCGACGGGGTAATGGGCGCACTTCCGGCCGCGTGAGCTGACGCACTTGCAGTTTTGACGCATTTGTGACGCGCGCATCTTGCAATTCATGCACTTACGAGTATACATACCACATGTAAAATAATATGCACACAACCTGATAGTGGTTTGTTAAGGGTGCGCCGACCAAAAAGAGGTTGATATAATTAAAAATACTATCGTATTATATAAACAAAATATATGTTTAATATTAAAGGAAACGTGTTTGCAATTAGTCCGATCCTTAAATTCATTCAATTCATAACACACTATAGTTTTTTCTAAAATATAATTTAAAGTTGCGCAAAAATCATGAAATGGGTGGCGGCGTTTAGTTGATATCTTATAGTTTATCAAAATTATTGTACCTGTGATTTTGTCTAAACAATCACCAATGGTCTAAACTACAAATCGTCCGTCTCACATTTTCGATTTATCGAGCGGTTTTTTAAATTATTATTTTTCAAATTAACACGTTAAATTCCCCATACAAAATTTGTATGGCCGCGCGGCATCAAATAAAGATGGACGAAGACATTTCAAATAAAATATATGACACTTGTCACTTACGGATGGCGGCGCACCTTAAGATTTTTGAAATGTGTTTTTTTCCTATCCTATCTTAAGTGCCTAAGTTCATTTTTATAAAAAAACCCTTATTGCTTTGACCTACGTTTTAATTTCGTTTACTTATAGCTATTGTTTAAACAAAAATTGGTTATAAACAATTTGGGGGGTGTTCCTTTATTAAGTAACATGTTATTCACGTGTAGGTACAACATGTTACGTTATGAAACTGTACATTCGTTCAGTTTTATGATATAAGTAAAATGTGTGACTTTTACGAATGACTTTTTAGTTTTGTTTTGTTTTCTTAAGTTACCTTAAGTAACCTATGCGTGTTCGCATATTTCATGATTGCTCAGTGTTCTGAGGCACTAGCTACCTTATCTCTAATAGTCAAAATATAACAATGCTACTAACATTACGATTGGCAATGAATGTCTAGAAAAGCTTGTATGCAAAAACCGATATTTGAAGATAAATGTAGTGACAACCGCAATATAACTACTAGGACAAAACCAAAAAAAAGCACTAACTTGGTACTAAAGCAAGAATATATTATGGAGGGATTTTATAGAAAAATCAATCTAACGAAATTACTAAGTGAATTTAATTAATTAAGTAAAAAAATATATCGTGTATTGTACTCACATATAGACAGCGTACCGGTCTGATGCTCCTGCGGATGCTGCGCAGGCGCGCCGCCGGAAACGGAAGTCACGGGCGCGTTCGCGCACTCATCTGTGGCAAAATGGCCGACATCAGAATTACTACCTTCGTCACCGCTGGCTGTTTGGACGGTTATGGGAAATTTTATATTCCGTGATGTATGTACCACTGAGCTGGCTATATGGGACATGAGTACCTATGCCTACTGTTCAAATCAAAGAATAATGTAAAGACAAAATACGGTGTACTCTAGTACTGAAGTTCTCTAAACTGCGAATGAATTCAAATATAATATTCAAGAGTGCTACAAACAATCATACTTAATTTTTATATATTGGTGAAAGTTAGTCTTATAAAAAATAAAACAAGACTGACTGCAGTGAATGAAGTTAATCCCTAAAAAACCGAATACATAAGTAGTTTAAGCTTTTTATTTATTTCGAACACAAATGGAATTGATTTTAATTAGGATTAATTGATTCACAGAAAACTTGTGATAAACCGACTTTATAAACATGTTTAAAAAGTTGTTTTATGTTTAAAATGTTGCTAATAAGCAAAAACATGTAAAGGAACCATGACGAGACTAAAATGACCGAAATAATTTTAAAGTTTAGAGGTATTCTTAAAAGGCGTGAAAAGGTTTTACAAGATTGGTAACATCTGATGTTGCAAACAAGCATAAGCCACGATAACCGCTTACCATCAGGCAACCCGTATGTCTGAATGTATTTTTGTGAACCACCTAAGTAGTATATTTTTTTACTTAGCCAAAATTTTGTTCCACTGCTGAGCAACAGCCTCCCCTCTGCATCTCCACTCGTCTGTATCCTGGGCCACCTCATACTAACCCGGCCAAAAAGAGGTTAAGTCGTCCCCCCATCTCCGGTATTCATCACATGGAACCCAGTCAGTAACGATACAATTTGAAAAATATAGATATTTACAACATACAAAATTATTTATTTTTATTTTCCACCAAAGTTTGCAAATATAACACGGCACAACTTTACTTATATCTAGGATACAATACTTGGATGGACAAGAGCCTAAGCTAGGACATTCCTGTATTTCAGGACTCCAGGTCTAACCCGTGGTGAGTGACGGTGTAAGGTAGAACGTGTGTTTCTTCACGTTCAAATCAAGGTCAAACCAAAAGTTACAACAGGAAAATAAACGCTTCTATCTAGCATTTCGTCTCGGAATCAAAATGTTACGTTGATAGAAAACAGTGCATTTGACACCGTCCTTTCACGCGGAGACTCGGTGGTAACGGGCCGAGCTCCAACTGTATTCAGAGGTCACTCACGACTTATGAAAGTGTCAACTTTGACCGAATTTATTTTCACTAGCACGTAAAGAAATACTATTAGGCACTAGATTTTTCTATTGCAAATAAATCTAATACCGTTCTTTAAATTAATTTAAAACCTTTTTCACCACCTGATGTGAGATTGCGCTGTGCGCTTTCCAAAATGTCCTGCCAATACATAGGTATATGCTGCTGGTTCATAGAATATTCGGTATAAGCAGTATTCCGAGGACACGCGGTGCGATGCCGATGGTATGTATGGGCATGTATTGATATATTGAAATTGTTTGTTAAAATATTTTAATAAACAAATTTAATATTTGACGAAGTTTAACGCAAAATGTGTGATGTGTGACTAATATGTATAATGGAATGCAAAATTTTTAATGTGTGTTATTATTTCACAAGTATTTTTAAAGTTTCTTGCATTGCATACATTTCTATGGTGTGAATATTTTCAGTCGTTTACCTGTCAAATATAAGGTAAGGATAAGGTCTAAAAGAATTTGACACGTGAGTTGTAGATAAAAACATTAACCATTAAAAACAAACTTGTAAACAAACCAAGTCTCGCAACTCAGTTCTTCTACCGTAAAAAGTTGTGAGATCCATGTAATAGGTACCAAGTTCTCAATATTAAAAATCTTTTATGTTTTAAATAAATAGATTGACTTGGCCATCGCATGAAAACACAATGTATCTCACAAGTAATACATATATTATATTAAATTTGATTGTTTAATACGATTGCCAAGTCAATCTGTTTATTTAAAACATAAAAGATTTTTAATATTGAGAACTTGGCATTACATGGATCTCACAACTTTTTACGGTAGAATAACTGAGTTGCGAGACTTGGTTTTTATATAAGTTTGTTTTTAATGGTATCTCATTTCTTTTTGTAGATAGTCTAACTTTTTTTCTACCGGTACCATCTAGGTACCTATTTACACCTATTATTCCATTATATTATACATACAGGTACACAGATTGGGATAGGATCATGGGGTCTAATTAGCAACTCGTATATATCGCAACTCGTCTATGTCGCATTTGGTCTAAATATCTGCTGGTCTAAAAAGCAACTGGTTTACAATTTTTTTTGAGTAGCAACTGGCCTAAGTAGCAACTTGACTAAGTAGCAACTCGCCTAAGTAGCAACTGGACTAAGTAGCAACTGGACTAAGTAGCAACTAGACTAAGTAGGAACTTGTCTTATATAAGTTCGCTTAATTTACCACCTCACCTAGACAATAGGTAGGTACTTGGGCACAAATTTAGACCATTTTCATTTTCTGCAATAACTTCTGAGAAATCCGAGGTTGTCCAGGAGCTATCGAATGTGCTAGGCTCGGGAGACCACAAAAACTCGTTCACTCATAAATAGCATTTAATTAGAAGAGAACATGGGTAGCTGACATTTATAGCGGAGGGATATGAAACTACCCTCCATATTCCATATAGTACACCTTCCACCTGGAAGCATGGGTACGTGCTAATTTAGTAAATCAGTTGATTTTACATCAATCACAAATATGTACGTTCCTTATTTTTCAACTTGATAAGTGTAATTCAAAAGAAAATATTGTTTTTCGTAAATTTTTGTAATCATTTTCAATGCTTCGATTCTTGCGGGTACTTACTGTGAAATCAGTGATTTTTTTATAATGTTGGAGATAAACGTCCAAAAAGTCACAAAAAATATGTCCCCCCGTCCCCCGTCCCCCCTCTAACTTTGAACCGTGCAATAGAAAAATATGGAGTAATATTCGTTGACGGTATAGAACCGTGAATTTAAATGTGAACTAGAAATAGGCACGGAACCCTCCATTATGCTTGGTCCGCACACACTTGGACAGTTTTTTAGTTTTATTTGGAACCTCGTCATCTGAACCAATATTCAGATCACTATCAGACTCATACGACACTAGCCACTTGTAAACGTTTACAAAAAAACGAATGTTGATATGAAGTCTCTTTGCATTACATTATTACATTATTAATTATTATTACATTATTATTTGGGTCACCAGGGAGCAAAGCAGTATATTTACAGCGAGGGCGATGTATTGAATCCTGAACGTAGTGAGGGATTCAAGTGTTAACGCCCGAGACGAAGTTAATTTTGCTACCGAGTGACACATACTATTTTTCACACCTTTTATGAAGAAATTAAATAACCGGCCAAGTGCAAATCGGACTCGCGCACGAAGGGTTCCGTACTTTATGACGTATTAAAAAAAACTACTTACTAGATCTCGTTCAAACCAATTTTCGGTGGAAGTTTGCATGGTAATGTACATCATATATTTTTTTTAGTTTTATCATTCTCTTATTTTAGAAGTTACAGGGGGGCCACTTTGGAAGAGTCTTTCGCGTAAACTGTTCAGTTTAGAAAAAAATTATATTAGAAACCTCAATATCATTTTTGAAAACCTATCCATAGGGTTTGATGAAAAAAATTTTTGAGTTTCAGTTCTAAGTATGGCAAACCTCCAAAATTTATTGTTATTTTTCTATTTTTGTGTAAAAATCTCAATACAGTTCACAGAATACATCTACTTACCAAGTTTCAACAGTATAGTTCTTATAGTTTCGGAAAAAAGTGGCTGTACATACGGACGGACAGACAGACAGACAGACACGACGAATCCATAAGGGTTCCGTTTTTTGCCATTTGGCTACGGAACTCTAAAAAGATGCTGTTAAAATTACTTAAAAAGTTTTAACAAATTTTCTTAATTTACTAATTTTTTAGATTACTTATATACGAGTAAAATTAATAGAAAATTGAGAAAAGTCAAAGAACAACATTACATGAAATGACATGCATTGTGTCGTCTAATATAAAATTACATACATACGTACATACATACATACATACATACAAGCACGACCATAATCCCCACCAAAGGGTTGGTCAGAGACTTGGCAATAGACTGCTTTTGCAGTCTATTGCCACAGTCCACGTTTCATCAAGCAATAACTGCACAAGTGCTTAGCGTGACAGGTGGTGAGTCCATCGCCGCTTTAAGCTGTTGGATGTATGTGCAATTCTCAGTCTGTTAGTCGCCTCTTACAACACCCAAAAAAAGAGATGGGTCGGTAGTATTCTTTTAATGAGCCGCTACCACACGGCTACCACATGGCAAAAAATTACATTATTTTTTTAACAAATAAGACTTACTTTTCTTCCCTCTCCAGAGACAGAAAAAGTGTTTTATTAATTAGACTAGTCGCTAAATAGACGACTGGCTACATAGGCCAGTTGCTACTTAGGCGAGTTGCTACTTAGTCAAGTTGCTACTTAGGCCAGTTGCTAATCAAAAAAAATTGTAAACCAGTTGCTTTTTAGACCAGCAGATATTTAGACCAAATGCGACATAGACGAGTTGCGATATATACGAGTTGCTAATTAGACCCCATGATCCTATCCCCACAGATTCACTAACTGCAAGTGTAATCCTATACATTTATATGAGATTACAAAGTTATTTATGCAGTTGGTGTATCTAGAAAACTGGACCGAAATTGCAAAATATTTTAGTTTTTCCTTGATTTATACACTAATCACTCATTGTATTCTAAATTTGAAGCTTCTATGTCTGCTAGAAGTGCCTTATAGTTTTGATGATCGGTCAGTCAGTCAGTGACAAAATTAAGAAACTTTGACTAGTTATAATTCTTAAAATACTGGTTCAAATTGAATGAAATTTGAAATATACCGTATCTACACAACGCTTACTTGGTTACTGAAAATTCAGGCTTCTAGTTTTATCAATAACGAAGTTATAGGGGGTTGAAAATGGCCTGAACTGTTTCGAGAAAAGGATGGTACGGCCGTGCCGCTTTTTTGCTCAACTTGGCGGGGGCACTATCATGCCTCCAGATAATTTAGTACAAGTCAAAGTCAAAGTCATACATACAGTCAATACATACAGAAAAAGTAATTTTATATAAAAAAATAAACAGTTAATTAAAATTTTTCGATTTCTAATCATTTTGGCCAATGGAATTTCTAAAGCAAAGGAATAAAGTTTTTTGTGTTCCAATTTTTTCTTTCAAATTCGAAAGGCTCTGCTTGAAGCTATATTGGAAGAAGGTAATGAGGAAGAGGATTGATTACTGATTGGGGACAGTCTTCATCGTGTCGCAGTGCCACTTTCGAGTGGATGGAAAGCGGCGACGTGACATTACCGGGGCGTGACCCCGCGGCGTGACCCGCGCGGCCGCCACCGTGAAATGCGGCAAATCGCCGTGCGCCCGCGCAGTCGCCCGCTCTGCCCGTGGAGCCGTGCTTTACGAACAAGCTTTTTACACTGTTCGATCGCGTTCGCGACATTGCGAGAATCGTCGTCGTATAAATAAAGTATTATAAAAAAATATGAAAACGTATACGTATCGGGACTGCAGTCGTATTTTAAAAGCACTTGTCTAATTATGTTAATTTTACTGATATTTAAAGTGGAACTTACTACGTTTACCTATCATCATGACTAAAGGTGTAAGTAGGTAATAATAATAAAACTTGAAATTACTACCACGTGTATTTAAAAAAGACTTGTCTAAATATCTAAGTTTTATTATATTTAAAAACACAATATGTAATTTTCAACAACGTTTAATTTATGTGCAAATATTAATTATACTGTAACTCAGGGCTATAAAATATGATAGTCGGATTTATATATCTGGATTACTCGTTTAAGGCAGTACCTAACTTCCTCTAGTTTTACTTGATAATTAATTATTTTTTTCGGCAATAAGTGGTTAGCAACATTCGCCGCTTACATAAAAAACAGGTTGAATAAGTAATTTGTGAAAATATGGAAAACAAAATTTTCATAATTAGGCACATAAAATTAAAATTTGAATGTTGAAACATAAGGCGTCTGAAGCGTAACGAAGCGTAGCGAAGGCGTAACAGAAGGCGCTTGAGAGCTGGCGGCAAAGCGAAGTAAGCTCGACCATATCATTACTATTTTGTGATATGTGTAAGATATTTCAGTATCTATAGATTAGATTTGTTGTTAACATTGCGAAAGCATATTAATTTTGAAATAATATTTAAAAACGTGATTTATTATATTATTATTAAAAACGTGAGAAGCTCGATGGCGCAGTAGTTAACGCACCCGGTCTGCGAGTGCTGAGGTTGCTTACTTTCGGAAGGGCCGGTCATCGGATGGGTGACTAAAAATTTATCATCTCGAGCTCCTCCGTGCTTCGGAGGGCACGTAAAGCCGTTGGTCCCGGCTGCATTAGCAGTCGTTAACAACCACCAATCTGCACTGTGCCCGCTTGGTGGTTTATGGCCCGTTCTCCCTATCCATCCATAGCAGTGGGAACATAAAATGAGCTGATGATGATGATAATGATTAAAAACGTCAATGGTAGTGAATATTGTTTCTGAAATTTAAGCGAACGTGAGAGATACATATGAGTGTTGCATATGATTATTACGTTAGCACTATATCGTTGACGTGTAAAGTTAGTCTTTGTCTTTCAGATAATTGTTAGACGCGTTCTAGAAGAGCTACTCAATTTCGTCAATAACGCGTGCATCAATTTTATTTATTTATTCATCTTAGCATATGACTGACTATCTTTACAGTTTAACACCAATACGATAGAAAAGTATAAGGTATATTTAAGCATTTATAGAATTAATATCACTTATAACATAAAATTAACAATATTAATTAAAAGTTTGTGTATTTGATTAAAATATAGATAACGCATTATTGTAGTGTCTATTTAAAATCGTCAGATGTAAATGGCCCCAACGATGTTTAGCGACGGCCATGTGTGACCGCGAGAAGCGTACTCTCGCACGCTCCTAATCGCCGAGGGTATTAGTCGAACTTTTGCAATAATTACAAAAATAATGTGCCCGTAATGTCCCTGTGGGTGGGTTGGGAAAGTGCTCATTGGTATTACGGTAATGTGTTTTGTCATTTTCTTACAATTAATAGCTTGGCCAACGATGATTGGTTAATCTCTTTGAAAGTGGAATGGGGTGTTGATATATTTTTTGTAGCTATGTAGTAAGCTTAATTAAAAATCAATATGCAAGTATATAAAAAGATTATGAAACTTAATGTCTCATAGAAAATAAAACTTAGTATTTTGTTAGAAGATGAAAAAACTCTGCCCTGCCTATAAGACAATATGCTGCAGACTTTTATAGTTCGCTATTATAATCATGGGGAAAAAGTAATATTATCAATTGTTACCAACACCCCAATCCCGTTTTGTGACAACGGACCCTGTAAAAGTTTCTAAACATCTGGATAATGTAATATGTAAAATTAAACGTGATCGTAAATTCGTTTTTTTTTAAATAATATTATATAGGTACCTACTATTTAATGTAATGTCGAACGGATATTTAAAATTTATTTTTATAATCTTAATAATATAAAATTTAAAACGTAAAGTTTGATGCAACCGCTTGCCCACGTGTGTCGACTTTTAATAGTAACACCACCGCTCTATGCTAGGGGTAGTACGTCATCATCATTCATCTGCCCCGGAGAATCTGGTCTGGGCTGCGATTGCGCAATGCCGACCTTTTCTAGTATTTATTCTATCACTGCGGCTTGACGAACTGGGAAGTTCTAGAGCCGACCGTCCTTTAAACCGGTTACGCTGCATAAACATTAAGAAGCCAGTGGCAAAATTATTTTTTTTCTTTTGTTGATGGCTTCGTGCGATTAGCACAATTAGCCATTGTAAAAGTATTTTTTCTTACAAGTAATACATAAATAATAGTACATTGTTCACCGAGAGGAGAAAGTGACCGATTACCGTCGAGGGTGTCGTTTGAAGCCCGAGCCGTAGGCGAGGGCTTTAAAACACCCGAGATCGGGAATCGCAGTTTCTCTCGAGTGATACATAGTGCTTTATACTACACCTGATACTTTATCAAATTTACGGTAGAAAGTGCGTCATTGCATATCGAACAAATATGCGGGGAGAAAACGCATCTGAGCGGGAGAGAAAAGTGTATGAAAATCCATTTCTTACGTGGTTTTTGCGTTTTCTCCCCGCATATTTGTTCGATATGCAATGACGTACTTTCTACCGTAAATTTGATAAAGTATCAAGGTACTTACTTTCCAAGCAGGTGTAGTATAAACAATATTTCCTTCCTGTATGATGATGATGAATGATAATAGAAATGAGAAGTGAGAAATGATATACCCCCAACCCCTCGAGTATCTCAGCAAAGATGTGGGGCTATAATAAGTCCTCGCGCGGACTTCTTGAAAGAATTTGAAAAGTGACGTTGCACTGTTTTGTTTCATTTGCCAACACTCATGCACACTCACGAACACTTAACGGTTAATAATCACAACACAAATACATACACAATATACACATAACACGAATTTTATAAAATAAAACAAAACCGCAGTCATGACTCTTCACTTTCCCGCCAAGAAGTCTGCCAAATTCTTTCAACAAAAATCCATGCTTACGCAATACGTAACTGACATTACCAAACTTGCCGATAATCAATAGTGCTACTCTTTAACCGACTTCAAAAAAATTCTTAATTCGTAAAATTCGAAATTCCAAAATTGATTTAAATATTAATATTTATATAAAAAAAATCCTTCATTTCTTTATTAAAATTAATTATTAGGTTTGCGCAATTTCTGTGACACATTACTTAAAGAAAAACACCAGGCATTATAAGTAATGTGTCACTAGTACTTATAGTAAAATATAGGTTTCATATAAAATCGTATTGTAAATGTGTAAACATTTTTTATGACTTCGTGCGCTGTACATAGCATCCTGTAATAAAGTTATTTCAACACATTATTAAATTGACTATGTTATACGATATTAAACATTGAAGTTTTTGTAAATCTTGAATAAATACAAATAGTATCGAAAAACAATGGAGTACCTGGATGGGGCGTAGAGGTAAGTGTTTGTGGGTTAGGGTTATTTATGCCCAGTAGTGGAACGTTTAGAGGCTGATGTAGATAATGATGATTGCGTCTGTGAATCTGTATAAAGAATATTATAATTCGACATTTGTTTTTATAAGTTATATAAATATATACCTAACAACAATGTTTGTAGTATTGTTGACGATCCACTGCCGATCGACGATCGTTTGGTCCAACGAAAATCAAGCTAATTAATATTGTTGAACAAAAAGTGCGAATACAAAAACCAAAGTCCGTATTCATAAAAGTCTCTGACCGCATGTGTATAAAACAGGCAAATAATTAAGCTAATGTATGCACATTAAAGTGATTCCAGTGGAGAATCATCCGAAACCGTAAATAATAACGTACCAAAAATCAGATATAAAAACATGTAGGATAATTACAGGCAGGGAACGGTCCCCACGAGCACCCATGAAGTACGGAGTCCCGCTTAAAGTACACCGATAGGGATAAACACGGTTTTCTATGGACCGTTTTATGTCATGGAAGCGAGTTTGTGCAAGCATTCACAGATTTTGATGGGGTAGCAAGGGTACAGGCGAGCTTAAAATGTTTTGTGGATAGTTGATCGGTTTATTTTTTATTTATCATAGACTTTTAAGACATGCTATTGTATTTACTATTAAGCTATGTGTTGCTATTGCATTGCAGCTTTAAACACAGAAAGATAAAAAGTACCTACATTTTAATTTGACAGGGCAAATATTTAACCTTCTTTAAAATTATGATGGTTTTATACAGAAATTAAATATGAGCTCGAGCGCGCGAATACCAGACACAATAGAATTTTAATTGTTATCGGCCACCGGTCGATCGACGGTCAAAGGGTTATACAAAAAACCATTTTTAAAACATAATTTATTTTTTCAGAAACGGGACTGGAACCAACAACTTCTAGCAATACCTATAGGCATCGATATAGGCCCTGAGATTATACTTTCGTGGTAGTATTCGTCTATTTCAATACATCGTGGTAGTATTCTACAACCTTTTTCTATGTTTTTTTGTAATGTAAATTGCTTAAATGTGTTTATTTATATTTTTTATAAAATTAACGGTTAATAAATATTTTAAAATCTCTCGTTAACAATAATACTAAAACATAATGATCTGTGTCCAGCAGTGGACTGTGTAATATAGGCCGATGATGATGATTAATTAAATATGAGTATTTCGAGTGAATTTTTCTATACCTATGTTTTTTCAATAAATCTGTGCGTGTGTACCCGGCTGTACTCGCAGCGGGGCGAGGGGGCTGCGGCAGGGGCGCGCACACCTGGCCGCCGCAGCTGCGCGCGGGCAAATCTCACGCGCAGCTTCCTCGCGCGCATGCGTGCGCACGCACACACGCACACACTATGTAGCTGTGGTTATATATCGACGCCGCTCGAGCTAGACGCGAGCGCAGAGACCACTGAAAGAATTGTAAAACGTTATCGCGTGGTGTTTGTAGGTTAGAAAAACCTGTATTTCGAAGTTTTTCTTCGGGTTATTATTGTTTCATCGAAATATGAAAGACTACCAACTAACAGAAATATCTGTTTAGTTATTTATTATTAATATATCTTATATAACTTTCTTCGAATTTGTGTTTTATTTTACTTTATATTTATTAGGGTATTTCCATTTAATATAAATAAATAAATTTATACTAAGTATATTTAATATAAACCTAGAGATACCAAATAATCCATACAGTTTTCTTGCGCGCATGTTTGTTATGTAAGGGATTGCCTTGTCTGTAGTCAATAAGTAGTAGTACTTCAGTAAACATATACCTACCTAAAATCCACAGTCTCTTTGTTATTGAGAGTTGATAAACGATAAATCATGATCAAGACTCTTTAAGTTTGTTTTTGAAAGGTTACGTAATATTTGCCAAGCTTGCCTAGTACGAGGTAGGTATTTATTTTTCAACTCTCAGGTGCTCTATGATAGTAACTTTGCGTTTAGTCTTGAAAATAATTCGTGCCAAACAAAAATAGTAATTGAATCCTTATTTGGATCGACACCTTAATTGAATTTTGTCATTAGCGGTATGAATCTGATTATAATTATATTCCTTCAAAAAAGAACGTAGGTACTTACCTACTATTACGGTTTAATTTATGCGTAGGGCAATAGACAACTTCAAAAACCGACTAACCTCTATACATTACCGTAACAGCAAACGTGCTCCAAACACCAGAAAAATGCCCTTTAAGCTGAATGAAGCAATTCGCTCTTTGAATGCGGCACGCAACAGGTAACATTATCACAGAATTTGCCACAAAACGTCGCATCTAATAGCTTCATGAATGGAAGATTCCTAAAAAACATTTCTTACAAGTTGTATTGTCTGTACACAATGTCAGGCGCCAGTTAACAAAGCAACTTTACAAGTGTACAATTCACGCGATAGCTCTTTATGATTCAGCCGTTTTATCAGCAACCTTTATGCTTACTCCGATCACCCCATTATTCACCACGTTTGTTCCGCATAAGAGCAGCATGGGAGGTCAGCTTGTGCTGGATAGGTTCCAAAAGCGTGATATTGTTGTAATATCAATAGTCGCGAACTTTTTGTTAGCCTCGTGTACTTTGAACGATTAATTTGATTATGTGTGGTTTACTGTTATGTCACAATACGGTATAATTAAGTGTTTTTATGAATGAATGTGTTTACCTTTTCCCATTAAGCTTGTTATGTACAGAGCAAATTAAAATTTGAACGCATTTCTTTAAATGTTATGAAAAATACGTAGAAAAACCTTGAAGCAAAATACAACTTACTTGTTACAGGTTGCTGTTTCTATATTTAATACTAAACGCATTTGCTTTCTAATGTTTGGGTTGTTTTTATCAAAAGCCAAGTATAATATGACATAAAAAGGTTCTTAAGTTTTAGCCAGAGCTTATTAGCAATGAATTTTCATTTCATGGGACGATTTGTAAGTTACATGCACGAGTATATACCGTTGAGTCCCTTTCCGTCTTTGACAGATGAGTCCGCGAGTTAATACTTGGAATACATAGCAGTTCCCCCCCATCCAGTGTACGGTTACGAGTATTTTTTGCCGTGAGACCGGGAGGCGGGGTCTGGTTACCGGCTGAAAGTCTACACCGAACGTTTGCACGTGCACACGTTTGGCGCGCCCGACAAAATGGCCGACATTAATACCTATGGGATTTTGAATTTGGAATTACGCATTTATTTTTTATCTTTGAATGTGGTTTTGAGATGATGAAACTTTTTGTTGACACAATTTTTTTTATTATTTAGTACTTTTCCTTTATTTTATAAAATAAACACGTCGTATGAACGAAAGCCGTCCATGTAAAACAGATATCTTTAATTAATATCTGCCCTTAAATTTACTTTGTAGTCGCTTCTTTATTAATTACTTACTACATAGGTAAATGATTACTTATTCTTATCTAATTATTTATTTTGGATGATAACTTATTTTATTTATCATACAACCTATGTTATAGTCGTTGGATAATGTAAAATCTCTTTTTTTAATTTGAGTTTGTCTAAAAAGTTTGTAGTTGCAAATTGCGTCAACCGAATGGGTAGGTAAGCTTCTAAGTAAGCATTGAATGAGACTGTCCCTTCTTAAAAAGGAACGGAAGCAACCGCTCAAGATCCAACCCAACTCTGATTTCATTCTGATGATTAAGAATAATGAGAGGTTACGTTTTGATCCCGATCCGAAGGTGTGTTAGTAACGGTAGGAAGTAGCTGATTATTTTGTTAGTATATCCGAACGGATGTGTCCGCATCAGGTAGATGGGATTGTAGGTAATTGGTGGTAAATAGATTCTAGTTTATTTATCTCTGGTAATTTTTTTTACTATAAAACATGGTGAAGTACGAAAGATTATATTGCGCACGTGCGTTAATGTGTACTGAAAAGTAATCTTGTAATTTTATTTTATATTCTAATATCATATAAATTCTTTAACCTATAATAATATAATATTCGCAGTTCTAAAATTTACGTATCTACCTACCTACAAAAAGATACATGATGAATAATCATTTAGTGCTTCAATTTCATCTTACCTCGACCACAGATTAAGTAATAGTTCTTAGGCTATATATCTGCTTTTTTTTAAACGTCCTTAGTGGCCAAATTTTGTCATTTTCCACAAAAATTCAAATGTCGTAATTAGACACGACACGATTTATGTCGCATTAAAATAACATGATCTAGGCCCTGATGGTAATTTAGTAGGCGGAAGCCTTTAAACAGAACCCTTACTATGAAGGAACTGGCTATTTTACAACTATTTAATTGTCAACACACGACATCACTGGTAACATTGTAGACATGGCGACAGATATTATATTTACATGTTCTTAGGCGATTCACACACTGCCACGCACCACGCTGCATGTTGCGTGTCGCAGTACTACGATGAACGCGCGTGGATGCATCTTCTGTGTGTTGGACTGTGCGTGTTTTCTATACAAACGGAGATACTTACAAGCAACGTTAGAACACGCATTCACGCGTTACGCTACGTGGTGCGTGGCAGTGTGTTAATCGCCTTAATACTCGTAGTTTTGTTCTGTGCACAGTGTGTATATCTAACTACTAGTTCAATTTATATCCTGTCACCATGGTCTGCTACGAGACATCTCGTTTTAGATGTAAACTTACCCGTTCTACTGTGATTCAAAATGTTAACCGTCTCGTAACTGTATATTTGTGTACGAACTAATACTTAAATAAGATGGTGGTATTTAGTCGGGCGGACTGAGAACTAGCTGCAACCAAACCGACACTCACAGCAATAAATTGATAGATACTTAAACTTTTACTCTTAACGGGCATCAAACGCGAGACTGCGACAGAATGTTCGTCAATTATTATTTTACCTCCCATAAAAAGTCTATCATAAAATAAAATTGTGCGAACGTCGTCGCCTTTATTAATAAGCTAAAAAGTAATAAAAAAACTTTTAGATGTTCGTTAAATATTAAAACTTAAATTCAATACGTATCAGTTATTTCTATTTATTTATATGTAAGTATAGTTTTTGTGTGCAAATTTTAATATTCAGTCAGCCGTTTGCCCTGAATACAAAAGTTTGCGGGTTCCAGTGCTACCTGAAGCAAGTTGTCTCTTTTAAAGTTGCAATTTAAATAACAATTTAAAAATACTGTTTTGTTTTATTTTTGTACGTAACTCAGATTTTTTGTCGCAAAAATGTTACCAAAACAAATGCAAGCAACGTCAACTGTTTATTTGGGGAAATATTAACGCTGTATACACCATAATTAAGCTCGACTGTAATAAATCAAGTCGTGAAGACGCAGGGAAGTCCACGTCGCTCGCGCAGGGCAAACCGCCGAGTCACCGGCGCGGGCGCAGCGGCCCGGCTGGCCCGCGCTTTGATGCGCGCCGGCTTCGACGCCCGTCGATAGCGGACAAAACGACAACCGCGATGCCTCTGGAGTAAGTTAGAGGATACCGTAGTTTCACAAGTATAGAAGTAAAAATATTGGAGTCCTTATTTATTAGTTATACTTTATATTTCCCTCTATCAAGCGGGTCGCATGCTCGTTCGCCGATTTGGCAACACAGAAATATATAGATAGGGCGATTTTTAATGTATCATAATTATTATTAATATATTATTAGTATCATAAGTAATCATAATTAAATTAATGTTATTTTAAAAGTTATAATTTTTGGTTATCTATACATATAATAAAGCTAAAGAGGGTCGAAAGTCTGTACATGGAAGATATTGGAAAAAAAGTTGGCTGGGGATACTTAAAATCGATAACAAAACACGTTCCAACAGTTTTTAGAATTTTTTACTGTTTATTTGACCGCGCATCACGTGAAAATGGCTGAACTTTGGATGGAATGGACGGATTTGGATGAAACTTTGGACATAGACAGACCATGACCCGGACTTGGGTATATGATACTTTTATCCCGGTAACAGGTTCCTTAGGGAAAGTGTAGACGCGAACGAAGTCGCGGGCGACAACTAGTAGTATAATAGTTTAAAACTGTCCCCATACCACCTCTTTATGGAGTTTTATGGAGTTTATAGGATGTTATAAAGTGAGGACATATTCGTTGCATTTTTAATACCAGTCGTCACACCGATATCCTCCTTTTACAGACTAGTTAGTGGATCTCTCTGTTAGCTTCTGTGTTTCATAAAACCTTTAACCCCAATAATACTTAAGATCACTCGGAGATCTCATCTACGCGTCCATCAGACGATATCAAGAGCAGCTAGCTAATTGTGTTTAAAAATATCCCTACTAACAAACCGCCTCTGTGGTGTGCAGACCGGTCTCAGACCAAGAAGTCCCCGGGAAAATTAAGAATTAGTGAAAATGCGCCCAAATCCTTATAGTTATAAGTCCTTATAGATGATTTCTTGTGAAGTGCGACTCCTCCTTCGGCCTTAATAGGCGTCAAAATAAAGGCCAACTGCTCGCCTTCGGAGTAAATATAACCGTGTAAGTATAACTCGCTACATCTCCTATATTGAGCGGTCCTTAAAAAATGACGCCGACGTCTCTCGACCGACACTTGTGAGATGATGGTGTGAATTAAGCGCTAAGATGAGTAACCCCGCCGATAAACAACTGCGTGCACAGTAATTGGTTGGTTTGGTATCGTCTGTCATTTGCGCCTTAGTATATTGTCATTTCATTACGGTAACACAAAGAGGACGGACGGGTCGGCATGCTCTGCACACGTCGCAATTATTGTTATTCGTGTAGAAATATTTGTTTCCGAATAGCTGGCTGACAGTAATATTTTTCTTTATATTAAAAGGAGGCAAACGAGCAGGCGGGTCACCTGATGGGAAGTAATCGCCGCCGCCCTTGGACATCCGCAAAACCAAAGTAATCGCAGATGCGTTGCCGGCCTTGAGGAAGGAGTTAGATCTTGAGGAGGAAATAGGAATTGGAAGGGGGGAGGGGTGAGAGACGGGCCTCCGGTACTTTCACTCACCAGACGAAACACAACAGCAATGAGTGCCATTGTTTCACGCCGATATTCTATGAGAGGGTGGTATTAGTAAAAGTGCTTAAGTATCAATTAGTAAACTTCATCAATTACCGCCTATACGCACAAAGCGCTTTGCGTCATCATTTTTGATGCGGACAGCTAAGGAGTGGAACTCTTTTCCTGCGGATCTGTTTCCTGAAACGTACAACCTGGACATTTTTAGGGCAAGGGTGAACAGGCATTATCTTGGCAAGTATGCTACATCCTAGGCCGCATCATCGCTTACCATCAGGCGAGGCGCTGTCAAATACTTGCCTATAAAGAAGACAGAAAGAAAACTTTAATAAATAAATTTTTCACTTTGACTTTGAAATCGCAATTTATTTCTACATAGGGTTTCGCATTATTGTTTTTTCTTCTTCTGAAGTTATAAGTTGAGAAACTTATTTCTTTGTTACACGAGTAAGTTATTGCGCACAATAACTGAATGCCACAATTAGCACCAGAAAACTGGTCAAAATAAATTCAATCGTGATGCATAAACTGGTTCAAAAGCACTTCGAATTTAATGATAGGACGGGCGTAGGTATTGATATAAATCGATGATTGTTGATAGTATTTTTACATACTACTTACTTACTTAGTGACCGTCGTGTTCATGACTTAAGACTATAAAATGTCAATCCTTTATTGGCTGTAAGTTGTATCACAAGTAACAATTGTGTTAAGAGTTGTGGTTTTTAAAATAGAATAAAAATAATATCCCCATACTCGTAGACATATCAAGGTCATACTGCAGTATGTATGACCTTAATGAATCTGAGTATTGTTAAGGGATATAATACACAGGAATGTTACATTAATTAGCCAAGCCCAAACAATGTAGCAGTGCATTTGCATCTGTTTGCATGGCCACGACCTTCACGCAGCGCTTCACGTGCAATCTGTTGTCTTCAATTGGCACAAACAACATGTTTCATGATACCAGCTACGATACCTGCGTCACTCGCACCGTGACTAAATTGATTTACCGCCTTTGGTTGGCGTAAGGAATCGACGATGGTGCTTCGTGTTAGCGCTGCTTAATCATTAGAGGAGAAACGTGAAGATGTAGTGAAAATATACGAGGTATAAATGCTTATGAGCTGAAACTTCGCGTAGTAACGTCACGAGCATTCACATGTATACACTTTTGACTAGTTTTGACTCTTATTCCATTGTATTAAGAGCTACATAGTTAACATGTTACCCCCATATTCATAAAAACTATTTAAGCATTATTTAGTTAATCATTGTTTTGTCTCTTTTTCTCAAATTCAAAATGACGTTTGTGTGACGTTGACAGAACAATATTTAAATATAATATAAATATAACTAAATAATGCTTAAATAGCTTTTACGAATAAGGGGTTAATGCATACAGGGCATAGAGGCTCATGAGACGAATACAAACTAGTACCTACCTATTTGTAAAGTAAGTTCCGTCTGCAATTTGGGTTCCGATATTAAGTAATCTTTTTATCAATCCAAGAGGATACTGAAGAAAGACATGCATGGTTACGTACTTAAGTATGCAGTATGCAGGTAATATTTGAGATTCTGTTTTCTGCCCCAAAAGTTTCATAGTACTCGTTTGTTTTGTGCTTGTTTAGTGTAATGTAAATTATTAAATAAATTTATTTTTATAAAAACATATTAATAATGTATTGCTTTTTGGCGTCAGAATGGAATAGGCCATAGTTTTAGCTAGCTACATTTAACAGTAGTGAGCTAAAAAATACTAGGTCAATAATGTTTCTGTTAAATGAACATTAGGTCAAATAATATTAGGTGAAATTAATAATTACGGTTATATAAAACAGACGAACTAACATTATACAAAACGATATTATATTAAATATTATATTAATAACAAGAGATAAACGTTATAAATATTTACAACTAGCTGACCCGGCGGACTTCGTACCGCATTTCTTTTTTTTCTTCTTTTATATAGCCTATGTTACTAAGCGCTAATGTAGCATTCTAATGGTGAAAGATTTTTTTCATCCCACCATCTCGGAAAGAGTATTTTTGCTCTTCGATATCTGAGTGCAAAAGCCGTTTTTATCCCCTAGAGGATAAAGTAAATTGAATTTAGAACAACGTGTGCACTAAGTTTGTGAATTCAAAACATCATTAAACCTATTTGCTTCTACCTCCATGGTGCCCAATTTATCAGTAGGTACTGTAGCAACCGAGACTCCTTGCTCGGGCATACTTACTGGCAGCCACCGTGGCCTGCATTAAAATATAGTAGAAGAGAAAAAAGAAGAACATCGCGGACTCAGTGACGGGTCGCGACGACGAATTGATTGTTATTATTTCATGTTGAAAGTAATATAAATATTTAAAGCTATAAAGCATTATTATTCGATACAACCCCCCGTTCCTTAAGTAACGACCCAGCGGGGTGTTACAGTACACAAGTTACTAACACCAACATTACAATACCTAACAAAAATATTACACTTAGTAACTGTAGCAACGTTACTTTCAATTTTTCTTAATTATACCTAAGTATTGTTTGTTATAATTTAAAGATTATTCTGTAATACTTACCTTTCATAATGTAGTAGTTAATACCTAAACTGAAATAAAAGTATCTTGTGATTGTAAATGTTTTTTTGCATTTAGTCATTTCCTCGCTGAGGTGGGATGAAAAGTTAGGTGTTGCACTCGAGTGCAAAGATTTTTCACCTGGTGCTCTTTTGATTCCCTCGCTAACGCTCAGGATTCTAATTTTTGAATCACTCGCTGCGCTCGTGATTCAATTTTAGATTCCTTCGCTTGCTCGGTCATCAAAATTGAGCACGCGGTTAAAAAACAACTTTGCACTCTTGTATAACAAATAACTATTAAATCGGTCCAGTAGTTTTTGAGTTTATTCGTTGCAAACATACGAAGCTTTCCTCTTTATAATATTAGTATAGATGACAACAGCCATTGAACGCATTTAGAACGTTAAATCTAGAAAAAGGCAATTCCTATTTGATTGTTTTTTCAATAAAAAGAAAACTATTTTTCCTTTAGCCTACCAAAATTCTTAGCCACATATTACATTTAAGCGGCCAGTTCGATGTAGATTGTAACAATTGACTAGGTATCTAAAGTTCTGCATTCGAACGCACTTACCTAACTCAAACCGCAATAGAACTTATTGAATCATTTACTCGTTACAGAAGTGAATCAAACCACTTGTTCAAATATTGACGGTAGGCCGTATGTCGTCAGGCCCTCGATATTTATACGTCGTCCGTTGCTATCCACTGCCATTGTGGTAGCTCCTCTTCAATTGCCCTACAACAGCATTGTTGTACCTTAATATCGGGCTCATTCCATTGCAGTAATTCATTCAATGCCAATTGTTTATAAGGGTAATTCGGTTGATTCATTGTTACGTTTCTATAGAGCCTAATTATGAAAATAGTCAACCTGATAGTTATAACAGTTTTTTATTTGTTCTTGTTAGTGATATTGGTAATTTGATTAAGTTGAAGGTTAGGTCATCGGATGGGTGACCAAAAATTTATCATCTCGAGTTCCTTCGTGCTTCGGAAGGCACGTAAAGCCGTTGGTCCCGGCTACATTAGCGGTCGTTAACGTTAGCGGTTTTTGTTTGGTATTAACTACAAAATATTATGCATCATCATTATCATCAGCCTACAGAAGTCCACAGCTGCACATAGGCCTTTCCAATGGATCCCCACGCCATCACCACCATACCCGGTCTTCCGCATCCAAGCACTTCCCGCCGCCCGCGCCGTCGCGTCGGTCCAACGAGGAGCGGATGGCCGGTCCACACGACGCTTGTGTCCTGGTTTATTGTGCATAAGATGCAGTATTTTAATTATAACAAATTATTTAAACAGATACGTTTTTTTTATATTTTGTATCTTCAAACAGTTTTTAAGGCAATATATTTGTAGTGTTATTTAGCGATAGCTATTTACCTACGTGTAAGCTACACCCAGGTAAGTGGTGATCGCGATCCTTGTTTCGGGTAATCCGCAAAAAAACCCCGAACATAATCCTTTCCGGTGAGGAGCAGACTTTGTGACGCCGCGCCGCAAGCGCAGCGAGCAGCGTTGCTGGCGGCATTGCAAAGCAATTCGGCTCAGGTGCTCGTAGGGCTGCCAAAAACTATTATCGACTGAACAATAGAACAAAGAAACTATTTAGAACCTAGTGTTTTAGCAGTAAATTTATTTATTTATCTGTACTAGTACTATTAGGTACACGTCTTGAATGTACCTAATATTAATATGCAATTGTTGTTAGTTTTATTAGTGGTTAGCTCAGAAAACAGTAACAGTTTATTTTTACAGTATACAGTAAATTGAGTAAAAGTATGACTACTCACTGAAAGTTTGAAGAAGAAAATCTTTACTTTTTATACAAATATTTATTTCACAGTAAAACTCAAAAAAAAATGTATCGAATTAGTCGAGGATTTTAGATGAACATGTCGATAAGCAAATCATAAGTATCAAGTTAAGCGATGACAACCCTGCTGATAGTTGAAGTTATCATGTTATCTTTTACATCGCATATTCCGTGGAAGAGGATTACCGAATTTGCTATTACTGCATTCTAGGAAGGTACCACGCCAGGTAGGCGGACTAAAACTTTCTTTGTCCATGAAATTCCTATTGTTGTCCCCTCCCATGCGATATTAACCCTTAACTTCTATTGCATTGTGTTCCAATTCGAATGTTGCACATCCAAAAGTATTTGAGTCGATCTATTTTCAATTTGTGCCAAAATTAGCGTAGTGCTTTGAACATAAATCAGTACCGTTATCAATGAATGCGAGTAATTATGAATTTATGAATGGTATGCTCGCGGAATAGAGCTGGCTGTTGTAGGAAGGGGTGTTTAATGAATGCACCGCTATTATTGACTGATAATGACATTACGTTTGGAGGAAAAATGCAATTAATGTGATCGTGTTAAAGGCTTACGTTGTAATAGGTAATGTTATTTTTATTAGTAATAATTTCAGCGATTGCTTGGAATGAGTTTTTATACATTTTTATATAAATCTTCTTTTTTCTATATGTTTAATGCAAATGGGTAATAATGTGTAATGGCAGAGTATCGTATTTGAATGTGAAATGGTTTTTCTTGTTTCCAAATTTGACTTTAATGTTTAGGTAAAACATTACACCTATTGATCACGAGCTAGACAATCCAATGTCCGTGCAAGCAAAAAGTTTTTATACCATCTTTGATTGTCAATATAGAATTAAAGTACAATAGAACTGGCAGTGTCACTGTGTGATAAAAAAAAGGAAAAAAGTAGTTTCAAAATCGTGTCCTTGGTTGTGCATACACTTCGTCTACAAAGTTTTGTATGCATTCCATTTTTTTCATGGTTACGCAAAACTTTTTCAATGCTGTATATGTTTATGTTGCAGCAATAGTGTTAACTATGGGTCACCATTACCTTAGTGCACGCAATGGTTACCAATTCGATATTAGTAACCTATTGTTACTAGTAATTCTGTAGTTAACCTAAAAATAAATACCCACACGAATGAATCTGGTGACGTTGATAATTCGGCTAGTAATCCTAAAAATAAATTACAAGATTCTTTCAAATGCAGCTCCTACTTTGCGAGTTCACCCAACGCCTTAACCAATTGTACGGCATGTCGTAGAGAAATGGTGACCTGCCTCCAATTGCCGTGGCGATTGTCTATTAAAATTCCGTTAAGATCTGTAATTACATTAAGAGTTGCAGCACTCGCTTCTCGAAATCATACGTCAATCATAAAGCTCCGAGCGCAGGAGTGTATTATTAAACGCGTATTGGAAATTTACAAAAACAAACGATGCTACTTCGACCTTACCACTTTGATGTTAAGAAGAATTTTACTTTGCATATGTCGAATTGTTGTAGGTCAATGAAAATTAATGATCTATGCCAATGATACGAAACAAAATATTGGCATAAGCGAGATATTTGAACTTGTACCTCGTGGAGGCTACTGAAGTGACGTGTACTCTGCAGGTATTGAATTAATACTTTATTCGGAACAAAAATTCTTAAACATTTTTTTTATTATAAAATTTAAAATAAAAAAAATTTTTTTACTGTTGTGTTCCTATCGTCTAAAGCCGTTGGTCCCGGCTGCATTAGCAGTCGCTAACAACCACCAATCCGTACTGGGCCCGCGTGGTGGTTTATGGCCCGTTCTCCCTATATCCATCCATAGGGAAGGCTCGTGCCCCAGCAGTGGGACACAAAAAAACGAACTGATGATGGTGATGGTCGTCTAACAAGCTGGATAAAAGTACGCGTTCTCACTGGCGTGCACTTGCTGAGGCGTATGTCCAGCATATGTCCAGCATATTTACAGCGTATGTCCAGGCATATGTCCAGCAATGGACTTATCTAAGCTGATGATGATGACGATAAGATAATCGTCTAACAGAAATACCTACATATTTTTGATTATCAAAAATACCAGGCTATAAAAACAAGTAGGTACGTCGCAACACCTGTTATTATTATTCAAAGTGGACGTGGACGTGGACGAACTGAAAAGATAACAGAACGGGCTTATTACCACCGTATCATCACAAGCCATGAGAACTGGGGTACACAATGGAAAGAATGGAACAAGTCATTTGCTACTAATAATTACTACCACTGATAACTATTACCATCGGTAACGTGTGTTGACGTTACAGTTAAACGCGTACCGCCCATCACGAAAGAGGGGTGAAATGGGAAATAAAATAAAATAATAAGTTACGTAAGGCGGCCGATAGACATGCGAATCGGGCATTAGGCGTTGAATAATTTTCCCTTTTGATTTTAAGTAATTTATATGAAATTACGTGGAGAAAACTTCTGACGGATGGTGGAGGGTGCTTTTTGTGATAAATGTTTTTCTATTCGATTAGGCAGATCAGTGCGCGCGATACCGATGAGACTGAATGATCGGCAGCGTGATTGCCTAAGGGATTTTGGGGGACGCTTTATAAATATTGTAGTTCGGAAATTAGAAATCTGATTTTTTTTTCATCGCGCAACCTCTTCATATATTATATATAAAGAGGTTGCGTGATGAAAAAAAATTGAAGATTCACTAATTGAAACGGCACGATTGAATGCGAATCGTGACATTGTAGCATTAATTAAATATATACTTTTTAAGGATATTATACACATTTCTACCACTGGTTTGATATTTAAGTACTTAGACTTAAATATTAAAAATAAAAACTGTTAAATAAAATTTTTCACTGTATTTTATAAATAATCATTAATTCAGCTTCAGTGCAGCAATTAGCACTTAAAAATAAAAAGTGGTCACAGGGTTACACTGAAAACCGAGTATCTTCGATTAAAAAAAAACTTTTAACCTATAAAAAAAAGACTAATAAACAAACTTTTTATAATTTTTATATCGGCTTTTCCAAATATCGTATTACAGTGTTCTTACAAAATCGAAAAATATTTACTAAAGTAACATTACCCTAAAAAGTTTATAAAAAAACAAATCGCTCAATTTACACCTCATTAATGAAACAAAAAGCTGGTACGGTATCGCTAATAATTTCATTATCCGCGGCCCACCATTTGGGCCTTATCGCGCCATCGTTACACCATACAAATTATAATGACCAACATATAATTTGCTTATGCAAATACACTTCCTTTTAAAGGTGTGAAGTGACTTAGTTTGTAGATTGCTTTTGTTAGAATTTATTTTATAAGTTGGTTTATTTTTAATGCGTAACTTGAAGTATGGTTTTATTGCGTTTCAAAAGTTTAACTAAATCTACACTTATTTTGTTTATATTATCCAAGTTTATTGTAATTTTACCCATCACAGATAAATATTGTCATAAATCATAATCATCATCATCATCATCAGCTCATTTAATGTCCCCACTGTTGGGGCACGAGTCTTCCCTATGGATGGATAGGGAGAAATGGCCATAAACCACCACGCGGGCCCAGTGCGGATTGGCGGTTGTTATCGACTGCTAATGCAGCCGGGACCAACGGCTTTACGTGCCTTTCGAAGCACGGAGGAGCTCGAGATGATAAATTTTTGGTCACCCATCCGATGACCGGCCTTTGCGAAAGTAGCTTAACCTCAGCACTCGCAGACCGGGCGCGTTCACCACTGCGCCATCGAGCTCCTCATAAATATTGATAGGTATATAGGTAGGTACAACGCCAAAAAAAGTTATCTAAATTGTTATTGTATATTTAAAAAACCGTATTTTCTTTGAAACTGAAAATAACGTTTATAAAATGACAAATTAGTATAATATAAATATAGCATTATATACGAGTGGAAAATGACTATTTAGAAAAGTTAAAAATGTCGTAAGACAAACTAAATCGGTCTACCTGTCTAAGATCGACAAACTTTCTACTAATGCGTTTTTATATACCTAAATTGATAGTTGTTTGCGAAACTCGTCAATCTGCAATAGAACTCATTCAGACTGAATCACAATTCACAATCATCTCGCTTCGATATAGCAACATACGAGTCAATGATGTTACCTACAGTTCGAGTCTATCAAGAACTCCAATTACATTAAAAGAGGTGTTTCAAAAGTAAATACAAACAAATCAAAGTGCGACGCCACTAAATTAGTGTTACTTATAATCTGTACAACAGTTTTATCAAATATAACGCGTCCCCTATTCTGTCGCTTAATCGTTAGTGTTGCGTGAGAAACGCGAGCGGCCAGTAGCGGTTTACTCTTAAGTAGTTCTGCCATGGCCAGATACATTTTTCATATTCGAAAATTAGCTGGCCACAAATGAATGCTTGATTCTAAGCAATAAAGTCTATAATTGGTTGATTTTAGCTAATTTATTGGCATTGTAAGTTGGCGAGTGTCAGCTAGACGGTAGAAATGTGCAAGAAGCATTAATCACAACAGAATTAGCTTTGGCGATCCTCTGCCGAGTGTCAGGCGAAAATTTATATCGGTGTCCGCTGTAGAAACGTCTAACTTTAATTTGAATTTATTTTTTATTACAACGGTCGGGTAAGAAAGCTGCCCGCTTTGTTTTATTTTGGTAATCTTGCAAAGTTTTTATTTGTAATCAAAATATTGAACTTTTCTTCTAGTTGGTAACTAAATTCGATAATATTTCTATCAATGTCTACTAAGACCTTAAGAACTATAAAACTTTATAGTGATTTATTTGTTTTTACAATCAATCAAAATGCTCAATTTAAAGCGCCACTTTAAGGTGACTCATTACTTTAAAATTGCTATTTTCAACTTTACAAAAGTTATAGTTATAGTTAGTATCTTAAATGATCCATTTTTGGTAGTCTCCAAGTAGAGTACTAACGCTTTTTAAGACAAAAAGGTAACAAGAAGGTCAAAAACCGAAGTTTTTACTTTTAATATGTACCAAAGTGTAAAAAGTTAGTGTTCGCAGCGGAATTGTCTCGCAGCGCTGCGGGGACCGCATAAATATTACTTAACGTGTACGACATTCCAAATTCAAAAGTTAGGAAAAAAGGTCATAAAGAAGAAGCCCAGATATCAGAATGTAACTTTTTAATAATTACGGCATCGGGCGCGGCGAGTAGCGGCACTAATGCGTGAATGAGCACTCCTTTTCCAAATAATTTTGTTTTGAAACATGCTTTATAGATCCTGATGTAATTTATTCGTTGACAGGCCTCCTTATACCTCGTTTGCTTTGAAATTAACGCGACTGCTCTGATTCTTTATTTATTTTTAAGTCGTATCATTAACTTTTATTTTAATGCTCTTATTTGGATGGTTATTGTAATTTATGTTATGTATACGTAGTCCAAATATTTCGGTTTTGCGTTTATTTAAATGATGGCGCGAATGGTGAATCAAGATTCACCATTCACCATTTAATGAGTGTAATGCACTGTTTATGATTATACAGAAGAAGTGTGAAGTATATTTTTTTTAATTATATACAATCAAAAATAAAAACATTTACACAACTCTGTAGAGAGGAAAAGGTATTTACATCAGAAGTGAACAGCGGTAACATTCACAACACAAACTTACAACCGATCAGATTGGTACACAAATAAAATTCTAAATTTAAAAATGCTCTTACCATCCCAAATCGATTTCACAATATCGATCAGATTGAGATCCGATTGACGTATCGATGTGGCAATCGGTTTACATGGGCTACTAAAGTTTAAGTAGCGTACGCACCGACCTCGCGGGATGTGACACCAAAACGTCACGGCAATTAAGGAATCGGCAAGCTCTTACCGCGCTGTCGAGGTGCAACCCGCCTGATTGGCACGTCGGGTTGCGCCAAGGATCGGTAAGAGAGTGCGTCGTGGATATGCTTTTAGTCTTATAGTGTCTTACAAATAAACAAAGAATAAGGTCCCAATAGTTATTCCGTGTTTTGTCTCTTTTACTATAATTTGAAATGACGTTTACATGACAGGAACAAAAGACGGAATATTTATACGAACTTCTTCTTTGTTTTTTGTAAGGCACTTAGAGGATTGTCTGCACGTCATCAAAAGCTGTATGATGTAGATGAAGTAAGCTAGCACGTGGGCGTTAGTAAAGGAGCGTGGGAACTGTGAAGAGATTTACTATTTCCATGATAATCTAGTATTATCGTTGCAAAAATATTGGCCGCCTTTGGCCGTAACAGCGTCACCGTACGTTTCGTGTGCTGCGAGAAGCTTAAAGGTTTCCTCGAGCCGTGCGACCGAAACATCATCAGAGGGTATTTAGAGGGGATAAGAAAGCACATGCTTCAAAATAACATTATTAAAAGGTTTTATTATTATTATTATTTTATTATTATTTCCCTAATATAGAAAACGTCGAAAAACTTTTAATTAATTATAATCGTTCTTTAAAAAGTTGTATATTTAAGGAATAATCGTTCAGACGTTTGTAATTCTGTATTGTTGCAATTTCATAGCAGTTGCGAGAATGAGAGGCGTTTATATATGCTACACTTGTCTCTTACACACAACTGCAATAATAGGTACTGATTTAGGAACTCACGGTAAGTCCCACCAAACCAAGCCTGTTCTTTTACATCGAGGCCCACAATGCCACGTCCATTCATAGAGCGATCACACTCCACGCCGCCTGCCATCACTTTAATTCTCTACAAGCAACATTTATCATATTCGTAGCGTTCGACGTCTAGCACTGACGTTTTCTCTTCCGCAGTTGACGGCAATGGAATCCAATCCAAAGGACTTTATTGCGGTTCGATATGGGTTCGCTGCTCTGACTTGCGATTCGTTAGTATGCATAATGATTAAGTAGAAACTGGATTTCGGAACCTCATTGCTTGCTATTTCTTTGTCATCTAATCTTATAAATAATTTAGACGTTTGTAATCGTCTTTGTTAGTGGTAGGGCTTCTTATCTTATCTTATTTTAGTGGGGCCTGCTGAGGTTTCCCTCTTGCAGTAACACTTCGACCCATCGGGATCTTTTGTGCAACCCCGTCCTTTCACTCTTCTTCCTCTGTAAAGATAGATGCCATAAGTTTGGCCACGTCCTTAAGAGCGAAGAGCCTGTAGTCCTCTGGTTTCGGATAAGCCGACCCCAGGAGTCCCATTCTTTTCCTAGCCAGAGAGTCACAGTCACACAGTAGGTGCTGCATTGACTCCGTTTCCTCTCCACATGCCCTACATAAGCTGTTTGTTGATAGATGCATTCTGTGGAGCATTTGTTTTGTGGCATAGTGCCCTGTCAAGGCACCGATGGTTAATTGGGCCTGTCTTCTACTGCCTCCGCATATGAACTTACTCCGTCCAGTGGTAGGGCTTACTTTAAGTCATCTTGGCCAGCAGTCACCAATATGGTGATGGTCTAAATATGCCGCCAAAACATCAATGTTAGTTGCATTGCTATGTTCTGACAGTTCGAGATAGCTTATCCAGTTGGTTCATTTACTGAGAAACTAGCGAGCTGACCTAAGCAGGTGATGTGCCGACCAAGTGCTTACTCGTAATAGTAATCGTGTTAGTTAAGCAACAAGTAATATAATGATATCCAAATTAAGGTTTATCTATGCTTAAGAAGGCACATTAATTCGTCTCATTAAGTTATGTGCGCAGTGTGTCTATCTAACTAGCTACTTTCATACTATCCTGTCACCGTGGTCTGCTGGAAGAAATCTCTTTTTAGTACTATACTATTGCGATCCATAATGTTAACCATTGTAAATGTTTATTTGTGTACGAACTAATAAATAAATAAATAAGCCGCTGGTCCCATTCGTAGTTGTCATAAGGTAGTACATGTCATCATCATCATCATCAGCTCATTTTTATGTCCCCACTGCTGGGGCACGAGCCTTCCCTATTGATGGATAGGGAGAACGGGCCATAAACCACCACGCGGGCCTAGTGCGGATTGGCGGTTGTTAGCGACTGCTAATGCAGCCGGGACCAACGGCTTTACGTGCCTTCCGAAGCACGGAGGAGCTTGAGATGAGAAATTTTTGGTCACCCATCCGATGACCAGCCTTTGCGAAAGTTACTTAACCTCAGCACTCGCAGACCGGGCGCGTTGACCACTGCTCTATCGAGCTCCTAGTACATGTAATACCTGTTAACCTACGGGAAGGCCTAGCTCTATAAGAGGAAGGTATATATGCTGATGATGATGATGATAAGGCTGATGCTTGCTTGGGTCATTCCTAGCCATCCAGACCCCATTATTCCTGAGTTCTCAGTTCAATACAATAAAACAATACACAGATTTAAAAACAAAAGAGTTACATTCAGTACTGTAGCAACCGAGACTACTTGCTCGGGCATGCTGACTGGCAGTCGTCGTGGCCTGCATTCAAACGTAGTTGAAGAAGAAAAAAGAAGAACATCGCGGACATTCTTCGACGGGCCGCGACGACGAATAGATTTATTATTGTTGTTATTTTAAAGAAAAATATATAAATCTAAATAGATAAAGCGTTATTTTTCAAAAAAACCCCCGGTAACTTAAGTGACGATCCATCTGGGCGTCACAGTACACACTACACCAATCAGTAGTTAGGAAAGACGAACTTATAAACTACACTATAGCATGTTTAAAGAAAGGAGTCTTGTCTTGTGAACTATCGTGTATGTCTTCAAGTGCAATTTGTTTCTAGGTCCCAATGAGTGATAGAGTGATCCTTAGGTGTAAAGGAAATTGTCGAGCCTTCTACGATTGATTGACGATTGTCGGCACACTAACCTACTCGCTTCATAACGGTGTTTAAGTGTTCCCTTACTGATGCCATTTGCGGTCAGTTAAAGTATAGGCTCTGTAAGTAAGCAATGAGATGGCTAAATCAAATCATCGATGTGCAACGGTGAACGTCATTACGTTTGCGCAGGCGCAGTAGCCTCACACTGCATGGAACAATTATGTTGTATGTCCTGGCTGGCTGATTGATTGACTGGCATTCTAGCTGACAGGCAGATGCAAACAATTTGACAACGGAGCTTTTTTTCTAGGTAAAGCGATTGTCTTTGCTTTATGCAGCGTGCGACTCAGCGAAATTGGTATACAATATAATAATAGTAATTCAATTTAAATTCTTTTATTGCTTTATGTTTTTTTTTGTGTTGTTAATGCAGCAAGAGCGCATCTTTTACCCGACATGGGTCAATATTACAATTAATTTTTTTTTCAGACGGCATTTTCAGCTTTACCGGGCTTGTTTGGGGGTGGCGAGAAACTTAAAGGGCTTAACAAGCCATGTGAAACGAATCACCTTCGGCAGTTTTCTAGAGGGAACGGCATCACGCATTAGTGCGTGTCCCTGTGCCCTACTAGATTCTCCGAAGGGTTCGGATCGGATTGGGATCGACATGTATGTGATGATGTTTTGATGAGAATGTAAAACTCCGAAGTACCTCTAAGGGTCGTTGATGAAATGGGCATAAGTTCTTAAAAACGAAGAGAAGTCATTGTCCATGTATCGCCTACCTAATGGCATATGTCAACAATTTGGCTTCATGTATTACAAAACCTTATTTGATAAAAACAAATGACAAACAACGACATCGAAGCCGGCTTCGATGTCGTTGTTTATATATATAAGGCTAAAAATAAAACCATCAAGTTAGTTATTTTAGTATAAACATTATTTCCGATGTAGCCAGTGTGTTGTGAGTTGTGAGAGACTCGAACACACTCATCATGTTTGCCACTTATTGAGAGTTCTGCAGTGTTCACTTGACATCTATTCCATCAAGCACAAGAGCTATTTTGCTTTATACTATTTACAGAACTATACTTCCTAAACAACAATTAAGCCATTAAGGCTTAAAA
Source organism: Eudonia mercurella (assembly GCA_963082485.1). NCBI lineage: Eukaryota > Metazoa > Arthropoda > Insecta > Lepidoptera > Crambidae > Eudonia > Eudonia mercurella. Next base: position 6,436,905 of record OY720024.1, on the reverse strand, counting down.
ATAAAATTAAAGATGCTTACTTATAACTTTGTGAACTTGTGGTAATTGAGATTCAACTTTATTGTAAACGGGATTAATACTAACATAAGTTGATACTTTGGGCCTGCCATCTTCTAGATCTATCATAAAGATCTACATTGCACATAAATTATGGAAATCGGTCTACTCAGGCTAAGTTTGGTTCAAGATCCTGTAAAACCCTTGTAAGCCGTAGACTATTACTTAGTAGACCTACGCTTACTTTGAGATATGCAAAATGCCAGAAATATTACGAACGCTGAAGGGCCACCATCGTTCGCTTGTAAGCATCCCACAGCTGGGTTCAGGCTTCCCACATCCCACATAGAAAGATCGCCTAACCTGAAGACTAACCCACCACGCTGATTGAATGCGGGTTAGTAGGTCCTACCAAGTTAGTAAGTACTACCAGCACTAACCAACTGGTTGGTGCTGTTTTATGGATTGGTCTCTAGTTCCCCTTGTAGATACCTACCTTTCGCCCATCAATAGCCCGCAGATCAGCCCAAACCCTCGACTATACCTTCGTATAGCAGTGTCCCCAATCTAATAAAAAAATATAGGTCTGATTAGATACTTGATAACTAGAGTCAATTTCATCTTGTTTGTTCAAAGCATTTAAGTTAACTACCTATTAATTAAATTATAATAGGTGATTTTGATAAACGGCATTTCCCTCAACAAATACTACCATTTTTTAAAGTCAGTTTTTCTATTAAAATATTTGTAACGATTCGATTATTGTGGTAGTAAAATTATTCATCACGGAACGTGTCTAATCGGACAGTAAACCTTGCTGGTGTTGTTTTTGACGTGATAAAAAACATAATTGGCCAGCGGAAGTTTTATTGCTATTTGTTTCGATATTCAACAGTACGTCGCGCAGCAGAGTGGAAATACTAGCGGTCAGCTTAAGGACCATGATCTGTTTTTCTAGTACTTACTTAGCTAAGTACGTGGTTACGCAACTTATAAAAACCATAATTTGTGTATAATTTTTTTCTTCTATGTTTTTAAATACGTTATATATTTAATTGTTGCCGTCATCAGTGTCTGCACTGCATATCATGTCATACTGGTTAATTTAATTATACATTTAAATCAACTTTCATTTTCAAATAGGAATAGCCTAACTTTTTTAAATGTAAAACCTCTTTGATTGTTTCAAATTGTGTTTTAATATGTTCTTATTTCAAAATGTGCTAGAAGAGCAGATTGTTTGTAAAATAAAAAAGAAAACAGAACTCAGACTTATCTGAATATAAAACCTTTTTGTTGTATTTAAATGACGTATACATTAATTTGTTCATATTTATAAATGTGTTAACTTAGAAGCACAGATTGTTTTCGAAATTCAAAATGCAGGTCCGACGTCCTTGGTGGCTCTTCAACTTTCTTGGCGTGACTGGGCGCGTGCTCAAGCCAGTTTTTGCCGGCCGCTGGGTGCCGGCGCGGGCGCGGGCCAGATATTGAAATAATTGCTTTTTCAACGGCACGCCGTGCAAATGACATTCGAGATGGAGGTCGTTTTTTTACGCCGTTGTACGAGAAGGAAAATGCTCTGATGAAATGTTTGCTCTGCGGTGGACAAAATGAGATAAGTACGTGGATATTTTAAAAATGTTTAGCTATTGTAAGTGTATGACTCTTTGTTACATATACATACATGTATATAGTCAAAGTGGTCGCCATGACCGAAATTGGTCGAAACAATCATCATCATCATCATCATCATCATCATCACCATACACAGTTAAAATCTACATTGCAAAACTGCGCATGTTCCGACTGAGATCTTAAAAGCTAAACCACTTTTGCAATGGCCATTTTTGGGATGGGTGACCAAATTGAAATAACTCGTACTTCTCCGTGCTTCCAAATGCACGGTAAGCCGTAGGTCTCAGTTTTTGTTGTAAGTAACAGTCGTTAAAACCCACAAACCCGCATTAGGATAACAAGGTGGGTTAGCCCGATCTCCATAAATACTATTATTGATGGAGAAATAATAAATTGATCCACAAAAAAATAGTAGGCTATAGCACCTAAAATGCTAAGTTAGCATCTAAATAGTAGTTTAGGTGCTAACTTTGTATTTTTAGGTGCTAACTTAGTATTTTTGTGGGTTAGGTTAGGTTAGTTTGGTGATCGATTAAATACAACCTTTATTGATGGAACGTATGAAGATATTTCATGAATGCATTGCACTGACTGGGCTGAAGTACCTTACCTAAATGGCTCGTCACACATTCTACTGCCTGTTTTCTTCGGTAACTATTACTAACATTTGTGAAACTATATAGGTAACTTGTAAGGGCAGAATCAAAAAAGGATTGACGCTTTTGACAGCTATTGACTTTTATATCTTAAGGAATAAGATCTGGGAGCTGTAAAATATGTGTATTCACTTTTGATGCTGATTGTACCTGTGATAATGATCTTTATACTCTGTGTAGGGTACTACACAGAATCATCATCATCACAGAATCATAATCAATTTGATGCTGATTGTACCTGTGATAATGATCTTTATACCTAAAGATCATTATCACTTTATACCTAAAGATCATTATCACAGGTACAATCAGCATCAAATTGATTATGATTCTGTGATGATGATGATTCTGTGTAGTACCCTACACAGAATCATGGTACAGGCTATACTTAGCTTCAAGCTAGATGACTGGTAGAAGTGTGAACAACTTTAAGTTAAATTTATCGCCAGTGGGTATGCAATATTCACAATCGCAAGAATCTATATAGCCGTCAAAGTTTGTGTTATAGCTAAATCTGTTAAACATCTATTAAAAGACGCTACGCCCAATCAAAATCACATCTTTGTATCAAAACAGTAAAATGATTAGCGACTCTCTGACAGTCCACCGTTGAAATTGACGACACCTTTTAATGAATGCCCAGTCGCCCAGTGGCGTGGTGTAAAACGCTAAATTGTTGTGTGAACTTTCACAGTTATTGGGCATTTTGGTTTTGTGGCGAAGCGAGTCCGAGAACCCAAGAGAGAGGGAGAGGAGACTTTTTTGTTTGTATCTACGGCCAACGTGAAATCGCCTTTAGGTAGAGATGTGCCTGCGCACATTTGGATGACGACGAAAACGGCTGACAGCAGTTTAAAGTTAACGTCATAATAATGCCCGTTTTAACATGGCAACCTAAAACTTAGGTGTAGTCGGTGAAAACTGGCATAAGACTTTTATATTCATTGATCACTTAGGTACAGTCAACAGCAAAGGTAACTGATGATTGGTCAAGTTTCAAAATATGAAATCAGTATGAAATCAAAACTTTTTAAACACATATAGAAAAACCTTCGAGTGTCTACTAGTACCTGCAGACCTTGACTGTAGTTATATAGAAAATACCGATTACCGACTAGTATACATCATTTATTTTTGCTGTTGACTGTACTATATCTAGCCGTCCCGACTAGGAGTCGAAGTGGTCGCTATGACCGAAATCGGTCAGATCAATTATCATCATCAAAATCATCATCACTTCTAAAAAGTATGAAGTATCCTCAGTATTTGAGGATTCCGGGTGAAGTGCGCTTCCACCTTGGCCACTTTACCAGCCTTATCATCACTTAACATCAGGTGAGATGAAGGCCAAGTGCTTGGTGCTTACTTTAAAGATTAAAAAAAGAAGTTGTTAATAATTATGGCTACATATAAATGTATCTTTAATATCCGTAAAAATAAAAAAGAAGTCAATTTAAAAAATATATTGGGCGATAAAGACACAAAATGAATAATCATTGTTATTATTACTGAAGCCTAAGTAACGTAGTCCTTATTAAAGGTGTATAATAATATTAACAACCGGTATTGACTTTTAGAAGTAGTGAGAAATAAACGTCAATTTCATAGGTTCCAATATTAAAATCGGATGTTGATGACATACTTGTATTTATTGATATTGAAATAATGTTATTTTACTTACTTATTATTACTTTGGCTTACAAGATAAGAATAGATTTAGATAGTGTTGATTAATTTACCAGACAAAACCATGATAGTGCATCTGACCCGGTATGTCAGAAGGTTCGAATCGGGTTTCTAATCCCGCTCGTAGTTGTTTTTTGGAAAACTTTTCCAAAATGTCTGTTTCCTCAACGTAAACTTAAAAAACATGATATACCAAAAACCAAAGAAGAATGACTGGTGTAATTTCTAAAAACAATATTAGTCACGAACAACGAGCACATCACTATTACTGATATAGCAAGCGTCGCCGCTTTGTGCGCCGGCACGTGCTAGCGTTTTTACAGCCTGTGATGTGGAAGAGGTCGCTGTAGATAAATTCTCCACTATTGTACTTATATCGTACCTAAGTGCGATGATCCCGCGTGAGGTTTTACACGAACCAAAATACTTTCTTCGATCGAGTCGAGAGATTACATTGATAACTGGGTGGGTGCTGGGTGCTAGTACGATGAGGAAGTTAAGAGATCAAGGTCGTATTTCTTGAGTGAAACATTGTTGTTGAGTTGAAATATTGTTATTCCTGTTTTAATGTTTTTAAGTTAAGACATCGTCAAATTAGTTTTTGTTGTTTATTACACTTTAAAAAGTTTGGCTTTGTATTAGTCCTTACAAGCCGCCATGATCGCGACCACAAAAAAACAGTTGAAGATCACAAATTTGAAATCCTCATTTGGCGAGTTTACGATTGTTTTGTGTCATCGGCTCCGTAACGCATCGCAGTCGCCCGCGCCGTACCCTCCGGCGCGTCCAATCGGCGAGACGTTCCCGAGACAAAAGACACCGTTTGTCACGCACTGTAAATATTTTGGACGAACATGGGCCTCTTGGACCCCGTAGTTTTATGGCCTTTCACGCTGGCACATTGTCTTCGCCTCTTGATTAACCATACCCTGGGTCTGCCTTGAAAAAATTAAGTGCCACGCTCATACTGGCTTTTGTTTGAAACAGTTTTTTTGACTTGACAAATCAATTTGTTGAAATGTACATAGGTTTGTTGGGACGCTGCTAATTTATTGCGTTCGTCGATTTTTTTCTTCGAGAATTTTTGTGGGCATGTCAAATCTAGGATCTTAGTTGCCACGGTAATTTTTCATACAACTAAATCTTTTTAGCGCATTGTAAAGTCACACATAATACTTTTAGTGGACTAATGTTGCTGTTGGGCACCTTTACAGAATAGGCGGATAACTTTTTACGTTGATGATGTCGCCTTTACATACTTTAATGAATCTATAACGGGCGCCCATCAATTGTAGTGATACAGTGATGGAGGCTGTTGCCTAGCATTGGGACCATACAGGTTATTTTCTTCTTCTTGTGCCATTTCCTATGAGACGATAACTATCATTATAGCCACTAGGGCCCGTGACGATACCGCTCGAAAATTAAGTACTCAATTTGTACCATTCGGCTAGGTTTTACAGCCATTGAATTTTTCGTGGATAGGTTAGAGTAAAGCCATTAGGGTAGGAGGGAAGAGCATGCACTACTAAAGAGTACGCAATGCTACTAATAATCATAATATTATAATGGATAATATCATATCGGTTAGAAACATATCTGTCAGTTAATTTCTTGTTACCTGTTGTTTTGTCTGTACATAAATGTGTGCCTGCCAATTGTATATTTACTCTTTCTTTGGTAGTGCTTCCTCTTTGGTATTGTGTACTCCTTGGTGAATTTACCCTACATACTTTACAGTAAACCTGAAACAAAAAAAAAGATTAATGCAATGTCTGTGATGACAACCCGGGCAATGAGGTTAAACCAAGCGGCCCGAAAAGGCCCTAAAGCGTGGGCTGATGACATCAACTAACTAATTAAATTAACAGTAAAGTAGCACAGCCTTGACTTTGCCAGAGTGATGGTGCCAGACCAGGTTATATATCTACAGGCACAAGAACGGGTGCCGGAAGCCTCCTCTCATTGTCTCCACCAGTTGCCCAGTCAGTCGTGTTTGGTCAAAAAACCGCTCCGGTTCTGTGCTGGTGCGCAATGTGGGCCGGCGTCAAGGCTGCGCCAACCTCGCCGTTTGTGGAGCGTGACGGCGACGTGACGGCGACGTGTCGGCACCCAACGCGTGACGTCATCTCGTTTGCTGCTCTTAATGCTAAGACAGTGGCGAGAAGGTTATTGTTATGTATAAAGCTGGAAACGTTTAAGGCGTAAAATGCTGTTTATTGACAACCCAAATCCAATTTTAGATAAAGGATAATCCTGTTGTTACTTAGTTAGGGCAGATTTGCTACATGAATAAGATAAGGACAAGGGTTTTTGAAATAAAACTGCATTACCCCAATTTAAACTCCTTTTGCAAATTTTGGAAACAATAAAATTGAGTTTTGTAATATATTAAATAAATGATTGTGTTTAGTGAAAATAGCGGTTACGAGATAAAACTTTAAAAAAAGCAAGTCTTTGTTAGTAAATATGGAGTTTTTGGGCTGAAATCAGAACTGCAAAGGATGATAAAAGTAATCCATACTACGAAAGATAGTGTAACATGTCATCATCATTATCAGCTCATTTTATGTCGTGAACCGCCACGCGGGCCCAGTGCGGATTGGTGGTTGTTAACAACTGCTAATGCAGCCGGGACCAACGGCTTAACCGTGCCTTTTGAAACACTGAAGAGCTTGAGATCATGTCATGTATTGAGTCTTATTTGGTTAAAACATGTTTTGTCTTTTTTGTCAATTTCAACACGTGGTTGCCTGGAAGAAATTACTTTTTTATCGCTATAAGGCCGCCATTTGTACTTCTTCTTGTATTGTCCTCTCTAAGTCTTTTGTATGGTGTACAATTTATTTATTTATTTATTTATACATAGGCACAATAACGGACATCAAACAGAAAACTTACAATAATAACATTGACAAAAAAAAAGTACATGCCTGTGCCCAATTAGAATTGCGCACAACATTTACCAAAATTGTTGACAACTATAAGAAAAAAAGGAAAAAAAAATTAAGTTAAATTAAAAAGTGTTAAAAATTAAATTTAAATTAAATAAAAAGTTAGGTGCAATTCTTATACAAAAAATAATAAAAGTCCACCTATTATTTTCTTAGTGGTACGAGTATGTCAATGAGTGATCTCTTGAAATAAACATCACTACAATGGAAATATCACAGAGAGTGCAAATTTCATTAAAGTAAGTACACATTCTATTCAGGGGATTATTTTTAGATACATTGTTTTTAGACAAGGGTATGAACAACTGAGGGTTGCGCACAGACCGTGTTGGCACCTTAAATGACAACAACGCTAGTAATGCACCACCACATGATCCATTGGCAATCCGATAAAGTGTGCACAGGTCACTCACCCATATAAATACCAATATACCAATAAAGAGTATTTTCATTTCATTTTCATTTCATTTCATTCATTCATTTTCTTTCTATTTAATAAGTATCTATAGATACTTCAGAATTATATGAGTGTCAGTACAATAAGCCCAGTTGTAAAATAACTAAGTAAAAACTACTTTGTATGACCAGCGCTTACTAGTAGGTACGAGTCAGTATTATTGCTGTTGTTAATAAGAATTGCAGAGTTTACTTTATGAAAAGTAGTTGTGCGTTAAGAAAAACAAAGTTATTCTCCATCCAAATGGATGAATGTAGCAACCGTATGTGAAACATTTTAAAACACTATAAAAACTGTGTTTTATGCTCTATCATGATCATACCATGCGGTGTACAAAAAATACTTCAGTAGCATATTATCGTCTATTGAAAAATGCGGGGGTAAACACGTTCTGAAGTAAACAACTTGTTTTTGAGGTCTGGCTCAAAAACCTAAAAGACTTAAGTACTTACTAAATCTCTGTTTAGGGCAGCAGTGGATATATTAAAGATGATCGCCAATGACCGGTAATAGACGGCGCTAGAAGAAAAAGCAGTGCTTATACTAGAGTTGAGTCTCTGTTGTTTTTCGTGTCTGCCGAGTTAAGACTCGTGAATAGGAATTCATTTTGCAGTAGCACTCCAACTAATTGAATTAAACCCTTAAACACATATGTACGGCGAGTCAATTTAATTAAACCGGATGCGAGCGATAACTAGTAAATAATGATATAAAAAAAAAACGTTTACACGTGTAACAGTCCGCGTATCATGTATTCCGGACAATACAAACGAACCGTAATAAAACTGTACCCGAAATTTACTTTCGGATCCACAAAAGGAGCCGTTCGTGAGCTCGTGATTCCTATAATGAATTTCCACGACCGAATATTGTATGTAAAAATAAGCGAATGAGCGATTCGAGCGCGTGCAAGAAGCCCATTGCTCCCGCATCATTATAGAATTAAAGGCAAACAGGTGTGAAATTAAGCTCACTTTTTGTTCGGCTAATAGATTGCGCCGCACTTTTCCGTCCCGAGGCGAGGCACTTACGTAATAGGGGTATTAAAGACACACAAATCGCCTAAACGCCCTATTTAAAAACGCTATAATTTCGCACTAAACAGAATGATTTGGGTGTTTCGTCTCGTTATAAATTTTCACTTTTGTTTTTTCCACCACCAATTACAGGCGGCTCTGGGCCGACAAAGCGTTTTTTGTGTAGTTTTCGACGGTTGATTGATAGGCGATTATTTTTGGATTTGATCAGGAGACGCTTCCGAGTCGCTTTGTTAGGCGGCGGCCGTGCGACGACGGTTTACGCTCCGTTGTTCTTGTAATTTGGTGTTGTTCTAAAAGCTTTTTGCCTTAGATGCTTTTGCTGATCAGATTAGGTCCGCTGCGTTATTGCTTAATTGATGACTTTTTAAAACAAAAGAGTAATTATACAATTACTAATTAATAGATTTTGATTCTTCAATGCGATCACGTAACACTAGTTATAATGTATTTCAGTTATGATGTTAATTTGTTATGACTTTTAGTAACCGGACATACTGGTTTTGTATACAGCTTTATTTAACGCAAACATAATACAATTATATTAGTTTTGAAGTTCATATTTAAATAATAGGTAATATAATACTAATATACATAATGTAATTAACACACTCATGAGATGTGCAAACAATTTAAGTAGTTTTGAGTGCTACAGATCTGAGTTATTTCATTATCAAAGTAACTGTAAACTTCAAAAGATTTCTAGACAGCTCATCACTGCAAAACAAATGTATCAATACGCGCATAGATCTTACTGAGGCTTTTTAAGTGTCCGTTCTCGCTACGGGCAAATAGGAAATTCCTCTGCACTGACCATTTCTGGCGTAACTAAACTGAGCACAATAATGGAAGGACCGAGGTTTCGCAACCATTACACGGCGCGGCGTCGCCAACGAGTATCGACCAAGACGAATTCACTCGTGGTTGTTTGCTAACCGTTTGACCCGTCTCCGTCCGCGCCCACTAACCCACTGGTCGATAAGAAACGGCACGGCAACAAACCATTTTGAAACATATTATTGGAAACGTAAAGTGCTATATCCAATTACGCTAGCTATTCATCTCGTTGATGTAATGATGTGTAGTTGGTATCAACTGTTTATTTACTGTCTGCCAGTTCTGTCTCGATAATGTAAGAAAGTCACTTTAACAATTAGTAAGTAAGTTGTCTTATGGCTCACGGAATAGAGTAAGCTTTTCCTTAAATACTGATTGTGTTGTTAAGTCGTTTAATGTGAAACAAGTAGCCGTTGTATGACTGGCAGAAGAGTCTTCAGGCGTACCGTTAGCCGGGACCGTTCAATAAATTAATTTGGTAACAGACGACAGTTGGTAGAAGTATACGTGGATTTGTGCTAGTATTTGTGGCTCGCAGCTCGTGGCGAATGTAGTTCCGGTTGGAACTAATAACTCGTGTCTTGACAAGTAAAATAATTTTAATTAACAAACATTGAGACACTTGATTTTTAAATGCTATTACATATAAACTCATTTTTTATTAACTATTTTTTTATGTACACTTAATGTGACGTAAAATTTCAATTTATTTACATGAATCTCTTTAATTATCAAACGCTTTTCAATAGAAGTATCTTTCTTCATATGTTTTTAAACCAACATCTGCGAAGATAATTTCAGGAAACCCTTTTAATTCTCCTAATCTTTACACTACGAACGTGCCTAAAAACCATCTCATAGGTAATACTCACTTTTATTTTCTATCTAATTCTAAGCATCTACCCAAATTCATGTTCAATGTTCATATAGATATGCAAAACAATACTCCACTGGACATCTTGGGCAGCGAGCAATGTGTACGCCGCAATAGTGCTCGCACGATAGTGGCACACAAGTGTTTGTTCAATTTATACGCGAAGGGCCCTCTTGCCGACGGCTGAGACGCGCCGGCGCCTACCACGCACCAATCACTTAGCCGATCAACATGTTGGTCAAAATCACAATCGAGCTGTTGAAGTAGACCACAGCCTTTTGTTTGTTATGATTACGAATCGGAGCTATGGTTGAAAAAAATTATAATTTCAATTTTAAATTTCTCATCGGTACAAGGTTTTGTATTCAGTTAGCTTTATGCAGTTATGCGACTGAGAAAATGGTTTGATTCTAAGATTTTTGTAGTAGACTGATCAAATGATCCCTTCATCATCATCATCATCATCATCTCAGCCAAAAAAACGTGTACTGCTGGACAAAGGTCTCCCTCAAGGATAAATAATTTTGAGGGGAATTTGCCATAATCGCCACGCTTGGCAGGCGGGTTGGCGATCGCAGTAAGGTGAGAATATTCACAGAGAAACGCTGCTGCCCATCCTGTGGAATGGTCCCACAGTCACCTTCTACGACACCCACGGGAAGAGATGGGGTGGTGCAATTCTTTACCCCCGGCACCACACGGAGATGAGGGGAATGAGGGACTCACCTAACTCTTTTCCAATGGAAAAGTCGCCCAACATTGACTTAGTTCAATAGGAGCAGTCTAGTTGACCCAACTTTAATTCGGAATAGGCAACAATAGGTCATGGTACTTAACATGATCCATTTTGCAGTCGTTTATAACGACCGCACCGTAAATCTGCAATGTACTCGCGTGGTGGTTTATGGCACGTTCTCTCTATCCATCAATAGGGAAGGCTCGTGCTCCAGCAGTGGGACATTATGGTTAAAGAAACTTTATTTCTCATAAGAATACATAAGATTCACTTACTGAGAAAGATACATTACGTTTTATCACTATTAATTTTTAGCACAATGAACGCACGCACTGAGAAGAAAACAAAATTGACAATTTTATTTACATTTACATTAAATGAGATGATGATGATGACAAAGCCTTCTGATAGCTATATAAGCTAAATATCTTAGGTGCGTTAAGAGATTTCATTATCATTATACAGGACAGTCTTATCTTGAGTATAATTATTAATAGATTGACACGTTTCTTTGCTTCTTTAAAAGCGAAGGGCCCTCCACGTTGCTGCAACGTGACATCGCTTTCCGCGAATCAAACAGACGCTAAACATTTGGCTAAAAATAAAATAAAGTGGTTGAACTCTTGTTGTGATTCCGTCTCGTACGTATTTCGTAAAATGTGACATAACACGTAATAAACACGCGATCGTCAAAGCTCCAACTTCCGATAAACCTTTACACTTTTTAAGGTTTCTTTTGGTCGGAAAAGTTCGGGACAAGTTGTTATTTTGCTATAATTAATTAGTATAAGGAAAAACTGAAAATGTAAAACGTGCAATGGGGTATATTGGGTGCATATTCACAAAATTAAACAAATGCTGTGTTGCAACTGGCTAAAAGTAGAACTGGGAGAAGATTATTAGAAAAAATGTTGGCCATTAGTCGATGTTCCTACGTTCTGCAAAAATCCGATCTGCGAAGAGCAAACATCGGGGGACGGTTCCGCCAAGTACTTACAAGAACCTACCTACAAGATGCTTCAGATACGAGTAGCTTGCAGCGTCGTCGCGCAAATCGCATCATTAACGACGTATAGGCACAGTTTAAATAAGTAATTATTTTTTTCATTCTGTGGTAAGGTCACCGACTGCTTCGAACCACTGCCTCAAAGTGTTGCGGCGTTGAGCACTTTCTATTGACCCACCCAATCCTCTAAATGCCACTTCACATTTATAGAATACACAAAACATGCAAACCCTCGGGGAATCTAGAAGAGAACGGGGACATATGTACATAAGTGCGTGATGCCATTCCCTCTATAAAACTTCAGAGGGTGTTTCGTTTAACACGGCTCGAACGGAACCCTTTAAGTCTCTTGCCCCAAAAAACGCTGAAAATGCCACCTGAAACAATCTGCAAACTCTTTCCAAAAAAATCTTACTATCGTATGTACTATCAACAAAACCGACTCTGGACCATCTTAAGGGCTATTTTCATATGCATTTGTCAAAGCTATAGTACCGGCTTGCCAACCAATGGCATCTTGGATGGGCGGATCTATTACAAAACAATAGTTTTTTCTTCGCTTTTTTTTCCGAAAACCATGAATGTGCGGAGCTATCCTAAAACAACAGTTTTTTCTTCACTTTTACCAATGTGCTTTAGTAAGCTATAGTAGTCTAAAGAATACCTTTATAATAACCAACTTTGTTAAAGCGACAGAATATAGGTATCCATAGGCCATTGTTATAAAAACTCAAGTAATGTTTGTTTTAATTTATGAAGACCATATATATAAACATAGTAAAGATTACTTTGGCGGCTTTTATTAAGTTACTCTATTGTTTAAAATCTCCGCTTAGACGATTTTATGCAGAGCTCAGTGGATTGACTCTTGCTTACGATTGCTCTAGATTACGGAATGCTGTAGAAGTGGGAATGTTCGTCTGCCTGGTTGATGTGGCCAGGCTTCCATTTCGTGCACAGCGAGCAGGTCCAAGTAGCGGTCTCGAGGGGCCCGAGGCGAAAGGACTTGCGGGGCACGTGAGTTGCCCATAGTTGGTTGTCATGCTCGGTGGTTTTCACTGAGCAGAGCTCCAACATCTCCGGCACTAGTCTGGATAACTAGTAGAGGTGCCCGCTAGATGCAATACCTCCGGTTGAGCCAGCCGCGTAGGATGTTGAAATCGGCAAGGTGCCTGGATAGGTACTGAGAAGTGAGTGGGCTTACAACTCCGCCACCAAAGAGGATAATTGGTAGTCAACTTAGAGTTGACGACCCGAGCAGAGGAATCTGCGAGTTGTGCTCTAGTGCAACGAGAAGTGAGCGAGCTTACAGCTCCGGTAACCTATCTGGATAATAGGTAGTGGACTATACGTGTCCACGGGGCGACTAGCTTGAGACACTAGTCTTAAAAGTACCGGATGAAGAATGCGCCTCGGTGCGTCCTGATCTGGCGTTATGACCTGACGTAGATGGTCCCTTGTGCTTGCACAAGGATGCCTGACACCTACTTTGTGACCTGATGGTTGGTAGGGGGTGTCAGTATAAACTTTAAAGTAGTGTTGAGTGGGTTGCTCTAGATTACGGCTATTTGATGAGTGTAGTTGATAAAATAAACTATAAAAACAATACACCCAATGGTTTGTAAGAGTTGGCCATTTCAAAAAGGTTCTTTGTTTATCATTAATTTATTGGTATTATTCTTTAGCAACAGAGTGCGCTTTAAATGTGTTGAAAGCTTTGATCAATATACTAAATATTAAATCCAGATTAAAAAATGAATCCGAAAGTGGCCTCATTTTCTTTGAATGTCAAATAATGAATAACAAACTATGAAAAAAGTCAATTTATATAACGAAAACAATCCCGCCGCCGCAATCTCTCAAATGAATAATATTGCTTCGCTCGTGCACAGACCGATTCCTATTTGCGCTCATTTTTTATTTTCACTGACACTCAAAGACGATGTTTACGTGTAAGGCTTGCAAGTTGCAACTGAACTTTCGAAACGATGCAACATCCTTTTTAACTCTAAAATCATAAAATTGTGAAGACAGTAAAAATGTTGAAAAAAGGGACGTTTTGTTTGTCCATAATCAATGAAAACAAAAGACAGGATGAGGTATGGCCACCACATGCAAACAATTTCTTTCTTTTAAATAATCGTTTCGTCGTCATTGGTCAATTTAAACAAGGGGCGGGACGAACTATGGTCATCTCGTGCAAGCAAAATTTTTTGAAAATGGTCCAGCTTTGCTTTAGTTGATAGTACTTGTTCAAATAATTTTTAACGCAAATTTTGTTGCGAACAAATTACAAATACACAAAATTTGTGTTTTGTTTTGGAAATTTTTTCAACAATGCTTTGGGAATTTTTAATGTTGAAAAAATTTCCACGAGCAGGATTTGAACCTGCACCCTTCTGACATTCCGGGTCAGGTGCTCTTCCAATTGAGCTATCGTGGTTCTAACCAGCCCGCCACACGACATTTGTATTTTTGTAATCGTATGTACTTACCACGGCGAATGGTCTGAAGTGCTCTGGTACGGTCTGTTCTTGGCCGCAAAGCCGCGCTGAAATTACAACTCGGTAAACATATGTAAAACGCCCTTCATCTAACTGAGGTGGTTTATAGTTTAAGACAATAATTCTCATAAATAATTGCAAATAAGATCACTTACATGAGAAAAACAGATCCCCTTTATGTTCTAATCTTTTTTGGAGAAAAACGTATATACCGTAGTTCTGTTACAGCTTCACCGCCATACAATTTACCAAGATACAATGCACGACCTCAGGTGCAGTGATTAGTGAAAACACAGATGTTCAAATTAACAACGCTGACATTTTTCTAACACTATTTCAATTTGGAGGAGCTCGATGGCGCAGTGGTTAACGCGCCCGGTTTGCAAGTGCTGATGTTAAGCAACTTTCGCAAAGGCCGGTCATCGGATGGGTGACGAAAAATGTATCATCTCGAGCTCCTCCGTGCTTCGGAAGGCACGTTAAGCCGTTGGTCCCGGCTGCATTAGCAGTTGTTAACCACCACCAACCCGCACTGGGCTCGCGTGGTAGTTGATGGCCCGTTCTCCTTATCCATCCATAGGGAAGGCTCGTGCCCCATAGCATAGAGCAGTGGGGACATAAAATGAGCTGATGTAGATGATGATGATGATGATGATGATGATGATGATGATGATTTTAACTTGATTAAAGATATTTTATGTAGGTATTCCTTTTTAACTTATTTTTATTTTTAATTTTATAAAATGCGGAAGTAAATACAACTAAAACTATTATTAGGTAGTGTAAAAATTAGGTTAAAAGGTATATTTTAAAACAATGCTTTAGAAGTTTATATTATTGGTTATGTAAAATAATTAAAATGTGTGCACAATTTATTTTATTGCCATTATTTCTTTTTTGTGGCCGTTATACTAAATCATTTGCATTTCTTAGTTGATTTTTGTATTTGTTTCTTTTTGTAAATTACATAACACACATTACGTATGTACTTTTGTATTAAAAAACTGAAAAAGTTAAAATTTTATATATCGATATAGGTAATATATCGATGGTGGAAAGGATGATGGTGAAGGAAGAAGACTGATGTGCCATTTTACCAACTGTTTAGCAAAACTAATAAAAATTTGAAAAAAATCATAGCTATAATTATAATTTTACAGTTATAAATTTTTATGGTTATAAATATTTTAAAATTATTTATAACCATAATCATAATTATAGCTTGCCTAATTCTTAACTGATCTTTAATATTTGTAAAAAATATTAAGATTGTACGAGTTTGTTGATGACGTAGTTATGGCTTACTACGAGTATTATCCAGTCTGTATCCAGAAAGGGAAGTGGTAATTTTATTTTAATAAGTATAATAAACTAACTTAAGAAGTAGTTTGGTAAATGCGAGTTAACACTCGCAAATATTAATTTTGCTCTTAATAGTTGTCATTTTTTTTTATTTCAAGTCACGCTCTCGTCTTTGTTGTTGAAAACGAAGCCACAAAAAATTCCACACTTTTCATAAAATGCGTAATTGCCTAATTTGACATAACATTTGCTACAGAAAGTAACTTGGAGTGTTTTAAATGTGTTTAATAATAGCATTTATCCTCGAATGAAAGAACAATGCCAACCCCGAAACAAAGTTTAGGGTTATGTAAAAATAAAAATTGACGTCATCCACTTTTAGTTAGCACCGCTCTGCAAACAAACTTACCTGAAATTGTGGCCATTCATCTAAGAATTATGTAATCTTAAAGGGATTCAGGGATAAAAATAGCTGTAATCTCAACAACCAAAATGTTTCCCCAAAACTTTCTTTCAACTTTGTGGTTGGCTTTGCATGCTCACAAATAGTAACAACGTGTTTTTGTTAGAATTTCTAAGGAAATTCAAACAGTAATGTTTAACGTAGGTAGCAATTCATAAAGAAATGTTATTTTGTTACAGTTTAACGCCGAAATCATTTCGTTGACGCGATTCCGAATATTAATTGTTGAAACAATCGACCTCGCAAATGGTAAATAAAACAAAAAAGGCGGCGTATCACGTGTTGTAATGGACCGAGCTGACGTGGGCGCTCGTATTAATTAAAACAAATGACAGTTGACAGTTGATTGTGTCAAATAATGACGGGGCCGGGCCTGGTGGCGCCGCGCAAGATTTGTAAATGTCATTAAATCAAAGGCGTACATGTGTTCCCGGCCCACGCACAGCGCAGAGTTGGATTGGATAATTATAATACTTGAAAGGGAAACAATTACACAAATCTATAATAATGGCTGTTGTAAAAACATGTGGTATCTCTGAACTTATGACATTGTGAAGTAATGTATTTTGTAGTTGAACAACTATTTTTATTTAAAAAATTTAATTAGATCTATTTATTAATTATTTGGATGACTAATGTGGTATTACATTAATGAGTAGGCACCTCATCAATTATGTTAAGATATTCTCCTTCAAATTAAAAGGCACGTTCTTGTCGGTGTAGCCTTTTCCATTATGTTCTATTCCAAGCTTATTCTTTTAAAGAACGTTGCGTCTTTATAAGACGCAACGTTCGCCTTCTTTTTAATGTGTTGTGTGTGTTGTGTTGTTCCATATAAGCTCTTCTTCTCTTCTTCATTTAGATTTTAACATTCTTAATTTTTGGGCTTATCATTAGCTTTTAAAGCATAACTACTTCAATTATCTGGCACGAATAGATTGCAAAAATAGAAAGAAAAAAATGATACCTATCATTAATCTATTATTAATGAGAGCTATCATTTTTTTCTTTTATAATTGCGCATTATTGCGCTAGTCTAATACTACGAGCATACTTATTGAAATATATTTATTAAAAATTGTGCTGTGCGCGGTCTATAAATTAAATCAATTTGTGCTAATGTTATTAAAATTAACAAAGTAGCCTAGTTTTAACAGTAAGTTCTGCTTGAGCTAAGAGAAAATTTAGTTTTTAAGAAAATATTTTGTTACTGTACAAATAAAGGAACATAATAGGGGTTATTGTATGGTCAGAAAATAAACTGAATAATTTATAGGCCGATGAAAACTTTATTACGTCACCCCCAAGAACCGCCACACACATCCCGTGCAAGTTGGAACTATTAAATAAAACAAATGAGCGTAGATCGTCGTGATAACATAATCCGTGTCGAGTTTATTTGTTTTTAATTATTCAGCGGCGAGTCCGCCCCTGGGTAATGACTCTATCGAGTCGATTTATGAGTGCCCGGCCTTTTGTTTTTTATTCCCAGCCTACTCGGTGGTTGATTGAGGACCGGTGGCACAACCGGAGAACCGATTTTCGGTTGTTTTACGGTTGCGGAGACCTGGTTGACCCGAGATTAATGTGCCATTTAGTGAAGAATTATGTTTTCTCGTTAAAAATAGATTTTGGAATTTCGATGAAGAGTGTTGTAGTAGCTGGTTTCAAATTAGTTATGTTCTTTTTATAATACGAACTTTGACCACTTTGACGTGATGTAGAGCTTAGTGGTTAATAAAGAGGTTTTAAAATAGCTCTCTTACAAAGAAGAGTACCTTTGGAAATTTTGGATTTTTTTTAACATTTGCGTTTTTGTAATTTGTTCGCAACAAAATTTGCGTTAAAATTTTTTTCAACATTTATAAGATTATCTTTTTTTTAAAGTTTGTATCGAAATATATCGATGTTTTGGTTGTCCTGTCATAAATGTTTGTACATAAATGGTGGATTTAGTTCCACCAGTTGACACTTATACCACACACAACAGAGGTTCACGTGAACAGTCTTAAGACCGACACTTAGTGATAGATAGGCGGGTTTTACCATTTTTGTCACCTATTGTTAAACCACCAGTCTTAAGCCCAAAGGTCCTTTTCCATGAAAACTCTTTTTATAAGTGAAAAAAAATTTAAACTGTTCAGTGTACCAGAGATTACCAGCATATTATATTACTGCTATATTCAAATTTTACCTTTTTATAAAGTTATTTATCATATGTGGCAAATAAATAAAAAAAAAATTGTAGACTTTAAATTACCTATGCAATAATAAATATTTACGAAAACCCCAAAACGTTTTAGAAGCACATGGAGGTTTCACAAAATCGATCCAATCAATCCACCACACTCACCCAATCCATATCTGTGGTTGAGTTTAACATCTCATCAGTGGAATGATTCGTGTTTTCATTTTTAACACGAATTAGTCATACAGAAATATGTTGGAACAATTCGTAATTTATTGTTAAATTCTTTGGAACATTTCTAAAGCACAAATCAGTTTGATGGAGCAGTTAGAGATAAGATAGCGGTCTTAAAGCATACTAACTCAGCAATTACAGTTTACTGATAAGAAACTGGCTTTTTGCGATGACTTATACAACAAGTAGACTTTCAGCAGATCTTAAATAAAGCGTATTGCCAGTTCTTTTTAAATCTTCTTTCAATTGAATATACTTAATATGCTAAACTTTTTTTTTCCTTTTTTTTGGTGGCGAGTGTCCTTTCATAGAAAAACGACGGTATGTAGTAAAGAGTTCAATTTCTTTTCTCTCTCTCTATCTTATAACTAACCGTTTAGATTATACGACAGGTGCCATACGTTCTGCGCAAGTAAAACTCGCACAGCAGACAATCCACGTCAGGTCATAACGACGGATTAAAACCCGCTGAAACGCATTTTTCGTCAAATACTCAAAAGGCTAAGCTAGGCTGTCTCAAGAGTGGCATGGGCACGTATAGTCCATGTATAGCACATGGGTAACTGGAAACTTCTATACGAAGAGCAAAAATAGCTGTTGCTAGCGTGGGTCGTCAACTTCAAAGTCGACTACTGTCCTCTTTGGCATCGGAGTTGTGAATCGCACTCGCTTCTCGGTACCTGATTAGGTACATAGCTAGTTCCAGGTACCTACGCGCCTGGCTAGACCGGAGACAAGCATTTAGCGGACGTTCTGAGTCCGCATTAAAGAGAGACAGAGAGAAGTAACACAGTACCTATTATGCAATACATAGTGTGTACCTACAGAAAGTGCTATGAGGAAGCGACTGACCGCCGCGCCGCGCCGCCGCAGCGATGCAGCCACATAAACACGTATGCCCGTCCATATATCTCGCCGAGCCGTCCGTCACAGCCGTGTGAATACAAAGCTGTACCTTTGAAGGATTTCTATTAAGCATTCGAGTCACGCCGCCGCCGAAGACATTACTCATTACGGCCACAAAGCGAGGACGGACGCAGATATAAATATGTTATGTTACATATTTTAAGAGTACCTATATACCAAGTTTTTGATTATTAGTAATCTTTTTAAATAGGATTTTTTACGTGTTTCAAGTTTTGTTTCTCTTGAATTTACCTTATCTATCACCATCATTAGCAGGACTCGGGTATTCCCACAAGGCAGTAGTATGCGTAACGCTTCTCCTTTAAAAAAGGCCTTTCTACTAGAACGACCATACGAGTAGCACATGGGGAGATAACCCACCACGCTGGCTTAATGCCAGTTTTGGCAAATTTTACCTATGTTTGGTATTACATTATCTATATTTATTACTTGAAAAAGCGACTGCTTCAGATTTGACTTGAACCCACGAGCGTTTTCAATACGGTTGATTCAAGTGCAAGTTTATTTCGCTATTATTAGCCAGCGCTGTTTCAATCGCTGTTACAGCATTCATTGACTAGAAATAGGTTCTATTTAAATAAGTAATTACAATTCTATTAACTAATTCGGTCTAGATTGCGTTAGCTAGGTCATTATTACAATTGGTAATTAATATTAAGTTTTTGTGCTGCAGTGGTTAGATGGTTGATCGCAGGCCCGGAGATTTGTTTCCCAGCGGGGGTAAATTTTTTGGTCAATTTGGGGCTTTTTCTAAGCCCACCAGCCCCCTAACAACTACAAAAACTAAGTCTGTCGCCAATATAAAAATGTTAACATAATTGTTATATTCAGTTAGTTTCTCAGTTGTTGAGGCTTCCAGAAGAAGTGCACTTTCATCTTAGGGTCTATCATCACATCACTTAGGGTGAGGTGAGATAAGACTTCCCTGCTGTTAGAATGATGAGAGAAATATATCATCATCATCATCACCATCATAAATATATGAGTATACTCGTATATATTAAAAATACTTTTCATTATTTTTATTTCAATGAATATACGTAACAAATGCGTACCCGAAGGCCCCTGGATTAGTACCCAGGTCGGATTTGTGATCACCAACCCGTATTTGGCAAGCGTGGTGATTAAACCAATACCTATCAATTATAGTGATGACTTAAATTCAATGATGGAGGCCTTTGCCCAGCAGTGGGTTATAGGCTATTTAATTTACTTATCTTACTTAACAAAAAAGTGTAAAAAATCCACGACCTAGACTCGTACCTGGACCATCTAGCAATCCAGGTAATAATACCAAATAGACTATCGTGGTTCTATCGCTCGGAAATTTATTCAACGCTATTTAACTGTGTCAATATTAGGTACTCTTCCTGATTTAGATTCCTACCAGTTTTATCAGGTCTCCCGCTCTGTGTAGCTAATTTTTGTAGCCTGCAATCTATTCTCTAAGCTACGAGTATAAAGCAAGTCCATAGATGTTTGTTTGGACACCCAAGTAGGTGTAATAACGGCAAAATTAACATCGAAGCGCTAATTCCTGATACCATAGCACAATGGTTGATACAGTTATGTACACAGATAGCCTTGGCGGCCATTTACGGTCCCAAGGTCCCTGTAATTGCTTTATTGGCTTACCCCATCTGTACCCCTTTGCAGCAATAAAACTTTCCAAAAACATTTTATTGCGGGCCCGTTTTTTTCCATCTACTGCCGCTTCCCGAACGTAGTATGGTGCGCAGACAATTATTAATTTAGGAACGTTTAAACATGTTCGTTCCGTTTATTTTGAGTAAAATTATGCCGTAGGTTACGCAATTAAGAGAAGCTCGATGGCGCAGCGGTTAACGCGCCCGGTCTGCGATTACTACAGCTAAGCAACATTCGCAAAGGCCGGTCATTGGATGGGTGACCTAATATTTATTATTTCGAGCTCCTCCGTGCTTCGGAAGACACGTAAAGCCGTTAGTCTCTGCAGCATTAGCAGTCGTTAACAACCACCAATCCGCAATGAGCCCGCGTGGTGATATACCTATAGCCCGTATCCATCCATAGGAATCCATTATACAAATAGGTAAGGTTGGTTTTCTCAATTTTATTCGATTGATTTTATTGAGGCTGCGCAGAACAGAGTGCAGTGTTGTCGTCTTGTATTGGAGGCCAAGATCCACTTTGGGTCGCTAAGCCAGTGGAGTAAGTATTTAAGTTTTTTTTTTATAAATTGTAATATAGAAATAATTATTCAATAATATCGGACACTAACCATCTATTAACCTCTCGTTATCCATAAAACCAGACACAATAGAAATTCAATTGTTCTATGGCTCTATATGGAGTCACTGGGAGATAAAAGATTAATAAAAGAATGTTTTGTACCGGAACTCTAAAAAAAGTTTTAATTCAGTCCTCTCTGATAAAAAGTCATACTCTTCTGTAGTCTAGTGGTTAAACCACAGGTCTCAGACCAAAATGATCCGGGTTTAAATTGTAGCGGGAGGTATTTGCTAGTATGTTGTACCTACTCAGTTAGGTTGGTGGTAGCATATGTTCTAAGTCCGCCTGGCTATGATCATCTTATCTTAGTCTATCGCTAATAACAAAATTATGATTGTAGCATTAGCCAGTTCCCTAGAAGTTGAGGATTGCGAATAGACATAGACAATAATTTTATTTACTACTATAACACACAATAATAATACACATTTTATTGTGCTAAGTAAAATACAATTTAAGTATTAAAAACAATTAACCGATAGCTAAAGATATGAATACAACAATAATAACAAAAACACAATCCGTTGTGCGTCACAGCTGCAAATAGGACTCGACTCAGCATTATACCTTCCTGCCGTACGCGTCTGCGTATAAAGCTGACATGTTGTCATAATCAAAAGTTCCTAAATTAAATAAAGAGAAAAAAAAGTTAGTTTGCTTTATCGTCACCAATAGTTGCCAATGTGTAGCCAGCCTAAGGGTAAGCGCACAGATCTACTATTGGCTTTAAACCTCTTTCGACAATACTGGTGCACTCTTTTTTAAATATTTTGAAATGTTCTTTCTATACTAATATTATAAAAAGGAAACCTTTGTATTTTCGTATGTATGTGTGTATGTATGTATGTATGTTTGCAACGAACAAACTCAAAAACTACTGGACCGATTTAAAAAATTCTTTCACCATTAGAATGCTACATTAGCGCAGAGTAACATAGGCTATATTATAAAAAAATAATAAAATACTAAAAGCGACAATTTCATTTTCCAATACAAAATGATGTTTGTTTTGTTGTCATGGAAACCATTGATATATATTTAACTCAATGATGGAAACTGTCAAAGCGGTACGAAGTCCGTCGGGTCAGCTAGTCTTTTTATAATGTTTATTATAAAAAGACTCATTTTATTATAATGTTAAAAAAATGCTTACTTTTATTATATGCTACGGTGTACTCAGATATCTATATTTTTATTTCTTACCTACGTGTAGGCTTTAGCCTTCATATCACCTTATGTAAATGATGACAAGGGTGAAGGTGGAAGCGCACTTCATCTGAAGTCTACTGAGGAGGAGGAACTACTGAGGTGTTACAAGCATTGATGTTATGGCGTAAATTATAAGAACAGAACTTAAAGGCACTAAAAATAATAATTATACAAACTATCAAAATGAGTTATATGTTTGTAAAGAGTTGTTAAATTAAATATCAAAAGATTACTTTGTAATTTAAATAACAATTAATACAGAAAGGAGCTATTCGTTATGGTATGTCTTTGTTGTCTTTGCTAAAATTGTTAAATATTAAACTGTCATATTTATAATAACTCCAAAAATCAATTGAGTATGTTTAAGATTATTTTTACATGCTACGAGTACATTTTGCATTAAACGAGATGCAATTACTTTCTTCAAGTTTTATTTTTTATAATATTTTAAGTTTTTTTTTTCAATTTAAGGAGTCATAGAGAAAAACATACTGATAACTAAGTTGAAATTATTAGAGCACTAGGAATTACAATGTATATAAGATGTTGATCCTGTAAATTTTTAAAATGAAGTGCATCAGCGGAATTATACAAAATAGTGTAAAGAGACACACTTCCAACGTACCCCAGCAGCCTACCTGCGCGGCTAGGCGCGGGTACCGTTACAGTGACCAGCACTTCCAAGAAGGTCATGCGCAAGTAAGGCTGTAATTCCACTTAATTTTTTGCCGCGCCGGCCGTCTCCGTCCGAGCCGACTTTCTGGCCAAGGCTGTACCGGGGTGTAAATTACACGGCTTCAAGAGAAACAATTCAAAAGTCTTTTGTTTCTAGCAAAAACTAGTTTTAAACTCAAATTATAATTGTTAATTTATGTTTTCCTAAAAAGCGAACATTATTGCCTTTTATGTCACAAAAAAGAAATGAAAAACGAATCATATATTACTCCTAATACTTACATACAACCAAAAATATGGTTAAAATGTCGTGAAGAATAAGTATTCTAATGTAAGTGACCATGATAGATTAAAAAGTTATATTACTTTCAACGCTAGGAAACAGTTTAAAGTACGTTGCCCACTTTGTAGGGTACGTTCACAAACTCCCACAATATTCATGTAAGTATTATACTCAGCGTAACAGTCGGAATTAGTTTGCTATGTTAACCAATCCGCTCGGAGATATTGTTGCTTATATCACCTTTAACGACTTAGTTTACAAAGTTATACACGAAGTAAATTATTCATTTCTCATCTACATTTCTATTTAAATTTCAAAGGCAAAGTTCACGTGTCTGGAGGGGCACTTATGTGCCATATCTATTCACATATCTGAGCGTGTTTGAACGAATCCCACACGACGCCACCCACTTTCGCGTTGCGCCGAATCGGCACTTATTGACAAATGAGACCAAATATTGACGGCTCGGGTAAAAACAAAAAGCTACAGGGGGCCGGCCGGTGTCAATCTCAAGAACAAATAGTGCTTGTTTGACGAACGAATTACGTGACAACTTCAGTACGGACCGCTTGTACTCGGGTGTGGAAAATACGAGGCGAAAAAACGTTTTGGGTTCCAGGACCAGCGGATGCGGTATGCGTTGAGCAGATGTGCTTGTAATGTAGCTTAAAAGGTGTAACTTGCATTATTAGTTGGGTACTTTTGGATTTAGGTAATATTAATGTGACATTTAACTAAACGAATAAAAATTTACAATTAGGTATAAAGAATCTACGAGTATGTATGACGTGCATCTAGAATTCTTATTACTTCTTATTACTATTTATTTATTTATTATTCTTATTACTATTTAATATTTAAAATACGAAAAGTATGAGTAATGTATATACTGTGTGGAGTAGTGTTACTTTTACGAATCCATTCGCGTTTATTTTACACATTCATTTGATTGAATGTTTATCCTGATGTTTCGAACCCTTTACAGGGTCCGTGGTTGTAAAATAAACGCGAGTAGATCCATAAAATTAGTTTCATTTCAATGTGTAGTGTACGCGTAAACTTAGGAAAACAATAAATATGAGTAACTTAAAATGAAATACGGTTAATTATTTCCTCTTCTTTTGCTTACTTATCTATTCTAATAACAGTTGAGGTACTGAATATATTAATTGTTACGCCTTTGTTATAGTTTTTACAAATTGCGTAGTACTTAAAAAAAGTGTTCTTGGAAAGATAACAAGTTTCGATTCTGTGAATTCTTCTAAGGTTTCCGGATGATACTCCAATATATACATCGAACAATTTTAAAGAATCAATGTTTGTAGTGTGTCTAGAACTAATATTTAATACCATAAAAACGAAATACTGTATATTATAAACTCTTCTCTTATCAATTCGACTATTCTATGTAAGTAATAAAATAACAGTTTGTGGTATTTATTTTGTGCGCCTTAGTTATTGTTTTACAAATTGCGCAGTACTTTAAACTAATACTCTTTGAAAGACAACAAGTAGTTGATACCGTGTACTATTCGGAGGCTTACTGATGAGAATAAAGGAGAAACAGTTATTGTAATAAGTGAAATCAAATCAGTTTCAAAGAACAATTTGATGTTCGAAAATACCTGAAATATCAAGACATTTATGAAAACTTATCTTGCACCTGAAGATAAGTTTTCATAAATGTCTTGATATTTCAGAAAAGCAAACCTAACTGTCATTTTTTTAAGTATTTTTTTTTAATGACACCGTAACATTTTTGATTGAAGCAAACATAAACTCAAAGCTTACGAAAACTAATTAATAGAGGTTAACATAAGCATACCTTTTTAAACCCGACGTTTAGACCGAGTTGCACTGGTCGTGGTCACTGATTGCTGTCGCGATGTTGCGCCTCCGTTTGCGCAGGAGTCTTCATCCACCGTCACATTATTTATCCAACTACCGCCACACACAACACTCACAGTATTTCTATTTCGTAAACAAGCCTTATTCTGATAGTTTAACGAATGCGAAGAGAAACGAGGTTGTCTTTTGCAAATACCTATAGGATTCCACGCTGGAAATAGTTTGTAACAGTCTTTGAATTTTTTTATTACAATGGAACGTGGAACTTTAAAAGTGTTAATGAAAGTTTACTATTAAGACTGACTTAACCAAATGTTTTCCGTTAATTACGTGCTTCAGAAGGCACGTAAAGCCGTTAGACCTGACTGTATTAGCAGTCGTTGATAACCATTAATCTGCACTAGGCTCACATGACCTGTTATTTCTGAGGTGTTTCCATCCACCTATAGGAAAAGCTTATCCTCCTGCAGTGAAGACATAAAAATGAACCAACTGGTGAACCAAATGTGAAGACATTTTTGACCACAGGTAAGTATGTTGCATTAAAAAATTTGATGTTGACAGTACTTACTACAATTGAACGTCGCTACGTCTTTGTCTTACATCATCACATATATGATTAGAAAGCGACCGCAATCATTGCAACGACATGTCGCGAACCGTGAGAGAGAACAATAGTAGCCCGTGGGAACCGCGGGGTCGCGGGTTCGACGCCGGGTTACGCGGTGGAACGGTAGGGCGCGAAACGCCACGTCCGCACATCCGGAACTTGGAGTTTTTTAATGTTTTGGTTTGTCGGTCACATAGTTGATTTAATATTGAGTTAAAAATTATGCAACGATTTTTTGTAACGATCTGGTCTATCGAAAAGCTGTGGGGTATGGCGAGAGGATTAGGTTGCATTATTAGATATTATTATAATGTACGAAATTTTATAAATGTGAAAGTACCTACATTTTCTTGTTTGTTCTTCCTTTACGTCAAAACGAAGGAGGTTGGTTTTTGTATTGAGGAAACATTTCATACCTTTTGAAAAAACACATTATTGTTTTTATTAAACACAACAATCCTGGTGTTATTGTTGGTCCGTAATGTTGGTCAATCAGACTCAGATAAGATGGCAGCAGTTAAGCACTGACACCAACGAAACAAAGCACAATAAAATGTAGGTATACCTATAAAACCGGTATTCGAACCCGGGATCTATTGGGTCTGAGACAAAGACTTTTGTGCGTCAGCATATTAATTGCTGAAATACTAAAATAAGTTAAGTATTGAAAAAAGAGACAAAAAATACAAAGAGTTGATAAAATTCCACGAAAACACAAATGTTGAAAAAATTTCCACGATCAGGATTTGAACCTGCACCCTTCTGACATACCGGGTCAGGTGCTCCTCCAATTGAGCTATCGTGGTTCTAACCAGCCCGCCGAAATTATTCAACACTATTTACTTTTTACTTTGAAAGCCAAAGGCGCCCATTCAATGTCAACAACTACCGTCATTAACATCCGATCATAATATTTTTACAAATACTAAAGATCAGTTAAGATGTAGGCAAGCTATTATAAAATGTTTAAATAATTTTAACGCAAATTTTGTTGCAAAACAAATTACAAAAACACAAATGTTTCAATGCTTTCAAAGTAAAAAGTAAATAGTGTTGAATAATTTCGGCGGGCTGGTTAGAACCACGATAGCTCAATTAGAGGAGCACCTGACCCGGTATGTCAGAAGGGTGCAGGTTCAAATCCTGCTCGTGGAAATTTTTTCAACATTTGTGTTTTTGTAATTTGTTTCGCAACAAAATGTGCGTTAAAATTATTTAAACATTTTAAAATTCCACGAGCTGTATATACCCGCACCCCATGACATGCCGGGTCAGGTGCGCTACCAACTATGCTATCGTGGCTCAATCCAACTCGCCGAAATTAATCAACACTATTTACTCTTACTCTGTAAAGGAGCCCTATTCAGTGTCGACAACTACGTCATCAACCTTTTTATATTTCGTTGGTTTATCTAAAACCTATACGATAATCGTAAAATTAAATTCTGTTCCAATAGCCTTATGCCAGTTGTTTAAGGGAGCTGATGACGTCTGAATTCTTTTGTACTTACACGCTAGAAACAGTTGTTCGTTTCCATCGATCGACAAAATACTTTTACGATCCGGATCGTACCGGGAATCGGGAGGACCAGACAGTGCTTACTACTTATTATACCGGTCACATACCTACAATATTCCTAGGGATTCAATTAAGTAAACTAATTATGCAAACGCATGCGCTACAGACTTTTGTGACGAACAAGATTCTTAGAGCTAGTACAGTCAGCAACAAAAGTTACTGACCAACTTTATTACTTTATCAGGCAACTCAGACTTTGTCAAGCTATTATAAACGTATTTATTATTATTATCTCCTTTATTTATTTTCTTTCTTAAAACTAGAATTTTACAATAAAAAATTATAAAAACCTAATCCTAGAGTACCACCAGCAGCGGGGCAGGGCCCAAGCTACCGGTGGTCAGGGCTGCAGAGTGAGGAACCTTCTGACAATACGTGCCGTGTCTAGGAGTACTGCCTTTTGCATCTGACCCTTAACCCAACCTTTCAGCGAGAGCCTCTCTAGGTGTTGATCGAGGCTCTTCTATTATTATTATTATTATAGTACTAAAATGGTTACCGCCGTTCATAGCTGACCGTATTTAATAAATCAAAATTCTTTTCATAACGTTTCTGCATTTTACAAACGAGTGACTGATTCTTTTATTTATTGAATGAAATGATTATTGAAAAGTTATTGTTTTAGGCCACGCAATAGTTATAAGCAATAAACAAATTAAACATTATCTTCTTCTGAGTAAGCTAAGCTTAATTTGATAAGTTAGTATCGTGCTTAAAAAGGTGCTCCCTATTTCTTATCTGTGGAAAAGATTTATCATTTCCGATGAAAGAATGCAGTTTGTGATAAACACATGAGTCATGATCAGGAATAACAATTTGATGTTTCATTATTTTACTTACTAGTAAGTAGTTAGGTAACCATGCTTTTTAGAACAAAAATACATGATGCCACATAATTTACATTTTATATTATGTGTTATGTGTACTTATATGTAACTTTAATTGTTTGTATTACATCAAAATAAAAGTAAGTTCTGTTATAAAGGAAAACCTTACTAGCAAGGATAAATATTAATGTAACTAGGTAAATATAAATTTTAACGTGCCTATCTGAATGCTTCATAACAATGTCAGTAATTGTTTTAATTCTTTAATTACACCCTGTCGGACTAAAACGACCCCTTGCTAAAAACGCTTTGAATTAAATATATTAAATCAGGATTACCCTTTCAAGCAATTATTTATTTTTCATAGGTACTACTGATGAACATTTGCGTATTTTGTAAACGAGTATATCTTTTTTCTTGTTATGTGAATACCATTCATCAGCTAATTAGCTGGTTTTCGTAGATTCACTTATATTCCTACAATAGTGTTTATGTTATTTTATTTACTTATGTGAATCAACAGTTAACAAAACACGAGTAGCTATTCAGTTATACATAATAATAATAATCATAATGACGACTTTGATAAATAATTATTGTACAAAAAAATTTACGAGAGTGATATTGTAACACTTATATGCTTGATAGTACCTTAGCTTGCACTAAATAGTTGAATCTAGATTAAAAGCTAGTTAGAAAGAATTTCGTTTAGTTAGTAATTTTTGAGCAGATTTATCGGTTAATGTAACAATATTCCGAAGTCGATGTTAAGACAATGATTATAAAAATGATTTGTTGTCATATTTTGAATTTTAAAATCGTCGTAAATTAAAATAATGGTACGTACTAATAATTTAGCTTATTCTCAGATTATTGTAAGTGTAACATGATGTGCAAGATTCTTAAGTGTTCAATAATAAAGTTTGATGAATATTAATTGTTTCTTTTAGGAATTTACCTATAATCTCACCCGCTATTTTACAATTTCTACTCTGATAATAGTAAATAAAATTATTATAGTTATATGAAGTGATTAATGTGTTCAACTACTTCCTACTAATATTATGAAATGTTAGTATGTTAGTTAGCTGTATATGTCAAAAATAGCAAATTTTAAGATAAGAACAACCATTTTAATAAGTTATCATTCGACAGAAAACTATAAAATGCCAACGCAAACCTTTTAGAAGTTAATATACTTCTAAAAGTTTGTGTCTTTGTCACTTTTGTTTTACGGCCGTTCCGTAGGCGGACTGCTTAGTTACTGTCAACTTTTAATGCCTAAAATTATAGAAATGTGAAGGTAGTAGGTAGAATGAGTATTGTAAAATTAACAAGAACAGAAGTCGCTACTTAAGTCGTTACTTAAGAGCTTTTATATATTTCGGCATCCAATACTATTATTCTTCAAAGTTCAAAGTTTTATATTTTTCAAACCTAGACTATTGTACTATAACTTGTATTCGTAAGTAAAACACGGATCTAGGGAGTTAGTACAACATTAACAAAAAGACATTTATTTAACGTAAACTAATGTTATTTAAAAATCATTGTGGAAAGTTTCAAGTCACATAAATTCATTAGAATACACTTTTTTTTAAATTGTTTTATTAGTTAATAAATATTGATGTTGAAGTTTGTATGAATATGAAAAAATATGAAGGATTTTTATACTTTCGTTCTTAACTATTAAGTCCAAAACTGTTAATTACATCTGAATGATTTCTTTTTAGGATTTCAGATACTATTTTATTTTACTTTACAAAAAGATCCTATAAGATAATGAAAATAAAAATCATTTTGTAAATGCGTGATAGTGTTATTTATAAGCTACTGTGCTGGCCGTGTTTATCAAAATTTCATATAAGATCAGTGTCTTATTCATGTTATCTACCCTCTGAATTTGTAATTCATCTATTTGATAAGTGTCTATGAAAATTCATTAAGTGGCTAACAAAACTGAATTACAAAATGTTCAATAAGGCGTAACCTTTTTTTAGTTACTTCAATGTTTTTTTTAAATAAATTAAACGTATTTTTTTAGAAAACAGTGCCTCTTTTCATAAACTTTGATGATACAAACTCATAAATAAAGAAATAGTAAGAATATACATGTATTTTATGTCATTTTTCAATAGGGAATGTGTTATTAATGAAAATATTACTCAAAAAGATGTAACTGTTTACTTAAAGCCCTCAGATGTTCTTGTCATATTAAATCAGTCATCTCGAAAAGATTTTTGTAAAAAATATTTCTCTTTCCTTGTAGTGTCATTTAACATACGCAACTTATCACCACCGACCCCACAATGCGAAAATAGTGTTTAAATTAATTCAGCTAAACATCAGGGCGTATTCGGGATTAAGTCGTTGGTCCCAGAGGGACGAAAAAGTGGCCGAACTCTATTAACTTTCGGAGGGATTTGATTAAATCCTTACCCCTTCGCGTTGGCAGTAATTGATTGAAATAGTAGTTTTTTCCCTATTGACTTTAAGTGTTGGAAGAGGTCGAAAATGCGAGCAACATATTCTGAAAGTGAATTAGTAAAAATAAGCATTTTGATTTTAAATTGTTTTTGAGTACAATACTTATCACTTTTTATATTAAGATCGACTAAAAGGATTATTACTATTATAGAAACATTAATATTTTTTTTGGTAGAATTTGAAATTATTTTAGATTTACTTTTTGTGAAATTAAATAAGTAAAGGAACTGAAATAAAATAAGTCTTCAAGTTCAGTAAAGATTTATTTCACTTCATTTCATACTAACTGGTATATACATCAATATCTAGTTAGTATTGTGAAATTTTAAACACAATAAATTTAAGAGCAAGTATAACGGGCTTATTGTAATACTTTCAACAAATGTTTTTCAAAGAGTAATGTTAATTAATTAAAAATCTTTTAAAGACATACTTATTGAATGCTAATTTAAAATGAAATAACCTAAAATAAATTATCCTTTTGAATGTTTTTCAAATCCCTTCAAAATTGAACATAGCAGAAATTTTTTTACTTGTAAACTGAAGACAGCAAATCCTTTTTCTAAGACTGCCTAAGATTAATATCGTATTTGTAACCTTGTAAAATAAATAATAGTTAAAGTTGAAATACCTACGTTTTCTTTGTCTCTTTGTTGAAATGTAATGCGTTGAAGTCTTTTCTACTACTTTGATCTCATAAAGAAATGTTGATTATCCATGATGTCAAAACTATTATAAAAAGACAATTGTTCCTGTTTATATTGTTATTTCTTGCGTCAATACTAAATTAAATGACAGTTTGTTACTACCTATTAAGAATTAAAAGCTCTACTGAGGGTACCTAGAAATATTTACTTCTTAAAGAGTCATACAATGTGTGATTTTAATTTTTTACTAAATTAAGTGTCTATAAATTATGTACTGCAATTTTAATTTGTTACTCACTAGTTAGTTACGTTCGAAGTTAGTTACTTACTTAACTTCTTGCAATCTGGGCGAGTACTCATTACGTAACACTTTAGGTCAGCGTTGTTATATCAATGTGCGAGCAATCAACTATGAACATTATTGTTGAAGTCACAAGATATTCAAATGTTAACTTCAGGGTATTGTTTGGGAATATGGAACAAAACAGCATATACAATTTTAACGCGTCGTTTATTGATAACTTCATCTTTTCTTCAATATACCTTTGTGTCCACTGACTATATAACACTCACTGTACATTTTCGTATTACAATATTTTAGTCTTTCGAGGATTTATAACTTTCGATTCGATATAACAAATATTTTGTACAACGCACGACGGGCGTAAGAGTGTGGCGTCGTGGCACGACTTATAAACTATCTACCTACGTTACCGACTAACTTCGACTCTAGCCTTTAAAACTATATTTACAACTTGTTCAAATTTTTTTGGTATTCAAATTACCGCGATCACTACATCGTCTCTCGCGCGACTCTCACGCTCCACTCTCGCGTCCATCCGCACGGCACATCTTATATAATATTTTAACTTAAACCATGAAAAAATACAATAATCATAATATAATACAGGAAAATTCATCAACAACATTAATTGAACATCCGGCCGCCGCCCGTCGGCGACGGGCGGATCGACGCTAAGTCAACAGTTCGCAACACTAACAGCGGTCGTTCATACAAAACAAATAAATGGACATACCTAGAAGTATGTACGGCCGGGAGATAACGATCACTGTCCTAAACGTGACAACCGATTCGCAACAAAGTCACTGGAGGCGACAACTGGTGGCGCGGCGACACATCCAGCTCAGAGCGGCGGGATGTCGATGTCGCACGCGAAGGGCGACTCTCAGATGAGCGGCATGACCCGCTCGCCGGCGGCCGCGTACCGCTGCTCATCGGGCACGTGGTACATGTTGATGATGTGGCTCAGGTCCTGCTGCCCGTACTCGCGCTTCATGGCCATCTGCTCGTGTGCGTGTGCGTGCGGCGCGAACTCGCGCTTCAGCTGAGTTGGTGGCTCGTGCGCGTACTCGCGCTTCATGCCTGGGGGGCCCGGCGACACGGGCTCCGACTTGGCCGACGAGCCGCTAGGGGAGTGCGACGCGCACGACGGTGGCAGCGCGTAGCCGCCCGGCGACCCCGGGCCCATGCCGTAAGCCGATGGCGAAGGAGGCTGGGGCAGGTAGGGCGAGCCTTGCCCGCCGCCGTAGTATCCACCACCGTATCCGCCCTGCTGCATCTGTGACACGTCGTAGCGAGGGTATCCGTATGCTTGTTGCTGGTACGCACTTGGGTCGTGCATCATGTATCCGTTGGGCATGTATCCGTTTGGTGTCATTTGATAAACGTCACGCGGTTGCTGTGCCGACGGCGCGGAACTTCTTTGCGCTTCTCCAGAGCCGAGCAACGCACCACCTCCTAACGGATATTTCTCTTGCTTTTTCGCGAGAGTCTTCGTCTTCCTTCTAGGTCTATATTTGTAGTCTGGGTGTTCCTTCATATGAACGGCCCGAAGTCTCTTCGCTTCGTCGATGAACGGTCGTTTCTCGGATTCCGAGAGGTCTTTCCACTGTGCACCGAGACGTTTTGAGATTTCAGAGTTATGCATCTTAGGATTGTCTGAGGCCATCTTCCTGCGCTGCCCCCGCGACCACACCATGAAAGCGTTCATAGGACGCTTTACTCTGTCAGTGTTGGAGTTCTTGCTGTTGTTATTGTTATTGTTGTTTGGAGGCTGGTGGTGCGATTGTGGAGGCTGCGAGTGGTGCTGCGGTAGCTGCTGGTGGTGCAGCGGCTGGTGCTGGCCGAGCGGCTGCTGCTGCGGCAGCGACATCATGCCGCCGAGCGCTCCCAGCGAGCCATAGCCGTGTTGAAGCGCGTGGTGTGGCGGCACTGTGGCATGAAGGCTGCCGCCCTTCAAATCCGTCTCCATCGTCAGCATGTCGTCTTCCTGCGGCGCGTACAGTTTGCCGATCCTTCGTTCACCGTGCACAACGAGAGAACTGTCGGTCGCTCACATGGACTCGCGGCGGTGCGCGTTCGGATAACGTCTCGCGGGACCGTACGGCGCGGAGGCTACGTGCGTTGTGAGAAGGCTCGGTCGCCGGGTGGCGGCGGCGGCGACGGATCCCCCCGCGTGCGCACTCCGGCCCCGCCCGCGTCACGCTCTGCCAATGGCAGCACGGGGTTCAGCCCCGCCCCTCCCGCGCGCTCCTACCCGCCGCGGCCTGCATTTTTAATCGCGTGGCCTGCGAGCCGAGCGTACGCCTCGTCGCCGCCTCATGCAAATCTCAATTTTGTTTGCCAACGGTGCTTGCACCTCCTCGGCCTTAGTTTATGTTGTAAACAACACACTACTCCCCGTATACGTATAACATTGTGTTTGCTGGTTAAAAATGCAAACTTCAATTTATATTCGTATTTCAGGCGGAAAATATTTTTCCAGTCCAAAAGTGGCTACTAACTTACGTCACTGTGACGTGGTTATAACATTATCTGAGTTACATTGTATTTTTCCTACTACATCGTACGTACCATGCCATTTGGGTGAGGGAAAACTTGAAAAACTTTGCATAAACGGAATTTAA
The DNA here is from genome assembly GCA_963082485.1 of Eudonia mercurella. Lineage (NCBI taxonomy): Eukaryota > Metazoa > Arthropoda > Insecta > Lepidoptera > Crambidae > Eudonia > Eudonia mercurella. The sequence goes on along the minus strand of OY720024.1, from coordinate 6,402,045 downwards.
CTTTTTAAACTTCTTGGGCTTCATGATATACTGAAATGGAGCGTTTTGAATGCCTGCCTAGGTATACATCAATGATCATTCTCTACAATAAACGTTCCTCCACACTTACGTACTCTAGCGTGGGATTTGTTCAGCTGTCAGATGTAAGTTCAAGGCCCCGCGACAATGGCCGCGGTGACAGAAGAGCCGACAACAATCCCGGCCAGCGGTGATCACTTATTCTTACTTACACCGTTGTTTTGGGCGTTGCAATTAAATGACTTATCGCCATTGTACGGAGTTACTGTTGTTATATAATGAAGGCAATTAAAATATTGATAATTGTTGTTCTTTTTAATACAATACAACTTTTTGATTCACTTAGTAATTGATTTCATTCAGGGTTGTCCATAAATGATAATATAATTCGTTTTGAATTGTAAATAATTAATTACTTGTATAAAAATATTAAATAACGTATTTTTTTCTTTATCTATTAGTTATTTTGAAATAAAACTTAAAGTTTGGAACACAGTTTGAATATAATATTAATTGATTTTTTTACATAAATTACTTTTTCGGTATTTTATTTTATTAGGAATAGTACAATTTTGTACGTTTTTTTATTATATTGTAACTTGCAATAGACAAATAAATAATTTGTTACCTACACAGTTAACTATAATTTTTTGGGCATTTTTATTGCACATAGGTAGGTAAGTACTTATTACGGAGTCGTAGAATTTTATAAAGGTATTTCTTAAACAAATTCGGCAAATATCAAAAATCTACCTAGGTTAAAAACAACGCTAAATATAGAACGGTAATTACTTTTCAGATAAATACAGATGTAATATTTTTATAACTTATTTTCATTTAATACAATCTCATAAAGACTCTGAATACACTACTTATTGAAGACGATGTTGATATATTGTTTGCCAAATTTTTGTTATTTTCATAAGATGATCACTATTCTATTTATACCTCCTACTTATAGCCTTTAATGATGGAGGTGTTTGTCTAGTATAGGATAGAAGTTATATACGTTAGGCGAATTACTTAACATAAATACTTATCTGTTTTAGATATTCTTTCCGCTTAGTTTGTTCTAAAATTAAACAGTTCTTAACATAAAACACAAATGTTGAAAAAATTTCCACGAGCAGGATTTGATTTTGGATGTTAATGACGGTAGTTGTTGACATTGAATTGGCGCCTTTGGCTTTCAAACTAAAAAGTAAATAGTTTTGAATAATTTCGGCAGGCTGGTTAGAACCACGATAGCTCAATTGGGAGAGCACCTGACCCGGTATGTCAGAAGGGTGCAGGTTCAAATCCTGCTCGTGGAATTTTTTTCAACATTTGTGTTTTGTAATTTGTTTCGCAACAAAATTTGCGTTAAAAATTATTTAAACAGTTCTTAACATACAAAATATTATTGTACTTAATAATTATATTATTATTTTATGAATATAAATCTGAAAGAATTTTTCTGAATCTTTATTTATCTTAGTCATAAGATAAAACTTTTTTAACGAGTCTTCTGGGGTTATCCAAGGGTTCTATTCCCACTTAAGCTTTTTTCTAGTAAAATTTTATCTTGTAACTAAATAATAGTATTGTGAATGCAGAAACAAAAGTAAAAAAAAATATCTTAGTTAATTTTCTTAAGTTGTGCCAATCATCCTTTTCTCATTTAGTTCAGTTACTGAATAACGATTACTTGATTTACCTAGTACTTACTAAGTATGTACGCTGGTAAAACAACAATAGTTGAGTACATTCGAGAAATGTAATGCCGACCCGCTTTCAACCATCAAACATCTACTGCACAATAAATCTGACACTGCCATAGCGTTTGGAGGGAAATAACGACAGTGTCACGTTTCTAGCGTGGCTCAGTACCGCTAGCTCCAAAAGTTGTATCCCATCAACTCCCAAATTTAAATCGTTCTTGTTGACCAACCGTTCAGCGCTTCAAAACGGGTCGTCATTCAATTACCTGTTACCGTAACTATATATATAATGGAATACCTAGATGTTATATCTATACTAATATTATACAGCTGAAGAGTTTGTTTGTTTGTTTGTTGGTGGGTTAAACGCGCTAATCTCAGGAACTACTGGTTCGAATTGAAAAATTATTTTTGTGTTGAATAGTCCATTTATTGAGGAAGGCTATATGCTGTATTACATCACTTAACGCGGGTGAAACCGCGGGGAACAGCTAGTTTTTTTTATAAAATATATAATATTAAATACCTACATAGATACCTACTGGTCAAATCAAGCACTGTCTTAATTTGATTTTGATTTTTAACTAGAACTGCGAGTTTTATTTACTATTCGTATTATATCGATCACGTTAACGAAAACGAGAATTAGTATTGCATTAAAGCCGTCCTAGTGAGAAACGTGGATAGTCTAGTTTTCGTTTAAGTGATCGAATGACAAGAGAAAGTACTATGTTGATTTATTAAGATTTTAATAATAATTGTTAATTCGTTATAATATTGGTTTAATATTTGATAAACAATTCTGAATATGACATAAAAACTAGTAATATTTTTGGCCAATTTCATATTTGTCCCACCAGTCACAATTTCTACTTTCTATATTTTGTAAAAACTAAACTTGGTGCTAATTTTTAGTTTCTGTTGAAGTCTATTTAATCATTTCATAGCATAGTAAAATACATCTGGCTATCTATAGTATTTGGGCTATAATCTCGATTGACAGTGCAGAAGGCGGAGGTGAGGTATTTTTGACTGACCCACCAGTACCAGCAGTGGAATCTGCGAGTTGTGCTCTTAGTGCAACGAGAAGTGAGCGAGCTTACAGCTCCGGTAACCTATTTGGATAATAGGTAGTGGACTATACGTGTCCACAGGGCGACTACCTCGAGACACTAGTCCTGATCTGGCGTTATGACCTGACGTAGATGGTCCCTTGTGTTTGCATAAGGATGTCTGACACCTACTTTGTAACCTGACGGTTGGTAGGGGGTGTCAGTATAAACTATAAGTCGTTTTGTGGTTGGGTTGTCCCACCAGTACGGTACTAGTCTGGATAACCAATAGAAGCGCCCGCTAGATGTAAAGTATCCGGTTAAGTCAGCCGCGTAGGATTTTGGAATTGACGAGGTACCTGGATGGGTACTGAGAAGTGAACTTTAAAGTCGTGTGGAGTTGGGTTGTCCCACCAGTCACACACCTTTAATCACTAAAATACCACCAAAATATTTATATGAGTTATTTTATTCGGTAAAAGTTTTATAAGTCGGTTTATAATCTATTGTAAAATATCTATTTGATCATTGTATTAGATCAAAATAGAAAGTTACAGGTCTAAGCATTAGGGATTCTGGAGTAAACTGTCCCACCAGTCACTATGGAATGCCCCAAATATAACCCGTACTAGGTACCCTGTAGGTAATTCATTTTGTATTGTTTCTTGAGAACAGGTACTTAATATTTTACTTTATAAAAATTAAGCTTTACTAATAGTTTCATGTGCGCACTCAGATAGCGATTCCCACTACAGACGAGACTTTGAAGGCATTGCAGGTATAAGTTCACCAGAAATTGTAATGCACCTTTTGTTATCGATAAGCCACTGTTAAGTACCTTTTCTTGAAAGTCTATTGTCTTTATGTATTTTTTGTTGAAGTTTTAAAAGAAGGCCAGCTGCCGGGGTGCACTGCAAATCGTGGTATTTATTTGCAACATTGTTTTTATTGTTTTACTGTCTATATTGGTGGGATTACTCACTTTCACTTTCGTCGAATTATCGAGATCAATAAAACAACAAAATGTTTGTAATTCGTATATTTTATAAGCCACGATTATTTTATGAAGTTAAAATAATTCTGATAACTTAGTGTATATACCTACGTTTATATTATATTCAATCAAATAATAACAATATAATAATAATAATAACAAAATAATAATATAATAATAACAAGATAAAATTTAATAATTAATAAGTGTGTATGTGGATCTATAACGTTTTACATTTTATTACACACACACACACACACACACACACATACACACACACACACACAAAGAGAGAGAGAGAGAGAGAGAGAGAGAGAAACTATTTATTGACACACAAATAAAACAAAAATAACTAACACAACACAAGACAATAAGTATTTGGTTCGTTTTATTTGTAACGTACCTAATAGCCATTGTTTATATTTTTGGTGTTAATTTTTGCACAGATTTAATAATGTAAAGAATAGGAACAATAACACAACCGACATAGTTTGTAATTAGTATAATATGCATACTTAAGTCATAATTTATCAGTAAATAATAAAACTTATAGGAATTAGATACAACCTTTAAAACAAATTTGAGCTATACAGGTGTTTGATGCGATAAGCCTGGGCGGGGTAACTACTTGTATGAATCGAGGGTACTCGTAACATACGAGAGATAAATGGTAAAAATAAACATTTTTATTATTATTCTTATTTTTTGTTTTGTTTTGAGGACCACTCACGATCTTTGAAGTTGACTTCTACACACAAATGAGCAAAGTTACATACTAAAGTACTTATATTTAAAATAATAATAAAAAAACCTTACTTTTGTCGAAAATGATTTAAAATATACAAATCAAAAAGTACAAACTTTTCTCGACAAAACAGCAAACCTCTTCAAACTGGCATTAAAAATATTCACTTGCTTTATTTAGGTATTTATTGATATCAATTTTTACATTTATTAGTTCAAACTTATTAAAATGTAACAGTTACATTCATAAAACATATAATCTTCCGTGTTATAAAAGAACGAAGCCTTCTGGTACTGCTATTTTATGCTATCAGGCTTTAAATGAAACTTCAGCTAGAGTATTAAAGCTAAATTAAATTATAGTACCTAAAAAGAAATAACAAAGAGTACCTTTCTCTTTGTTTTCATATTTAATTGATGTATTTTGATTTGATATTAAAAAAAACTTATTATGATTATTATAACATCGATAAAGTTATTTAACTATCGAGATTATCCTAAATGTTAGATTTGACTGATTATAACTCTAGGTTAGCTATTTTGAGTCATCGTCTGTATATACACGTCTGCTGAGATCCTTTCCTTTGGACAATAGTATATGGAGAGATTGGGCTATAACCCACTATGCTGACATTTATTTTGATTTACAAAAGAACTGAAGAATAAATATTTATTTTAACGATTTGTGATAGCGTTGTTAACATCCTTAAGTTCTGTCTAATTACTCAATAGGTATAGATTGCATACGTTGAAGGTATAGGTTCAATACATTCATTAATTCAATACGTTCATACATTTACATTGTAGGTAAAAAAAACAAGATGTTAAAAGTAAGTCTACATAACAATAAAATACAATGCGCTCACATAACTACATAATTAATTTTCTAATTCAACTAATATACTTATACATCGTAACTAGTCTTGAATAATAATATTAAGGTGCATCTACACCGCAGTAACTTTTCGCTTTTTGCAATGAAACTTTTTACAATATAATTTCCATAAATGAAAAAAATAATAGTTTTATCGCAAAGTATTTTTTCGTGTCGTCTAATTATAATTTGTAATTGTAACTGTCTAACAAACGGGTTTTAGCAGTGATTGGTTTCTGATTGAAATTGAAGTAACTCGCACGCTCCAGGCGCCCAACGTTCTGCCTACAGCAGATCAGAGATAGGTTAGGTCCATTTTGCATTCAGACTACAAAACTGTCAGAGCGTGAAACGGGCCGGCGCGTCGTCGGTCGCCATTCTGCTCCAGTTTCAATTTAATGAATTCCGGTTAGGTTGCGGCGTTAAATGTGGAAATCCCTAACGTGTCTCGGGATAAGCTTTAGTGCGACGGGTTAAAGCTTATCTAGAATTTCTAATGGGAAATTTTAGGTTACGTATAATGATTTTTTTAATTACTTAAGAGGGTGTAGCGCGGAATTTAAAAATTTACGTGTTTTTCAGTCACTGGTGCTAGGCGCTGAATAGGTCTTGTACATTAAAAGGACTAGTATAGGTTAGCTTGATCCTTTCACAAGGTCATGGTTGTCTTGGAATTTGAAATAAATACCCAGAAACTGCATTAACAATACGTGAAATAATGATATCTAAAAACTTATTTCTTCAGAAACTTTGTAAATATAGCACAAATGAAACAATGATCCGACATCAAAATGTTTGTATTGATATTCCGCAGGTCACTGTTGTCTTATTTTTCAATAAAAAAACATGAATATGAAAATATTAAGCTTTTCTTATTTTTTACCCAAACGCCTATGATTTTACGAAAGTGAACATTGCTCTAATTAAATCACCAGCCTACTCTGTACAGATATTAGTGTGCGTGCGTACTCGTAGTCGTGGGCCGTTGTTACACCACTGCCACGTGCCGTTCGCTCGCTTTCATAAAGAAACTTGAAACTCGCAGCTTTGCGTCCGCGCTGCACCCCCTTAATGAAAGTGTTTCGTGTGCTCCTTCGTAGTGGTACGTTTGACTTAATATTAATAATTAAAATTAAAATCTTTGTACTTTTTCTTAATTTTTTTTTAGACAAATTTAATATTCTTTTTTCATTAATATATAGGGAAATTTAAATATACTTAGGAATACGTGGTTTTACACATGACAATAAATCATTAATATGTAATACCTACCGCAATACAAAATTGACAATACACTTATAAAATTTACTACTGTAACTCTGAATCCTACCATTAAGAGAATCATATTAATTCCTTAAAATAAAGAAAAACTTTTTTGAAAAGATATATTGTGGCATGAAAAAGAACAAGTAAATTGGAAAGGTAAAATTATTCATACCGTAAAGAATAACTTGAATAAATCCAATAACAGAATATCAAATAGTGAAGTCCCGTTCAGATTATATAGAAAACGAATGAACAATGAGTTAAAAAGTTTTAAAGCTGTAAATATCTTTCACGGTTTTTTGTCATTATGTCAAGTACATACAACTCTCACTAAAACTAATAAAAAGTTTGTGTTATTTAAATATTCTTCACATTTAATATTTTTATTGCAGGTTGATCAAATCTAATTGATTTACAATAGTAAAGTGTTTCTTTAAATAACTAATTAGAATCCCAGTTTGTTTTTGAGCCTTAATATATATATAGTCTCTGTCAGAATATGTTTGTATCAAACTAAATTAATAATACATTTATTAGAATAATATTTATGAAATGACAATCAGCCTTTATTCTAGTATATTATTGTGTTATTCGACTTCACTTACCGATATATCTAATTTAAACAAGATAAGATTCAATATTTAATTTGCAGCACAAACTGGTAGATACATACAATACAAATATATATTTTTATTTTATCAGCCATAGCTGTCTCACTCCTGGGCAAAGGCCTCCCCACACTTTTTCCACAACCCCTGCATCATCATGCCAGTCGTTCTCGTATCGGTCTAGATTATACAACGTGTAACAGAAAGGGTGTGGTAAAAATGAAAAGTTCCAAAGTGTATCCGATCTAGATTTTGTATGTGTTGTTACTAAGATATAATTATTAACTTTAATTTGTTATGCAATTGTATTATTATTATTTTATTTTTATTTGTATTTCCTTTTTTTTTTAATTATGTTGTAAATAAATATAATTGTAATGTGAATTGTAAATTCAATATTTATATTAGTGAAGTCATGCGCGTCAAACGCGAATAAGCAAGCAGCAGTGATCATAAATGTAAGTGCACAGAAGTAACTGATCCCTAGAGCTGTGACTTGTTTATTTTGATGTGACGTCACAATAGAAATATTGAATTAAAAATTGCATAACCAATTAAAGTCGATAATTAAGTCTTAGTTAAATGTTCAAATAATTTTAAAAGCAAATTTTGTTGCGAACAAATTACAAAAACACAAATGTTGAAAAAATTTTCACGAGCAGGATTTGAACCTGCACCCTTCTGACATTCCTGACAAGTCTTAGTTACTCTGCATACAAGATCTAGATCGGATACACTTCAGATCTTTTCATTTTTACCACACCTTTCTGTTACACGTTGTATATAATAATTTAAAGTCGGTACCCGAGTTGAATAATTAAGCTCCAACTTATTATAGCTGAAACAATTAATACGAATGTAGGTAGCCAAGTGTAACTACCAGTGTACGTACACAACTATCGTATAGTTGTCACGTATTCTCCGCTAGGCAGAGTGCGGGCGGCCGGAGCGGCCCAGTATTTAATTTGTGGTCCCAAGACAGGCGTGATGAGCTGGAGACAGCGGTCGGAAACCTCCCCACCTCCCCCTACCCCCACATATACAGAGGCCTATTCAGCCGTGACCGTATTAAAGTGTTCTCCATGTTACAGTTCCCACATTTCTCATTTTGCTTCTCTTATTTAATTAAAAATGTCTGGTCGGGTTTAATGTTATCTTTGTGTTTCCTTTACTAATAGTTTCGTTTATACATTTATAAAAATCATTATTGATTCACAATCAAGTTTCTAATACACATATATATACATATATACAAATTATTCTAACGAATCTAATTCAGTTAGTGTAAACTCAACAATTATGTTTACATTTAGGGTAAATCACACCTAATATTACAAATGCGGAAGTTTGTGTGTATGTGTGTATATTTGTTGCTTCTTCACGCTGCAACGGATAGATGGATTTGGATAAAATTCGGCACACAGATAGTTTAAAACCTAGATTAACACATAAAATACTTTTTATCCCGATATTCTCACGGGAACGGGAATCACGCGGGTGAAACTGTGGGCGGCCGCTAGTTAAATTCTTCTTTTTTTTAATATAGCCTATGTTACTCAACGCTATTGTAGCATTCTAATGGTGAAAGAATTTTTTAAATCGGTCCAGCAGTTTTTGAGTTTATTCGTTGCAAACATACATACAAAAATACAAAGCTTTCCTCTTTATAATATTAATATAGATAAAGAGTGTCATTATAGTAAAAAATAGTTATTCGGGTTCTTTTTACGAGTTCTAAGCATAGCTCATCTAACATATAAATATTTTAGGGAAACAACTTTAAAGGCACTAGATTTAAAGCTTAATTTTTTTCCTAAATAGTCACAATCTGTAGTAAGCTTCAATAACCATTGTTGTTAAATTCTTGACAAGGCAGTTACAATTAATTTGACCTGTTGACTAAATATATTTCCTAAGTCATCGAACGAATTTTAAATTGTCATATCGAATATGTTGTCGATTGTACATTAAAAATTTATTAGGCTTCGTGGAATTCCACAAGCTAAGGTATGGGTTAGGGGTCACTCAGACGGTCCCCTTGCTAGATGTAAGGAAGGCTCCTATATGTGCGACCGTGTTTGCGTCCGGTGCCTTGCCTAAAACAGGCCTTTCACCAATGCGTACAGCCTCTGAGATCCCCGACATATGCCGGTTAGATACATAATATGTTGCCTGATAAATGGAGCACAAACCAGGTACTAACCTCAAATCAAAGTAACTAGTTTTGGAAACAATTCAATCACATTCAAGTCAAACTAAAGAGTGTTCTTCTTGTATTTGTCGCCGACAATGTTAAAAGCATTGTTGTGTCCCGTTCCCCAGTGGTTACGGACTCTCGGTAAAGTGAACTGCCATCTTCATCAGCCTTATCATCATTGACCATCGGTTGCGATAAAGGCAAAGCGGATCTTCGTTGTGGAATCTATTAATAAAAAATTAAAAAGCTATGTATGTTACCGTTTTCACGCAAATATGTAACCGCATAAATAACGCATCATAAAAGAGGTCGTACGCATTAATTACGTCAGCAATCGCAACAAATTGATTATTGAAAACTAAAACGGTTCGCGCGAACAATGCACGGCGGCCATATTGCGGTGTCGCCTCGGTGTTGCCAGGCGCAATAATTATTAATTTGCAGCCTCACTCGCGCTACTCGCGGCTGTCATTAGCAACACCTCTCGCCAATTAGGGAGCTCAGAGATGCGCGCTTTTTATTTAGCACAAGCGTTACTCCGGCAATTATTGGATGAGTCGCGATGCGTTATGTTTCTAGTGCCTTTTGCACAAGGAGCTGTCTAGTGTTCCTGAGCGTCAGCCCCTGTAATGAAGCTGGTGGAAAACGCAATTATTGGATGGAAACATTGGTGTTGGCTGTTGCGATCGCTATTTGTTTTTGACTGGCGTTCTTTTGTTCTCTGCTGATCAACTACTCGAAAGATTTATTTAAAAGAAAATGTTTTCTATAGTTTAATACTGAGTGCTGACTTTGTTAATGTGCAGTAAGTCTTTGTTATTCAAAATGTAGCATCTATTTCACAAATAAGCGGTGCTCTTCATGTTTGATTCATACCTTATTTTTGTATTTAAAATGATATTTTAGATATCGCGAAATAAATGACCTGCATATAAAAACAAAAACTTTTGTAAATGACTATATTAAACTTTCAGCCTTATAATATATCTGTATACAAATCTGCGATGGTCTCTATAACGTTCATTGAATGTAAAGTAATCGTAATAGATATCGTTAGAATAAATGCAACAGTAAGTATCAGTTCTCGAGAAATTTCTGAGGAAACGTAGTCTTTAAAATTAGCGTTTGTGGTAAATCAACTATATTAGGTTAAAGGTAAGTATACCTAAATGTATTACAAACGTTAATAGGTTACGGTGATTGCTTACCATCAGACGGACCGTTAAGCTTCTTTGTTAAGTTAGTAAAGAAGTTCGAACTTCTACGTTTTCAGAAATTATAAACTAATTTTACTTTCGTGGCAGTTATGAGTTTTTGTAAATACGATATTCTCTAATAATTTACAGTATCTCAATAAAAATATCAGTATGCCATTTAAAAAAAATGTTTTCTATCAAATAAAACTTAGCTCATAAAGTTAAAGTGTAACATTAATGTTTTAGATTTATATTTTATAATAGCACAGTATACGCAAATAAAATATTGGTCTTTAAAAAAAAACTTAAAATAATAATTAACTAGTTAATAGTACACACATTCTTATACAAACTCCAATACTAATAAGCGCAACATTTACATCTTATTAGAATCTAATTTTCTAAATTTACTGATTAATTAATGTTACGCAACAGACAAGTCGTCGTCGGACTTCATTAACTAATTTTAATTAATAAATACAAGTTGTATAGTATACAAAATTATATAAATGTACGAAAAACACTTTGAGACAAACGTTTGATCAAAAATAAATAACACTATTCGTTTTCTAGTTTACAAAATAACTAGGAAAATCTTGACATCACAACTTGTCTAGCAAGAGGAGTAACTCTATCACAACTCTAGGTACCTATACCTACTTAGAAATTCACTTTCAACTTAGCACCCGATATAATAAAAGATCACACGAGATTACTGTTTGTTTTCGAAAAGTTTAGAGTGACTCCTCCAGCGAAATGTATCTAAAAAACACAGGACACAGTACACACACACACACACACAAACACAGAATCATCTTCAGGCCGTCCATACACACGTTGGTAAAGTACGTATGTGTATAGGTAGACGTGAGCGCGGTCAGCTGACAGCTCGCGAGGAGAGCTCCCGTCACGTCATTTTGTCACGTCATTGCGCGCGCATTGACGAGCATGTCAAAAAGCACGAATCCGTCAAGTTTCCGCGCGGAAAAGCACCCGTTTTCCGCGACTAAGCGTGCGAGCGTCGCGCTCCCAATGCCCAGACTAAACGCGGGCCGTGAAAAAGCACCGCCACAACGCCGGTCGACAATGGAAAGCGGTAAAGAATCATAATAATAACAATGACAACAATGTGAGATGCTATAATAAAGAGCCGCGGCATTGTGCTAGGCTCGGCGCTCGTCGAAGGGTCGCGGAGATCGATACTCGGATCTGTGCGTGCCTCGCCGCGGCCTCGCCTCGCCTCGCCACCGTCTCGCCGCCGCCGCCGCCTCGCCACCGCCTCGCGGGTCCCGCTAATCAACCGCCATCCTATTGATTACTTGTTATTCTCCAACTAACCTTATTGTAACTTTATTTGGTATGTCAATTATTGTTGATTTACGATCTGAGGCACTTGTTAGCAATAATTTGTAGAAAAAATTTATGGATAATAAATTGAATTGATATGCTATAAAACTATGTATATTCGTCAATAAACTAAAAAAAACAATTTGTACATTGCTTTTCTAAAATGTGGAGGCCATAACTAATATAATACAGGACAAAAACTCAACGTAACATAAAGATGAAAGGTAGATAATATGTATTATCCAAACAAATTGTGTATGACGCATAGCTTGTATGACTAATATAAAATGTACTGTATACGGTAAAAAAAAAACAAAAAATATAGAAAAATTTACTACTTAAATTACCTATATTTTTTATCATTCCGCTGCGTCAAAGATATATAATTGATTAATATAAATTTTGCAAAACGAAGGTAGCAGCCTTAACATTTATTTATTAACTCACTTCTATTGAAAAATGCTTTCATAAAGCGCAATAAAGTTGTTCCACGGATCTAAATATGGTGGTGGTATAAGGCAAATAGCAGACGACCGACTGTAATAGGTCCAACCAAAGTCAGTGAAAAATAATATTTACTTTCAAGTCTTACTTTGACGCAACGTCTCATATCGTAGGAAGTCAGTAGGAGTACGACAAAATCAGGAGCAAGCATCACCCACTCACGCCAATCCGATCCAATTTTTCAGTCAGATGAAGAAAAGATTTAGTAATACACGTAAACGTGATTTAGCAGATAGCCAGAAGAGCTCAGACTCAACAAGACATTTTCATTCGTTTTTATAACAAAATACCCGCCGATATCACTGAGTTGACAGATACCAGATATCAAAACAAAAAAAGCCTATTACAAGTTCAATGTCTATGTTTTAGACAAAGGCGTATAGACATAAGTCGGCACTGCATTGGTTTGAATGTTGTTGTTTATGAGTACAAAATTGTACTAATTTTGTTTTTTTTTTAAATAATTTTTGCACGATTGTAAATTGTTTTAAAAGATGGAGATAAAGAAAAAAGCCTCCTGAGTTTCTTGCTCTGTTTTAATTTTAAATTTTATTTTAATTTCACAATATTAGTATTTAATATATTTTCACGTTGCTATACGCTTCACGTTTATACTTTTAAAAGTTTTTCAAGGAAATAAATGTGACTAGTTTACCTAAAGACTTGCAGTGTGCGGTATTTGGCTTTACTTACATATAGAGAAATTACTTAATTATTTACTCAAAATAATCATTAAAAATACTTTACAGCACAAATATTTGTTTATAGTAAAAACAAAGCAAATATATTTTTAATATTGGCCAATAGTACCGAATTTTAAATTGAGAATGCAATCGTTCTCAATTTAAAATTCGAACATAGAAAAAAAGGTTTCGGAATCCAGAGAGGTATTTGTGAGTAAATTTCGCCAGGCGGACGGAGGTGTGAAGTGGCGGCCCGTCTGACGATAAAACATCTGGGTTTAATGTAATAATCCGTCGATCGAGCCGTTATCATTAGTTCGATCGCGCACACCTCCCGCCGGCCCGCAGATTGCCTTCCTCGGGAGCATTGTTTTAGTGTGGATATACCTCCTTCGAGTTGCGAAAGGACTTTGTCTATAGAAAACTTCTTACACTTGATCATATGTTAATACGTAGTATGATTATCTATGTAACTTTAGAAATCATAAATCTGTTATCTTCTTTTATTATTTATTATACTTATAATTATTATTTACATAAAAAAATAATAAGAATATACACTATAATATGGTTTACGTATGATTGTTTGTGTAACTAGAGTTGAGTGCTGATAATAAACACAGTCGTTTATATTTTGCTTATCCAAAACCTGCATGGCATATAAAATAAAATTGGGTATTTAGTATTATGCCAATATTAATGAGGTGGTAACTGTTCTAAGACGTTATATTTAATACCGCCGTTAGATATAGGTACTTTGTTAAGTTAAATGATAATAATTTGATAATTGATCTAATGATCGTCAACTTTAAAGCCAACATCTAATGATGTTGCTTTTTTTTACAACACAACTAAACTTAACACCTAAAAGAAAAATAACAAATTAAAATTAAATATCTAGCTACAAATAAAAGATTATCCAACTGTAGGCTCATTGAAACGGTCCCAAGAATGCTGACAACTACTATCTGGATCGCAAGACTAATACGTTCGCAGATATCTAGCTGCCAGCTTTCTTGTCAGCATAATTATATGAAAAACACTTTTTTGTCTCAAAACTGTTTATACCTTCTATTTTTATGGTTTTAATCACCTATAGGCATAGCATAAAAAATATTTTACTACAAGAAACCAGCTAGGCATATCCATACAACGCCACCATCCATTGTGATTAGGCGGCGCGGGCGCAGAGAGCGCGCCCCGCGGCGTCCGTCAGCCGCGCGCGCACCGCAATTAAACCGCGCGACTGTACTAATCCAATTATGTAACGCACTCTTGTCTCTGATCATTGACTGATAAAAACATGTAAAGATTCTGTTTGCGGCGGTAATTTTATTAGGAGATAACGGCGTTTCACAAGTTTTAGTGCATACCAAGTTAAGTCATTTTTAATATGTAAGTTGCAGTTACAGTCAGCTTTTATTGTCCCATTGTTGGGTAAAGCCTTCCCCCACTCTCACAACTCCTCACGATTGTAATATGCAAGTATGTGTATATTTTTCTAATATTGTTTTATGGATACTGATATATATTTTTGTTAAAATACTCGCCTATTTTTAATGGGGCAGTTGCAATCACGGAATAGATAAATTGAACTGTTCTGTGGTTGCAATGCCCTGACAGGTTTTATGTTGAAGGATCTGATATATGATATGGAGGTAATACTATCTTTACACTTCGTTAGTGCAATAAATCATTTGATTTGATAGTTTTTCTTATTATTATATTGTTTGAAGAAAATTACAATAGTTGTTTTGTTTTTACCATACAATGTACATTGTTTATTAATTATAAAAAATTAACTGCACGATTATTGACTGATAAACTCGAAAAGATTCCGTTTGTGACCTTGTAATTTTATTAGGAGATAACGGCGCTTTGGAATTTACTGCACATCATATAAGCCCGTCGAAAATTTTTGCGTATTATTTTATTACATTGTAAGTACGTATTTTTTTTAAATAAATTTTTACAAGCTTTTATTTAGTTTCACCTGTCCCGATGTTTGTCTGTGCTTAATCAAATCTTGCAAGTTAAATTTGATCCACTTCCCGGTTACGGATTGAGCTGAAATTTAGCATGCATGTGTAAATCGGATGACAATGCAAAATTATTATGACATGTAGCTGATCTGATGATGGAACCGGAGGTGGCCATAGGAACTCTGTAGTTAAACGACACAACCCTCTCGAGTTTGGACTGGTTTGATCCGTCTTGACGAGTACTTTGGTGCTAGATGGTAACCAGGGTCTGATAATGGAACTGGAAGGTGGCTATAGGAACTCGGTAGTTAAACGACACGACCCCCTCGAGTTTGGGCTCGTATCATTCGTCTTGGTGAGTACATTACGTTTACATAAAGTTTACATCAGTAGATGTAAATTATAATTTGTATATTATATTTTGTATGCATTTTTTGCATTTTTTTATTCTATTTTATTTTTATTTTATTTCATGTAGGTATTGCTGTGTGACACTAAATAAATAATTTTTTAATTCATTTCATTTCATATGATTTTGTGTAATTGTATGTTATTTCTTTTTAGGAAGATTTATAGATAAATGACACCTGTAGCTAAGATTAATACGTACACATAAACAATTAACAAATCTTCACAATTATAAAATATGGTCATAATAAATTTAACCACTAAGTAAACGAAAGTATCAAATAAAAAAAAATCAATGTGTATAAAAATATAAGTGCATATGTAGAGGAACGACTAGTTATTGCTAGAAATTTGTCAAGCGCAATTTCGTCAACTAATTCACGTACTATGTAATAATTAATCTGCCAGTGCTCTTTGCAATGTGTGACAGTCGTGTTAACTCCGATGATTAGGATGCGCTTGCGCAATGTGCAATGTTCGATCGTAATGTTGCAGCAATAATGTTAAAGTGTGTAACAAATGACTGATGAATACGAACATTTTACAATCCAAGTTGTTTAAATTCAACGCAGAGAGTTCATGTTTCTCATTCAATAATGTAATAAAATGTTTTCTTACGAACCTTCGTTAATTCGGATGGCAATGAAGTACTTACATTAATTTTAAGAATAAAGCTTAAGCTTTTTTAAATAAGTTAAAATATAAATGTTTTATTTTAAGATATGTTATGTTCACTTGAATACATTTTACAGTAAGAATTTTTGCCATAACAAACTCTAATTGTATATCAGTTATGGTATCTAAGTTAATTAATGCCAAGTTATTAATGACCACTAATTCGCTCAAGGTAGAGAAAACGATCTGTATGGCAACATTTAAACTCTCCTCGTTTGTCACTAGGCGACGCTGCTTCTATAGGTAAGTACAAAGGGTCACTCAAACACCCGTTTTTGTGAACGTCATCGAGAATGGCAAATGGAACTTCCACTAAGCACTTCTTCACTACTTCGGGCCGCATCAATCGAGTGTGTCCCCACATATTTTCTTCTATCGACATTTTTTCTTCTTAGTCCCTGCACTATGCGAGTGATATTCGTAGGTGTGCTTCGTGAAATAGAAAATTAATTATTTTAATTAAAGTTTAAAATTTTATTTGAAGCGCACCTATGGGTGTGCTTCGTGGAATACTTTAGGTGTGCTTCGTCTGGGTGTGCTTCGTTTAGGTGTGCTTCGTGGAATACCTCCATCTAACTAGGTCCTCCGGGGCGCACGAGACGGGCGGCCAACGAGTTAATGACACCGCATACTACAAAATTAGAAAAGCAACCGTTAATTTGAACCAGCCATTTTTAATTAAACGCGATGACTAAGTACCGAGATCCATCACAGTCGGCACTCAGCCGATCTATTATTAATTATTATTTTGATCGATCACGCCTCGTCTTATTTCATTAAAAATTCGATGTTGAATCTTTCATCTTATCGAATTCGTTAATTGTAGACTAGCCAACGATAGGTACTTGTGTAAGGGATTATAGGTCATTAAATGGCTTACGTCTTAACGTAGCTCTCGTTTTGAAGTGATTTTGATATAAGTACCTACCTTATCAATAGTTTATATACGCCTCAGATCAGGCTTTCTCATAATTATAAAAATAGAATTATTGCCCTATTTAACCCCCCTCGCTTGCTCAATACGGGTTAGTTCAACTTTTTTATTTCATTTGGCACGGAACAGTCAATACATTAAAGTACTAATACTAAAAAAATACACGATAAATATTATAATAAGTGCACAAACCTCATCAGTAGCTTAGAAATGTCCCAATGCTTGGCTTAAGCTTTCTCATATGAATAATACAAATATAGCACATGGCGCGTTCCGGCCTCGGCCTAGCTGACGGGCGGGCTCGCCCAATACGGGTAGGTGGTTAGTAATCTAAATGTATGGATGATGTCGAAAAGACTGACAGTATATTCTCAACAAAATGGTAAATTAAAGTATTCTATATTCTACTCATACACGTATAATGATTCAAATTTCGTATAGATATTGACACACCACAATAATTTAAATAAGTAATAATAAGAAAATAATTTGTATTTCGGAAGATGACTAAAAAAATCTTAACACATGTTTATTTACTTGTCATAATTAGACAAATAAAAACACAATTGAAAATAATAACAAACAAAAACGGCGACAAACGAGCGCTCAGGTAATTCCGTGTCCGATTTCAATATATCCACGGAAAGAAATTAGAGGTGAGTTCATCCTTCACAGAGTAATTCTCGGGCCGTAAGCAACACTAACCTACGGGCCGACTCTTCCCAGAAATCAATAATCTTAAGCTTTTTTAGATACAGCTTTAGAAACAAATATTCACCACGCTAGCTCGCCTGTGCGAAAATCAAAGAAGCCGCGGTTTACCTTTTTTCGGTGTAAAATTCGAAACGTTCTCGATCAACTGGGGATTATCGTACGCGTTCCGATGTTTTCGGGCTTAACAATGGGTTTCCGGAGCTCTTGAGGTATCAATTTTTCTTGGGAATAGTAATCTTCGCCAATCTCAGCTTTTATGGTGCAAAAACTAGATCAGGATTAGGGATTAAGCGACACTTTACGAGAGTTACTTTTAGAAAACGCTTGCAAGTAATATTGTGTCAAAATTGATATTGCTCTTTTCTTCTCTCTTCTCTGACTGTGTAGTCCTCGAAATGAATTAAAAATCTAAATCAATTAGTGTTTATATTAGTCCAGTGTCCACAGTCCTCAAATTGAGGAGCATCCACCCGGATTCTATTCTATTTCTATAATGTTTGATTACTACGACTGCGACATATCTTGCCGTCCATAAACCTTGTAACGCTGTGAAAGTGCATAGGCGGCTAACAGAAATTACATTATACACTTTTAAACTTTCGCGTTCCATTTTGATCAAAGGTTTTATAACGGGGATAAACACAAACTACTGTAGAGACATACCAATGTGTCCGACGTTTAGACCGAGTTGCAACAGTCGTGGTCGTGGATTAACTTTTTTTTTTTAAAGATGGAAGTGCAAAAAAATAACAAAATAAGTGCACTTTTAATGTTTGTTTACTATAGTTAATTTAGATAAACAAAGTTACGTAATGACATAGTTAAATTAAATGCTGAAATAGTTTTAATTAAGTTAATAAATGATTATATTAACTTACATGTTCAGCTACCCTTTCCAGCGTATTAGCTTGGCAACCCAGAAGGGTAATGTTGCCAGCATTCTTGGGAACGTACCCATATGAGCCCACAGTTTCATCATTGACATAAAGGACAGGATCTTTGATATAAAGGTATACATTTTTTTATTTTGTTATTTTTTTTTTGTTTTAAGTTGAGTTATGTTTCTTTTTGTTGTAATTAAATTTAATTGATATGAGAGGTCTTATCCTCAGTAATAGCCGATTAATGAAAATGTTTAACGGATTTTAATGCAAACTGCCGGCCGAGTTGCACCGACCGCTGCTGCGGGCTTTTTTGAAACGGGCCGAAAACGATTCAACGGGTATGTTTAGAATACCTGTAGATATCAAGTATTAGGTATTAAACTTCGTTAAACAAATAAGTGTTCCGATATAACGTCGCCATTTTTGATTTCAGGTTAAAATGCTTTAATTGCTGAAAACAAGTGCAGGTCGGCAGGTAATGCATCACAATACCAACGCGGTATGAATATCCTCGCAGCTCGATAACTAACACGTATGTGAGGTCAGCACATTTCGGCGCGATCGCCGCCGTGTGATATCGCCGACATATCGATCCTATCGCCGTGACGATGCGATATCAGTAATTTGAACGTCCACGGCCATCGGGGTTTGAAGAGGATTATAGTTTCTTGTTTTTGTTTTTTTATTTTAATTTTAATAGTGACGTAAATCAGCTGTCACGCGCGCGCGCTCTTGTTTTGTTTGACACTCGAAGCACTAAATTTGTTGTTGGAGGACCCGGAATGTGAGCAATGGAAGAAAGACTCGGGATAATTTGTTATTGTGATACAAGTAAATTTTTTAAGTATTGTCATGGTTTTTTTTAATGTTAAAAGGAGGCAAACGAGCAGGCGGGTCACCTGATGGAAAGTGATCACCGCCGTCCATGGACACCCGCAAAACCAAAGTAAACGCAGATGCGTTGCCGGCCTTGAGAAAGGAGTTGGATCTTGAGGAGGGAGTAGGAATTGGGAGGGGGAGGGGTGAGAGATGGGCCTCCGGTACTTTCACTCACCGGACGAAACACAACAGCAACGAGTGCCATTGTTTCACGCCGATATTCTGTGAGAGGGTATAGTATAATCCATATTCCCACTGAACTGTAATGGCTTATAATCATCAGCTCAAAAATTTTCCAACTCGGCTCAGGCTTTCCCACATGACCAATAATCCAGGGGCAGGCGACTACCATGTTACGAATGCCACCGGGACAAAAACCACTAAGACTTTGCGTGCGTTCTGAACCTGGAAGAAGTTCGAGATACTTGAACTAAGTTATCTCTCCAGTGCTTAGCTTGCAACCCTTTTTTTCAAAGAAAGGTTGGCAAGTGACTATGCACTGCCTGATGTTAAGGGTGCGCCGCCGTCCGTAAGTGACAAGTGTCATATATTTTATTTGAAATGTCTTCGTCCATATTTATTTGATGCCGCGCGGCCATACTAATTTTGTATGGGGAATTTAACGTGTTAATTTGAAAAATAATAATTTAAAAAACCGCTCGTTAAATCGAAAATGTGAGACGGACGATTTGTAGTTTAGACCATTGGTGATTGTTTAGACAAAATCAGAGGTACAATAATTTAGATAAACTATAAGATATCAACTAAACGCCGCCAATTGTTTTCATGATTTTTGCCCAACTTTAAATGATATTGTAGAAAAAACTATAGTGTGTTATGAATTTATGGATCGGACTAATTGTAACCACGTTCCCTTTGATACTAAATATATATTTTGTTTATTTAATACGACAGTATTTTCATTTATAACAACTTAACCGTGACTGAATTTTTGGCATTTTTTGGTTGGCGCACCCTTAAGCAGAAGCAGTCCAGATGCGAAGAGAGCCAGTGCATCAGTATTGTGCCTCACTAGCCGTCCTTGCAACCGACCTGTAAGTTGCTTCTTTATATCTCGTATAAAGGTCCCCTTATGTAAGGAAAAGAAAATACGTGTGCTGGGAAGAAACTCGATTATAGGTGGTGCGACAAAGAATTAATTCACCAAATTTCTACGCGCAAATTGCTGTGCCACCAGACCGGACCAGTAATAGGTGCTACAACCAAATTTTATTAGACATAAATCACGTCGACAGTCGGTTTTCCACGACTCACGATCGCAAGTATTCCAAGTATGTGGAACGAGACCTTCTTGTTTTTTTTTTTCGCTTTGTGCTACCTGCTAAGTATTAGGGAGTTTCTGGACTGTCAATAATGTTCGGGTAATTTATAGGGATGCGTGAGAATGAATGAATCGCACTAGTTTACACAAAAAATTATGTGCAAAAGATCATCATTTGTGTTGCTATTTCAGTTTTCGGAATAATATTTTTGGCTTTTACTCGTAAGGGATATCAAATTAAACTAAGGCCTTCTGGCCAGCTACCACCATCTTATCTAATCCATCTTTATAATAAATAACTGTTGTTGTATTGATGAATTCTATTAGAAAAAGATAAGACAGTGAAACTCACTTCTCAGTTTCAGACTCCGGATGAAGTGCGCTTTTGGCTTATTGTCACTTAACACCAGGTGAGATGAACCAAAAACATAAAGGAATTAGAATAAAATAACGTCACTAAGTCAGTAAATTAATATATTAATCAATTTTACTACTACGGTAATTCATTATAAAGTTATAAAGAAAATAATGTAGTTACAACAACTATGCGACTCTATATAATATAGTAAATTATAGAAGTATACTCAAGGTACTGTGTAAGTAGCCATTATGAACGGCTAAGACCAAGAGCTATTAAACACCCTTCTAAATCATAGTGACAGGTAAGCAAATAAAACAAAACGCATTCTTTCTAGGAATCCCAAAGTCCTCGGCCATAAATCACCACACTCTTGACAAATGGATTCTACGACTTTTTTTCCCGCCACTCATTTATTAATAGGGAAGGGAATGTTTCGGAAAACCAATAAAATGCGCCCCGTCATATACCTGTCCGGTGCCAGACTGCGTGGCTTTGTTCCTTTGCCCAGATTTTTTTCTCTCTCGATACTCTGTGGATCGCCACCTCCCGATAGTTACCCGCCATAGTTGCCTATTAACGTATTATTTGAAAATTAGAATCATTTAATTTATTAATTTAGAGGGTTATTAGGCATGTTCTACCGTTCCCTGTGAAAGGCTTGTGCGTAATTAATTTAATAACGGTGATCAAGTCACTTTAACTACCAACTCGTTATAATTACTTTGTATTTATTTAATTTTTATGGACTTGAGTTTATCTGTATGTAGATAATACATGTGTAATATGTATTTGACGAATGTATTTGCTATGCCGTAAATAAGTTTTATTTTTTATACTTTTTCATCATGGTATCGCGAAAAGATCGTTTGGAACAGCACATTTATTTCGCGTTAGGGTTGATCCAAACACAACCCTAAAATATAGCAGGTGACTCTTAATCGCCAGCACGAATGCAATTTTAATCTTAATAAAGTGGTACGCCAGTCGATATTGCAACGCGATCTTTTGCAATGTCGCGTTAACTGCATCCGTGAGTTCTGTAACTAACCTATTTTTGTGAATGGACATTTTTTGCGCGCGGCCAACACAAAGGGCTCCTTCAAGCTATTTTGCGCGTGTGAAAGGGGACCATTCTCTCAGCCCTTAAGGATTGGACCAAAAATAATTGTCATTTCCTGCGGCGGGCGAGACATAAAGACTCCCATATTATTCTGCATGCAAACGGGACGTAAGACGCTCTTATGAGGTATTTGTATTTTTTTGGACACTTTCACAACGATTATATTAATTTTTGTATGTCGGTGAGGAGAGTTTGGACTTTAATTAAGTATCATTGCATTCTTATGACAGGACTATGACAAGGATAGAGGTGCAAAATGATAGCCTTACCTTACAATTACTATACGCCGAGGGCCTGAGTACTCGTTAAGAGAAATACTCTTTGAATATATCTTATGTATGTATCGTAATGTGTTACAATTTTCGAAATTTTGCATTATGAGGAATACTTGCTCATTTTTGTAAATTATCTTACTTATAAAATAATTTGTAATTTAGGATTTTGATGAATAAAGTTTAAAAAAGTCCTTATATAAAAATAACTATTCACCATATACAAATTGGTGTATATACGCTCAAATTGAACAAATAGAACTCAATTTGAGCTCTGTTGAAATTAATTTTAGTTTCGTGATACTTTGTGTTGTTGCTATTTCGTTAAAAATGTAAAAATTACGATACGTCTAAATTGTAAACTATATATTTTCATAAAATCTACTGGTAAGCAGATTTCAACATTTAAGTCTTATAAAAATGTTAAAATTGATGTATTTCTGTAAAATTATTATAAAGAACCTATTAAATAACATCTGGTGTTTTATATATTGATAATTTGTGTAAAAACAGCAGCTCCACAAATAATACAATCAAAAGATGACTTATATCTAAACCAAAACGGTTTAGTGTCCCCACAAATCATAATGATGCACGGACTTATAAAAATACCTAGATACACGGATAACTATAATAACCGAATTTCGCGTCCCGGCCAACGTTTGCTAAGCACAGGCAAATGAGAAGTTTTGAGATAACATGCCTAACTCAACTCAGTGACAACTGCGTATTGTTTTATCAATAAAATCAGATCAGCACTCTGTCTGTCTGTGAAATAAGTAAACAATTTAATTACAAATCACAAAAAGTTTATCAAAACTTAGAAGATTAACAAACTCTTTTTTAATTTTACATATTTTCAGGAACCTTGAAAGGACATCGGTTAAAAGATTTAACAGAATTGTTTTGTGAGATTAATTCTAACTATAGCATAGGAAAAAAAAATGTGTGTCATTAATGGTTTTAAATGATCCGTTTATTATACAAATAGAAACTGCAACATTTTTTTCTACATAACCGTCATGCGTAACCGAATAGACGAACACAACGAACAGAAAGCTTTTCCGTACACTTCTATCTACATTATCAAACTCGACGCAGGACCAATCAAAACGATATCCGTCCTCACAACACTGAGTGCATATTGCAGACCAACCGGAACATAGACTAAATATCGGTACAAACGGTACGGTACAAATCACGACATATCGGTACACTACACGACATCTAACCACCAACATAATAACCAATGTTGCGTGTCACCCGAGTTCCGTAATCACGGAGCAAATGAGAAGTTTTGGGTCAACGTGGCTGACGGCCGTTGCCATGGTAATCGCACAGCCTTATTGGGTGGTATCATTGGCGTTTTTGTTGTTCGGCGAGCGCAAAGATATGTTGGCCCGACTCCAAGACCGGAGGGTAAGTTTGAGAGGGTACGAGACGGAGGTCACCTCTAATGGCGGCGTGACAGGTAACGCGAGCCGAGACAAAGTGCATCTATGACGTGCCCATATCGGGGTTAATGGTGGTGATGTCACTCTATTTGTAATGTCGTTTAGTATAATATTTTGATGACGTCAAGTTTTCATAAGAATTATTAGAAGAATCACAAATTCAATTTCAAAGATTTTCTCAAATCATGTTGCAAGTATTTGAGATCATTGCCGTTTTTATTAAATACTAAGTTTTTTTTCGTTTATTAAATAGCAACAGATGTATAATTGATGATTATCCTTTGGAAGTCAATTAAAATAATTGTTTGTTATATTTTGTTCTAAAGTAAATTCCTAAATATCACTAGTACCTAATTGTGATACTTAGGTACTAAGTTATGGTTGATAAAACAGTTTTTACAACAATGGCTAATATATTATTATAATATATATATCTGCATGTAAACTTTTAGAGAGCAACTTATTACTTTCTTTTTCTAAGAGGCCCTCAAGAAGTTTTTTCCTTGTAACCCGACGCCCGCCAGGACACCTGTGTAATCCTTTCATCGCACATAATATGCCCTTAATTCTCTTGATAAGGCATGACATCTAACGCCTTTGTGCCACTTCGGCCCTTTTTCCCGTCAATTAAGGTTTGTCTTTTGTCTTTTGACGAGAGATGACACACATCCCACGTTTTTTAAAGTGAATCACACTTACAACCTCTTTCCAGGGAGTCAGTGTTTTGAATGGTTACATGATTTAGTGTGATGTGTTGTTTTGTTTTCACGATTTATTGGAACAAGGGTGTCAGCCGTAGGAGACGGTGCTGCGGTTTTGACAAAAAACGTATTAGTAAAATTAGAGGTTCATTGAAAAGAGATGGTTTTTTGTGCGACCCCTATTGCATAGTTATGGAAACATGTCTACTCCTTTCATGTCACGTAACAAATAGTAAAATCTGATAAGAGATTTTAGGTAGACTGCCACTATCCGTTAACATGTTTATATTTACAAAAACACAAATGTTGAAAAAACTTCCACGAGCAGGATTTTTTTTTTCAACATTTGTGTTTTTGTAATTTGTTCGCAACAAAATTTGCATTAAAAATTATTTGAACATTTATGTTTATATTTTATAATTGCTTGTGTATTTGCTAAATGAGTTGTAAATACTTATAAAAGTATCTATTTCAAGGAAGAGTAGTGTCTATTGATAAAAACTTTAAAAGAGACACTGGTCATTACTAAATATTTATATAAAATACAGTGAAAAAATTAAACGCCCACCTGACCCAGCCAGGAATCGAACCTGGGTCTTCCGCAATCCGGGCGGCTGCACTGACCGTTATGCTACTGGGAAGGCTGACGTAAGCGCTGAATTTTGTCACTGCTTTTTGATTTTTGAAATGCTTTAGAGCGACATTAGTGCCATCTATCCAAAGGTGATTGCAAAGGTGGAGATGCATATTCATGGTCATTACTAGTTCAAAAGATTAAACAAAATGTTGAATCAAATATAATATTTGATTATGTTTAAATAATCTTTAACTAATATATAAATTTCATTAGTTAATTAGGCACAGATTTTTTTTAAGTGGTTTCAAATTTGTTCCGTCAATCTTTGTAATCATAACTTTGATATTTCATCATAACACGTATGTTTAATCGAACCGTTTGCCTTTTTTGTTCTCTGTGGAATTCGTTTATGATAAATTATGTTGCAAATTATTTGAGGTTAACAAATCGCATTCTTTTTTCTCTCCCTTTACGATTCGTCGTTTTGTGCATGCCGCTGTCAGACATCGACAGATGAACAACTTTAATATTTTTGTATGATAGGTGTTCGCGTCAGGGAAAGTCATCGATGTGAAGATGGAGCATTTATGGAAATAACTAAATATTATGCTTATTTGTGAGTAAAAGTGTGTATTGTGATTAGTTAATACACTTAGATTGTTAAGTCTTGCTAAAGATTTGCTTTCGAAATAAAGAAAGCATAAGAATTTTATTTTTTTGATTCCACAATCGGTAAGCGCTTGACTTTTATCGCACCTGATTGCAATTGTCGATAAGGTTAAAGGTTTTTATTACTGAGGAAAAGGCTAGGTCATCTCTACCTATCTCTAACTGTAAAGATAGCCAGTGTCTCAGTAGTTAAGGATTCCGGGTGAAGTGCGCATCCACGGTTCGGCCTTATCATCACTTAACATCAAGAGAGATGAAAGCAAACTGCTTACCGGTAAGGTGTAAAAAAAATCAAGCGACAGACTTAGATCAAACGGAGGTAACTAGCCAAGCGGAAAAAGACAATCCACCATTACCAAATACCACCTACCAACATCAAAACGAATATAATCACAAGTATACCTGCTGTGAATCGAACCCTCGAAAATATAAACCTCGGAATCTGATGTCGGTGATCTAACTATTAGACCACAGAGATTTTCTTTATATCTTGAAAAATCCAATAGACAATCAACTTTCGCCACATATGTTACAATAAGAAAACTAGAAGCCATAACTTCGTCAATCACATGTGAGTCGTATGCATTTACTATGTTAATTGTTTATTATTCCACTTATGATATTTCCTTGTTTCTTTTTGAATACTCTTCAAGAACCGAAAGTGCGTTTAATTCTAAAAGTTCAAACGAAAGTGGAATGCTTATTTTTTAAATGCAACTCCCAATAACTCCCGTGAACGCAGACTAGGCAGAACAATTAGAAATGCGCGAGTAAATCTTACCTACAGAGGGTCTGGCTGTGAACCTGACATTATTTTTGTGGAGGATCAAAGCGAGTGACGTCACATCCGGCAAGATGGCGGGCGGGCGCGATTGTTTGATGTGCGAGTAATGAAGTGTGCCCCTCCCCGCTTCCTATCTGACGGGTGTCAAGATAGCACCCCGACGACTCACGTTTGCATATTAGAAGGCACTTTTATGTGATCTCAGTGTCGCACTACACTAGATAGTGGTAAGAACTTTCTATCGTTTTAAAATAAAGTAAGTTTGAAAATAATAAAGGAATCTTTTTCGAATTAGAAAAGTGATTTTGCAACTTAGTTCCTCTAAAAGGACATTTAAGCATCCATTCATCTGTACTTTACAGAGAAAGAAGAGTGAAAGTATGGGGTCGTACGAAATATCCCGATGGGTCCAACTGCTACTGGGGAGAGAGAATCCTCTGCAGGCTCATAAGACAAGTCTCACGTTTTTAGTCACATACTTAGCGGCCCTCAGCGCTTAATAAATTACAAGTAATACAAAATTAATTCACTCGCAGGGCCTCTGGTGCCCCTTGGTACGTACGGAATGCTGACCTGCATAGAGATTGGGAACTGACAACCTTGCAACAGCATCTCCGTACTGTCGCGGAGCGATTCTCCAAAACTTCAGAGAATCACTCAAGTCCTCTCATTCGAAAGGCAGTGGACTATAGTCTCGAGCTTCCTCACATCCTCCATTTCCGTAAGCCTAAACACGCTTTATCGGATCCCCCAAATCAGTTATCACATGACCTGGATTGCCTACTTTCGGCACAGGACACTTCGTCACATAGTCAAAAAAAAAAGGAAAAGGCTAAGATAAGACAATATTATAATTATTTGTTTCATTTAAAAGTTTCTATCGATTAAATTTATTTTTTTATGGATTTTAAATGTAAAAATGTATTTTTTTTTACTTTTTATTTTTAAGTGCTAATTGCTGCACTGAAGCTGAATTAAATATTTATAAAATAAAGTGAAAAATGTAGCATAATGGACAGAGCAGCCACTCGGATTGCGGAAGACCCAGGTTCGATCCCTGGCTGGGCGGGTAGGCATTTAATTTTTTCACTGTATTTTATAAATATTTAATTCAGCTTCAGTGCAGCAATAAGCATTTAAAAATAAAAAGTAAAAATTTACTACAGCGTTGTGTTATCAAATTTGTGGTATTTCATCTGTAAAGATGAATCTGCATAGCCATCGGTTGCAATAACCGTTGGATAGATGGCACTGTGCCGCTAAAAGCACTCAAAACTTAAAAAGCAGTGGTAAAATTCAGTGCTTACGTGAGCCTTCCCGGTAGCATAATGGTCAGTGTAGCCACCCGGATTGCGGAAGACCTAAGTTCGATTCCTGGCTGGGTCGGGTAGGCATTAAATTTTTTCACTGTATTTTATAAATATTTATAAAAATGTATTTTGTATGTTTGATGTCCTATAAGCACTCTCTTTCAATATTAAGTTTTAAGTACCTTTGAGTTGAGTACCTTTGAAATCATTTGACGTGTCTGAGTACGGACAAATACGTAGTGTAATTAGTATAACATTTTTTACATAAAATAGGTTAACATAAAAAATTTTTTATATAATTACAAGAACACATTTCATTTGCTTAAAAGTGGGACAAATTATGGTTATAATCAATCACAAGCATTAGTGGACCTAATCTGCTTTACCAAAAAACGACGCCTAAAGTTAGACGTCGCATAAAACAGATGCTGTCACTTTTTGGCTAATATTTCTAGACAGAGACACAATTTTAAACACGTATTTATCCATTGTTTAATTTTAAACACTGTTGTGTTCAAAATATGTTTTTACATTACCACTGTGGCGATGATTAAACAAAATTCCAACTCCGATTTGAATTGCCTGTTACTTTAATTTCCCCGGACGAATAGTTAGTAACTCCGGTGTCATCACGGATTTAAATTCAATTTCATATCGGCCATATTGAGTTGTTATATAGAGAATAATCGCGTTACTCACTCCACTAGCACAGCGAATAGACAGACAGCACCTCACTTTGTAGTAAATAATAAATATTGCTAACATTCAAAAAGTGAGTTATTGTAATCCTTGGACTTAAATGATAGATATTTGATTAACGGTTAAGTATGTTTTTTTGTGGAGCTCGATGCCGCAGTGGTTAACGCGCCCGGTCTGCGAGTGCTGAGGTTGAGCAACTTTCGCAAAGGCCGGTCATCGGATGGGTGACCAAAAGTTTATCATCTCGAGCTCCTCCGTGCTTCGGAAGGCACGTAAAGCCGTTGGTCCCGGCTGCATTAGCAGTCGTTAACAACCACCAATCCGCACTGGGCACGCGTGGTGGTTTATGGCCCGTTCTCCCTATCCATCCATAGGGAAGGCTCGTGCCCCAGCAGTGGGGACATAACAATGATGATGATGTTTTTTTATAGTAAATAACTGTATAAGAGTAATATAATATATGATTTTTAAACTCTAATTAGAAGAAATGTTTTATTTCGAAAAACAGAATGATATAAAATACTGCAGAAGACGTAACTTTCACTTTAGTTCTCAATTTCAATTTTGATGCATATCTACATTAAAAAGTGCTGATGTGCACTTCCATTTCAACGCATTTTGATGTCGTTTCAAAGTTTGTATTTTTTACTGTAACTAGACATTATACCTAAGACATTAATGTTTTTACTGCCCGTATCTTTATGAATAAAGCTTCTTTTCACAATTTTCAAAACAAAATGTATGCAATGGCGAAAAAATGCGCATGCGCTAAAACTTGGATTCCGCGCCACAAACTCACGGCATTGGCTGAAGTTACTTTAGAAACTATACAAAATTTCAAACTCGCATAGTTGCGACACTACGTACGGTTCAAGGTTATACAAATGATTGTCTATGGTAGTAAACGAGAAAGAGGATTAATGCTATTAAAAAAACTGGCTACACACTTTAGACACAACTTATTGCCCTTTTCATTTCGCAGGCGTTTCTTGAAACTCGCGGTACTGCGTTGCCATGCTCACCGGGCTAGTGAGGATTACTTGCTTTTTAATAAAGTTGCGCCGGCAGGGGGCGACACTGGGGACATTTTTACACAAAGAGGATTACTTCGGCCACGTTTATCTGTGCCTTACAGCTCGGCTTAGCCTCCTAAATACTCGCTCGCTGGGTGCACACGGTTTTACGGGCACGCGAAGACGGCTCGACGCCTTCTCAGCAAAATTTAGGCTTTAAAGACGTTTTCAATTAGTGAAATGTACCTAATTTAATTTCATAAAAAGTGTTTTTTATTCGTGCTTATATTGTCAAAGATAATTAAGACAGCTTAACGCTACTGTTGTCTATTAGTAAGACCACTGTCCTCAGACTCAAAGCGTCCCGGGTTCGAGTCTATTTGCAATCGGTTGGGCTACAGATAGGGCTTGTTGTAAGTCCACCTGGACTAGCACCATCACTCCAATATCATATCTCTATCCAGTGACGGTCCACGCCACTGCCATTGATGGGCAAAAACCTCCATCATTAAAATCAATCAATCGGTACAATGTATGGGTATTTACTTAATCAACACTCTATCCAAATGTAAAGCCAAATGTAGGTGATACCGGGACCTCAAGTACACCAGTATATCAAGCCGAGCATTTTACTTTCAGGCAAACGAGGAAAAAATTGCTCTGTAGATTACATTCCAAATGTTTTCAATTTTATTCAAAACCATTGACCTATTGCGTTGTTTCAAACGCACACAGCCGCGGTAAGATTGTTGCAAAAATACCCACAGCTATAAAACCAATGGAGAGGTCATACGCTCCGTCGGAAACAAGCGTCTTCGGCCAATTGTTGAATTGGATAACGAGGTGGCGACGCGGACAATGCGCGGGCGCGGCCGCCGCCGATTACCTCGTTGCGCGTAGCTGGGAACTAACTGTAACTGTGTTGGAGCTGCGATTTTTATTTACCGTACGATCACGTTAAGGAAAACGAGAAATTATTATCTGTTAGTACTACTAGTAGGTCGAAATTTGGCGGGGGTTCTCGTCTAGTCTTGTCTTGTCGGCAACTTTAGGTAAATTAGCTCTAGTTTCCTTCTCCGTGCGCGAAAGGTGCTTAAAAAGGGACAATGTTTTTCTATAACTAGTCGCCGGCCAGTTGTCGAAACTCGACTCTTTTCACAAAATACACAATGTAATGTAATACAAATACACATTTAATCTTTCTGCATCTTCTTCACCTTATGAACTTTAAACTAAGCTAAATCTTAACACTCCTCGGTGCGCAATGTGCTTAAAAAGGGGTACATTTCTTTCGTTTTAGGTAATATATAAAGGGTTGTATTTAATCGATCACCAAACTAGCCTAACCTAACCCACAAAAATACTAAGTTAGCACCTAAAAATACAAAGTTAGCACCTAAACCACTATTTAGATGCTAACTTAGCATTTTAGGTGCTAGCCTACTATTTTTTTGTGGATCTATTTATTATTTCTCACATATAAATTATTATGATTATATAACACTTAGGCAAAAAGTTGAAGCAGCAAGGTGCCTAGTGCAAGTTTTTTTGCTATTCGATGAAAACGAGACTTTGTACAGCAATATTTAACTCTACGTTTGCCATCTAGGAGACACTGCTTAAATATCAAACAACTTCGTGTTTCCGTTAACGTGATGAATTACCCATTAAAACTCGTAGAAGGTACCCCTGATATTTGCTTTATCCTTATTTTTATTTTATTTTATTATTTAATTAGAGGCATTCATCTTATTTATTTTTTAATTAATTTACAATTTGTTTTGATAAGAACCCTGTCAGGTAATCTATTCAAGCTCATCCACCCTGTTGCTACTCTCGTCTGATGACTTCAACTCTCGCTGTCGAGGTGACTCAACCGATTGCCGAATTAGCAATGCGTACATAATCATAAAATGTATTAACCACCTAACATTTTTAGTATAACTAAGTACGAATCAGTACCTACATCATTCCAATACTTTCTAAAAATTAAAACTATCATAAGCATTCTCGACATCGACACGACTCCCGTGTGGGCCACAATAAAATCAAGAGTTAAACAAAAGCCTAATCGCCTCCTCCACTCGTAATAAGGCATAATAAAATCACCATGAAATATAAATAACAATAACCCCGCGATGGTCCCATATGAATATCAATTTGTTTGCCTCCGCGACAACGTCATTAAATTAGCGTCCAAATTGAATCACAACTGCGACAACCTTGCCGGTGCCTTCGTCCCGCGAAACTTTTCCTCCTATTAATTTACAAAACATCTCCTCGCACCACTCACAACCGAATACAATCTCTCCGCCGTTCACATTAAGACTTACCTTCCTCCGTCGAAACAGCAAGTTTGTTCATTATTTTTACATGTCATTGTGCAAGTGACGTGAAGTGTTTCAACTTCAAATGTGACTCTAACTCTCGGAATTAGGGTTGGTATTCCTTTCGGTGCGTCGCTAGGGTGTATCTGGTGAAATTATGATGCAGTCTTTATTCGTGAGCCGTCGGGAGCGGTTGCAGTAATCACCGCGTATCTCCAGCCAGGGGTGGGCTGTGAATAGAGCCCTAATGAACTGGATTTAGGAGTTTTTGTGCCGGCGACTCGTCAGCTCAGAGGTGCAGTCGAGCAATTATGACCGACTAAACAAACGCGCCTCTGGAACACAACCTATCAATTAATGGCTTACGAACCACCCGTGTATCGAATAGTTTTTTGACCTAATTGCTATTTTGTGTAGGCGATTCTTTGCACGGGGAGCGTAAGCCCGCGGCGGTCAGTGATCGATCTGCAGTCTACTCAGATTGATGGGCCATTCTCTACGCCGTACCTATATACCTTGCCATTATGTCGGAATCGCGTCGGCTGTCGACCTTCTCGGAACATCCAATCGTTGTTAATCTTCTTAGAGCGAGCAAGCGGATATATTCCGAATCTAAGCACCTAATATGCTTAGGTAATAAAAGGTTTCGCGATTGTTCGAACGTAACTAGATGTCTTGTGCTCGGGCTACTGGTAGAGAGTACTTAAAGATGGGAGATATTATATTTTCGTTAATAACCCTTATCGAAATTGTAAGAATTAATTGTTTATAAACTTTAAACAGTTTAACATGTTGGTAAAATTGGTAAATGTCAAATATCTCTTTTTGTACCGTGTATTTTCTACGTAACTACAATAATGGATTAATAATAATAATAAGCATTTTCATAAGAATAATTACTAATGAAACTTACAACTGAAATTATTAGATTAGGTAATTGCAAAACATTTTATACTTCATACATTTAGTTACGAAATGGGAAGTTTACCAAATGTGATGTAGCGTTTTATTTTATTTTATTTTATTTTATTTTTATTTTATTTTATTTTACTGGCTACATCCCATTTGGTAAACTTCCCATTTCGTAAACCTCAGACTTTACCTATTAAAAAGTTGCGTTTGGTAAACACTTTATACTTCATACATTTAGTTACGAAATAGGAAGTTTACCAAATGGGATGTAGCAATTTTACTTACCTACATCAATTAATAAAAATAAATACGTATCTTCTAAGCATTAAAAGCTCTTATTAAAGTTACTATCCACTATACGAAAGTTAAACAATTAAAATAATTGTTTTTGTGCTTAAATGACAGCACAAGAACAATTATTAACCTATTTCGTTACTAAAACAAATCTAGGTATAAAATACTATAGCTTTATAGCAAGACATCATTAATAACGCTATAAGACACTTAACGACATCTACTTGTTTAAGTCAAGTAACTATCATTGCATTAAAAGTGTCACATTCGCAGACACGTTTCATCTACCTCTCGCAGACATCTCTCAAGCCCAAACTGATATTAATCAGCTAACCAAAGTCGTCACATTACGGGAGATAGCAAAATCTTCATCAGTTACGTGACCCGCCTCACAACCGGACGGCACACACCACAATCACCACATATAGACCAGGCCATTATCTACGTACCATCTTAAACACATGCATAGCTACGCGTCTCCGCCACACTAACTCATCAGCGCACACATGAAACGGGACAACTGGCCCAAGTCGACGTAAAAGATTATGATCTTTGTCCGCCAAGTTTTAAAGGCGCGATCTGTGTACCGAAGAAAGCGGCTGTAAAAGATGAGTCTGTTCTTATTTATTTACGGCGGTGCGGCGAGCGAAGTGGAGCGAAGATGATATGAATGATAAATGACCCTCTGAACGCCCCCCTCTACTCTCCCCCTGCCCGCCCCGTTCACGTGTGAACACACGCCGTGAGATATTCTCCTCACTCTGAACGTCTACTTAAAGCTACGTTGATAAGCTCCACGTGAAAGAACTCGTGACGAGTATTGATAATGGTAAATTGACCTGCTGTTCCCAATATTTTTGCATAATATGATTTTGCGCAGTTGAATAGGTAATTGTTAAGCATAGTACTTACGTTGATATCAAATTGTTAAATCGTTTTCGTTCAACCTACAGTAGGTACTTTTTCTTAGTCATTGTTTGGAACAGATCGTATTACATTAACGTTTATAAAGAATAATTGTTATTTAAACCTCCATTTGATTTAATTTATATGACTCTACATAAAATACTATAATATCCCATTATTAGTAAACATTTAGAAACTTAGAGTCACTATTTCAATGTCTTGCCTTTTGCCGGCCATCGGGAAAAGTCGGCGTGTAGCAAACGGTATATAATGTAAAAGAAAGCGCAGTAAACATAGTCTCGGGCATCAATCTCAGTGTCTAGTCGGAGTCATCGGAGCTAAACCGATTATTCAAGCCAATGGCCGCGCGTCAGCACGTGTCACGCGCCACGCGATTGGCCAACACTTTTTGTTCCATTTTAGAATCCTTTGTTTTTATTGGTTGACACTTAGCTAAGACAAAGGGGAGATGGGATGTGTGAGTGCGGACCGAGTGTTTGTTTGTGTGCGTTAAGGAGTATGTAAGGTGGGTAAGGCGTGGGACGGCCGGGCCGTGTGAACGTGCTCGGGGTCTTGATTTTGATGGAGGTACGGTACGGCCCTCGCATCCTGCTTATGTGAGATGAAGTGGACTGTTTATTTTTATTGGATATGTACCTAGCAGCTGCCCAATATAGACTGCACGGTTTGAGTGTGCGAACATTTCATTACGATCGAAAACTTTTTTATCCAGACAAAAATATTTGATTGTGTAAATTAGCGAATAGGCGGCCCGGCCCTACTATGTTTTTATCGGTTCGCTATAAAGTCTGGCCGTGGAGTTAACAATACTCTCAGCACGCCAGTTGTCTATCGAACGTCGATCCAGTCACAAGAACTGACTGAAAATAATTCAAGTTCACCTCCAGACGGGGCGCTATGATTAATGACGAGGATTATTCAATTAAAGGCGCGCCAGGTGACGGGCGCGGGTGGGGGATGGGGAGGGGGGAGGGGAGCGAAATGGGCCTTTATCTTCCCCGGCTACTTCAGATGGCAACCCTCGATGAATTAGCTTAGGCTTAGCCGGTCCACGTTTCCCGATAGGTCGACGTTCATTTGTTTGCCTTTTTCAAGCCGACTGTCTTTGTGCCGTCCCAGGACACATTGTAGTCGAAGGAAATTGGCTTACCTCGGGCACGACCGACGTGTTGTTTTGCATTCGGTGTATTTAATTAAAATCATTTTTTTCCTCGTCCGAAATCAAACTTTTTTTACGATCTTTTTATTATTTATTCTATAGATTAACCTTTGTTTTGTTACTTATCTAACAAGGAGGGACTTTGGTGCACAAACAAGCTCTCAAGTCTGCTAATTTTAAAACGTCTCAATAGTTTATAAGATAATTGTCAGAATCAGGCCTCCGTCCGATCCGACACATGGATGTATACGTTTATATCAAAATCGAGGCCTTGTATGTATATACTGATATTAACTATAATTACTTATAAATCTTTCAGTACTTATCTACACCAAAAAACTTACAAATAAATATTACATAGTAACTAGCGTCCGCCCACTACTTGTCTTGCCTAAAATTAAGTTTCTCACAGAGTAATTCTCGAGGAAAGAAATTGATTTCGCGGGATTCAAAATATACTACGTGTCAGGAGTTGTCCTCTTTGTTTGCCGAATTTCGTTCAAATCGGAAAAGCTGTTTCGGCGTTCTTGAAGAACAAAGAAACACTCATACTTCCTCATTTATAAATAGAATTAGCTATTTGTGTAGAAATTTGTTTTGGCCTCTGTGGCCTGTCGCTAGTGATTGGGAGGTTACAAATTGGACTATGTTTGTAGAAATTACCTATTTATTTATTTTAAAAAAATTAATTAAAAAAACACTTTCCGCTTTCCGGAATACTTTCTTATTTATATGGTCCCCCGACTGCCATGAAAATTTCAGTTTTATTAATCAAGCAGTTTTGATTTTTATATATGGTCAGTGAGTGAATGAGTGACATTTCACTTTTATAAATACAGATAAATTACATGACATCTTGTTTTTTGCTCTTTATTTCTTTTTTTTTGCCTTTTTTTGTCATGGCAGTCGTGTTTTTTAATTTTTTTAATTATTTGTTTTTATTCTGTACCTTTTAGTGATAAGTTTAATTTTAATAGAATATGTCAAGCTAGGTAACTTAATTTGTAAGCATATTTATACAAGAAGAAACAAAAATTAACCTCTACAGATATCATGCTAAACATCAAGTTCTGGTCTCTAAACTCCAATAATGACGAAGAATTTTCATCATACAAAATTTCATCCCCTATTTTACCTACGTAGGGGTTGAATTTCCAAATGTTTACTAGCTTAGGTATGTTGGTCGGAACGATGCAAGGATTGTAACGATACCTCATATATCTAAATCGGTTCAGGCGTTTAGAAGTTATGGTGGAATAAAGAAACATCACATACATACTAGATGAACCCGGAAAACATAACACCTTTTTTGGCAATCGTGTAAATAGGTAGATACACAGACATATAACAGTCAATACATAGCTATGCGAATTTAACAATGTAGTAAGACTAGACAGTAATCCATAAATAGCTATGCCATGCCATATACTTATATAGCCATGAGTTATGTATGTTTAATCATTAAAAATAGGAGTCAGCAACTGATTTTAGTCGTTAGCAACATTAGAATACAGACCAACTGCTTCCTTGCAACAGCAACTAGCATTAAAATATTACGGGAAAAATATCGATATTTTAAAAATGTTAAGGTCTTAGAAGAAAATTATTATTGTTTTTTCAGTGTGCCATTAAAACGTGCTTTCGCTATGAATTGTTGATTTAGCATTAGACCCGTGTCCCGGCTCCTTCACGCCGCGTTAATAACCGGGCTACGCGGGCAGGCAGCGTTGATAATTAATGGTTTTTGTACAAAGTGCGCCGCTGTCGACCGCGCCGCCGCCCTTAGGTCGATACCATGAACCCTTCCAAGGCAACAGCCTTCCATGCTGATTTCTAATTGTTTATGTTGACTGTGGAAAATTATTGTTTATTAACAAAGTTGTGGCAATGGGAACGCAGCCGAATTGAGGTGACACTTGCTATCAATTACTGGAAGGATTGACTTTTCACCCCACATATTTTTTTTATATCTATTACTGGCTTGGCAAACTATCATACGACCTGCCAGATGGTAAGCAGTCACTGCAACCCTGCAATACCAAGGACAGAGTGTAGCGGAATTAGGACAAGCCATAACAACAACTTAACCGATTACAACATGTACCCTGAAATCATAAAATTATTTATAAAAAACCGGCCAAGTGCGAGTCGGACCCGCGCACGAAGGGTTCCGTACTTTATGACGTATTAAAAAAAACTACTTACTAGATCTCGTTCAAACCAATTTTCGCTGGAAGTTTGCATGGTAATGTACATCATATATTTTTTTTACTTTTATCATTCTCTTATTTTAGAAGTTACAGGGGGACACACATTTTACCACTTTGGAAGTTTGAAATTAAAACTCCCAAACCAATTGAATATAATTCAGTTGTCAACAAATTTGAAATTTTGCGCACGTCACTCGAACAAAACTCGTCAAAAGCCCCGATTATGTCGGCACGCATTATTGCAGCGCGCGAAATACACCGCTGAAAAAATTATTCCCTTCCGTCAGCTTTGTCGGAAAATCTAACTGGTTAAAAATTGCTTTTCCCAAACAAAACATCCATTAAACTCGAACTCTCAACCCCGTCCCTTCCGCGGGATTATAATAAATGGGGCAATAATGGCACAATATAATATTAACACAAAGTTAAACGCATTTTTATTTCCCGAAGCTGGAGTTACGAGCTCGACTCTAGGTGGCATTCGACCTCTTTACGGTGGTGTTTTAAAAAAATGGTCCCGCGAATAAAATAAATCGCAAATATTTATCAAAACGTAACTCCGCACCGACGACGCGACGACGTAGGTAAGTGTAGTCGCGTGGCCAGGCATGCTTTCGTCGATAAAATAAATATTTAAGAAAGCAACTTCGAGAAGTCGAGATGGTCACGAGTGACCATGTAAAACAATGCTGTTCGGTTGTAATACAATCTTAAAGTAGGTATTAAGAACACACTAAAAATTGGGACCTGTAAGTAAATAAAAAAAGTTCCGTCCCTAATTCCGTGATTAATATCCAAAATTAAAACGCATTTCTTTTTTATCTCTGTATCTAGGTAGTAAAGAGTTGTTAATGACTCTAACTTCAATGCTGTAAAAAATCCAAAAAATAAAAAGATAAATTTTATTTATTTATTTATTTATTTATTTATTTATTTATTTTCTATATTTACATTGATCATTACAGGCTTAAACCTAATGCAATCATGTAAATCTCTTTATATAATCACAACAATCACATACAATACAATTACTACTACTACTAATACTATATTTAGTGCTTAATATAAAATGTACATTATTTTTACCTAATAACTTTATATGAACACGTAAACAACGCGGCCCTTGTGAATTCACTCAAAGCACAAGCGAATAAATCTATATCATTTGCCAACACATTAATTATACGAATGGCGCGTGTGAGCGGAGCCTTGCTCAGCATGTTAGTCCGCGCACGCGGCACCGCCAGCAATGGCACTCGCCGCCTCCGTTCTACGTACCGGTCTGGCACACAAAAACTTATGCTATACAGTAAATCTGTGTTGTGAGTCTTTCCTCTTATTAATTTAAATAAACATGACGCGAGTGCTACATCTCTCCTTACCTCTAATTTGTTGTACCCTACCATGCCTAAAACAAATAATGTTGGATATTCTAAGGGGTAGAAAGGGTAAACTTTTGGATCATAAATTATTATGATCCAAAAGTAGGTACTGTAACTTTCAGACAATTTTATAACATACTAGTTCTCGTCCAGCGGTCGAAATTCGACCGTAATTTTATTAAGGCTGCACAGATAGTATCCTAAGCAATGAAAAATTAAAAAAGATAGAATGTGAGTTTGGATTGGCATTGACAGATTTCGGCCGCTCCTCTTCCATTTTTGAAGTTTTTGAAAAGATTATATATGCGTGTGTGTCAAATACATGGTAGTGTGTGTAATGTTTGTTATATTGATTTAATGTATTTTTTATGCATAATTAAAAAAATATATTAATATTCTGCAATCCTTCTCTATATAAACTATACCTAAGTGTGCAAATTTCATACTCCTCAGTCCGCGCAATTTTCGTAAAAAGGGGTACAAACTTTTTGCTTCACGTATTAATATATAGATGAGCTTGCTAACAAGGGATGAACATCCATCGACAAGTGACGTCACATCACTAGAACGCATGTTGACAAGCGGCTCGCCGGGCGGACATTTTGTTTTACAACAGGGCCGCGCGCTTTTCCGCATTACGAAAACATTTGCGCGAATCTCGCGGGTACTTTTCACTGTTAATGTGCAGAATGTACACGTTTATTAAAAAGAAGGGTTTGTGTTTGCGATATAGGTACTTAGAGGTTCTTTACTTTAAAAAAAGGTTATTTAAGTTACTTTAACTCTATGCTTTCTACTATTTGACAAAACATTTTTCTAACCTTGCAATAAAAACTATAAGCTGGTTCATATTCGGTTATGATGCTTCTGGTACCAGATTAGTTTTTAAGAACAACAAATTATTAAAATCATTGTATTTAGTTACATACATCGAATTCAAAATGTTGATGTTCAGGTTCGATTTCGATTTCCAGCGGGTACGTATGATTGTGCTCGGTTATGTTGGGTTGGGCTTGTTTTAGGTCTGCCTAGCTGGCTTACTACACTGTCTTATCTTAGTCTGTGGTCACAACAACAACGTCAGCAGCATAGTGAGTTCCTCAACTGCTGAGCTTCAAACGTTCGAAGTGCGCTTTTCATCTTTGGCCTTATTGACAAAGGTCAATTTTGTTTCCCGTAAAAAGTAAATTTAAAAACAAAAAGTAAATTGTACCTATTAACTTCTGCTCTCTATTGTAATGTTGTACTAATGTTTTTACCCTACTTTATCATTCAACTATCTATAATTTGACTACAGACACTCGTAGGCACTAATGTTATTAATGCATTGATCTGTCGGCAGCATGCGGGAGTATTGGTGCATTTGTACCGTATCCGGCATCTCCCACAGTATATTCTGCACCAACTTAAAAAAACATAGAACATCAAAAATATTTTGTATAAAAACCTTTTTAGAATCTTTTTTTTAATTTTGTGTTTTTCTAATATATATAGACAATCTGGTACGAGAGAAGTAATTTGTGGCCAGACCCGATTCCCCAAGTTAATAATGAAGAAGGCTTGCAACATGTCTTCATACATACTCAAGAATCAAAGCCAAGCCTTTTGGTGTAGACTCACAACCATTACACAACAAATCATAATAGAGTTTATTCCAAAGCAACAAAGTTGACATTTAGCCCATTCAAATCTATTTTAAACCGTTTCAGCCCTGTGAACAAACATGTCGGTATGTCAACAATAAAAATTCGGTAACTTTTTGTAAGACGTAACTGTAATCTTATTTCCTCTTATTATAGCATTTATGTGAAAATATAAACAAGTTGTTTTATTCTAGAGCGGAAAAGTTAAGAAAAAAATGTCATTAACATACTTCAAGGCCGGGAGCTAAAAATACTTTTTAAATTCTCGTAACTCGTGACGCGGGTAGGCCTTAACGATAGAAGGGTAGTATTTCCGGTTCCTGCCGGGGGTTTGGGACAGGAGGGGGGGGGGGGGGGGGGGGGAGGGCCGGTCCTCTTTGTGTTGCGATAACCGGAAGCCGAGGGCTCTGAGGATGGAGGGTAATGTCAACTGTGAAGCATTTTTAAGTTTCTTGCCCTTAGTGTTGATTACTTCGTTTTAAGGAGTTTGATGTAACCGTCTACCTACGTGAATGTAATAGTTCGTTGACCAATCTTTTAATGTGAGATACATTATTTGTGAAGCAATTTGTGATGTCAACGTAGCGTAAAAAGACCAAAAAATAGCATAGACCAAAAAAGCGATTGCAAACAATTTTAAATTGTTTGTTAACAATTTAAAATTGCTTTACCACAACCGATCATAAATGTTTGCAAAAAACGTTTTTTTTTCTAATGTTCAATGTGTATTGCGTAAATGATTTTGTTGAAAAGTTAATGAACAGAGTATTTTTTTCTTGTATACATAATAAAATCTCATGATTAGTAGTAAGATATTTCGGAAAATATTAAACTATATTTTCATATAATTAGTTATTAGAGAAGGAGCTAAACTAATACAAAACCACTTTTTAATAAGTTGGTCAACGATCACTCTTAAATTTATTTAACTACTAGCGGCCGCCCGCAGTTTCACCCGCGTGGTTCCCGTGCCCGTGGGAATATCGAGATAAAAAGTATCCTATGTGTTAATCGAGGTTATAAACTATCTGTATGCCGAATTTCATCCAAATCCATCCATCCGTTGTAGCGTGAAGAAGCAACAAATATAAACACATACACATATATACATATAATATTAGTGTGATGATAAGAATGACGATAAATAGCCGTGCAATTTGTTTAATGAAAGATTTAAAAATCTCTTTCTATATTTTCTATCGTCCCTCTGGATTACGTGACGATGGTGTGTATAGGATAGTGTAATTCCTACACAGGCCGCCACCGCATAGTATGACACATTTTCGCTACAACGCTGAGCTTAGAAACCGATTTTACCAAGACGCTTGCTGGCACTCAAGCTAAATGGCTACTTTTAGCGCGAACAATAATAATTTTAGTTGGAGCGAGTGCGCCGATAATGGCGACAATTTCCGACGATTAGCCGTGGACGGACGTTTTACTGGACACTGGAAAAATGGAACTAATGACGGCCCGGCTTCTCTGACTTAATAGGCTGGCTGTACTAGGCTGTACGTGGCTGTACGTACTTTAAATATGCAAGGAGTTCCTTCGGGAATTGTAAAAAGGATGACTGGTAAGGATGTATGATGTATATGCAACTGGCGTTTTGGAACTAGTGTTCATTTGTTTTTTCCTAATAGTCTTTTGTTTTTGTTAATTCTTTTTTCTCCCTATTTCTATAGAGTTAGAAAAGATGTTGCCCAGACTGCGAATGGTCATGGGTTGGTCGATCGAATCCAAGCTGAATCAATTCACTCCTCTTTTTTCAAATATTGTTCTCAATTTCGATATATTGTAATCTAAGCATTGTGAAATAATATTTAAAAAATAGTATCGTATTGTGATATCTTGTGATATCTTGTCCCTGTGTGGTGCCGGGGATAAAGAATTGCACCACCCCATCTCTTCCCGTGGGTGTCGTAAAAGCCGACTAAGGGACCATTCCAGAGGATGGGCATCAGCATCTCTCTGAGGTTACCCTCAACCTACTGCGATCGCCAACCCGCCTGCCAAGCGTGGCGATTACGGCAAATACCTAAATTCCTTGGGGGAGGCCTTTGTCCAGCAGTGGACGTCTTTTGGCTGAGATGATGATGATGATGTGATATCTTGATGTCCTCGGCTATGTAAGCAGCAACCACAATAAAAAATCGAATCGTAAAGCAAAACCAAAACTACTAAGTTAAAGTTAGAATGTATGTTTTCAAAAAATACTTAATTGTCAGCAGAATTTTAGACAATAGGTGATTGCCGATTTAGGCGGTAAAAACAATTTTTACATTCGAGAAAATTGTTACTCGCGGGTTTTTCTTCTTTGTGATTTACATAACCCTTAAAAACTGTTGCTACATAATCATTCCATTACTGTGTAAAATATATCGCGACAATCGTTGATCCGTCTCCTGCCATCGGAAGTCGGCACTCATTCGACACGACTTATCCATTTGTTGCGACTTGACGCGCGACGGAAAGGGGTTAGGAGTGGCCAGTGTATTGGGACCTACGGGATATTCTTGGCCTCATTTTAAAATACTAAAATCTTCGAGAAAATCTAACGAAGCTCTGTGAATATATCATTGCGGGAGGCCTTTGTCCAGGAGTGGACGTCTTTTGGGTGAGATGATGATGATAATGATGATAGGAAATATGAATTAAAATGAGAATTTTATTTGACTCATATATGCGACGTTTGTGCTCAGTAGCGTGCACTTGGAGAGGCCTATGCCCAGCAGTGGACTAGTATAGACTGATGATGATGATGCGACGTTTTCATGCAATCGAATAAGCGACTGTGAGTTTTAATTTCGACTTGATTGTACAATATACTCACATTGACATCGACAAAATAAAAAAAATGGTGTCGACAGAACATGTAGACTGTGCTACAAGCAGGATTTGGGGTTATTCCCATGCCTCCATTAAATTGTTCCCGCTGCCTCCACGAGTTCAATTTATTACTTTTTTTAATATTTTACGGGTAAGCACAGTGCCTTGATCTCACCTGATGATAAGTGATGATAAGGCCAATGATGAAAGCGCACTTCACCCGGGAACCTCAACTAGTGAGGCACTGGCTATCTTATCTCTAGCTGCCGGACCACAACAATACTACAAACATTGATGTTATGGCGACATATTTAGATAAGATGGTGGTAGCTAACCAGGCGGACAAACAAGCCCTACCACCAACCAAACCGAGTAGACAAACATGTACCCCGCTGGGAATCGAACCCGGGACCTCTGTGGTCTTAGCCACTAGACCACAGAGGCGGTATAATTTCATTCCCATCGCCTTCAAAAATAAGATATATTTACAGTCGGTTACAGGGTCAAACTAACCATCAAAAGATGGTCAGAATCTGTCGTACTCATCACTTGGGTTATTTAGCGAAAAATATTGCTTGACAGACAACCAGCCGCGCGGCGCTGGCGTGGCGTGGCGCATGGCGGCGCGCACGGGAACTGCTGATGCGCTAGCGTATTATTTGGTATTATTACAATGTAATCTAAATGAAAAATAAAATGTGATATTTTATTTATATCTAGCATTTGTAACACGAATTTTTACTAAAGATATTTACAACTTGCTGCTTTAGGTAGAT
The DNA here is from genome assembly GCA_963082485.1 of Eudonia mercurella. Lineage (NCBI taxonomy): Eukaryota > Metazoa > Arthropoda > Insecta > Lepidoptera > Crambidae > Eudonia > Eudonia mercurella. The sequence goes on along the minus strand of OY720024.1, from coordinate 6,357,685 downwards.
TATTTTTTTTTCACCCTAATTATAACCTACGTATAAGAATAGGTATAAGAAAATGTCTCGCAATATTTTTTAACAGTGACTGTACTTGATAACTTTTGGAGGCGGTGGGAAATTAATTAATATTTATTAGTATTATAGAATTTATTTTTGGAAGCAACGGGAATGATGTTTTGTTTTTTTTTCAAACCAATGAAATTTGGAGGCATGGTAATAACCCCATTTCACAACGAAGCTGATACACAAGCTACAGGAGTTACAAACATTTTCTTAAAAATTATGAAATGCCAAAGGGTGTCACCGTTAATTCTTGCAAAACTTTCATCTATCATCTAGCTTTGAAAGGGTGGTAGGGTTGACGGCGATTGAAGCCTTTCTTATTTATTTCCCTGCTATATAAGGCAGTGACCTTTCTACGTAAGCGAGGGTCGCAGTGACCGATAGACCAAGGAGGGTTGACTTGCTGATGAATTATGTTTTTTTCTTTCACAAGAACGATGGGTGTAAAATAGAAATTGTTCTTAGAAGCTTCCTGGCGATATGCGGGACGGGGCAATTTTGTATGATGTTAAATTCTGTAAAAAGAAAAAGTTTTCTAAAGTTTACGTGTACTACACAATAAAATAAAACAAGCGTCAAAGCGCCAATAAATTTCAAAAAAATTATATATTTGACAATCGTAACATAATGTAACGTATTAGCTTGCCTATCCAAAGCCAGCATTCTTAGGACCGTTCCCATGAGCCCCACAGCTGGAGGATTTTTTTATTTATAGATTTTTTATTTTTTGTCTCTTTGTTTGTATTTTGCTATATCTATACTAATATTATAAAGAGGAAACCTTTGTATTTTTGTATGTATGTATGTTTGCAACGAATAAACTCAAAAACTACTGGACCGATTTAAAAAATTCTTTCACCATTAGAATGCTACATTAGTGCTGAGTAACATAGGCTATATTTAAAAAAAATGTCCACCCGTGCGAAGCAGAGACGGGCCGCTAGTATATAATATAACAAAACATAATGTATCATAAATATAGAGATTGCTTAATTCTTAAAAAAAATTAAAAACTAACTTTTTCTTACAAGTAAAGAGCACTTACATGTTTAAAAAAACAACCAACTCTTTTTAATTATACTAGTTCACGACAACATATCCCGGGCTAAGCGCGGTGCGGTCCAGCACTATAACAGTATATCAAGTCTTTGTAGCCCGCTATTTATGGGCACCCTTATTTTTATTTTAATGCTGATGCCAACGGTGCCGCTGTGTCTGGCCGCAAGACTAATATTTGGACACCCCCATCTCTAAAGGATTAGCCAAATTGGAGCATTAGATTCCGTGTAGTGCCGTCCTTACTATTCTAAACCTAAAATGGAGAAATCTTAAGTTTTCTGTTACAGAAATTTGGCTCTTTCTTTATTAGACCCTTTATTTATTTTATCTTTATAACAACTCTTTCTCTCTCAACTCAACTCAACAACAAATGTCCGCTTAGACCAACAACCTAAAAAGGGATATTATAAAGTACCACTGATTTCTTGCTTTTGTATAGAAGTAACACCTCCCAAGATACATTTAAAAGTTTTACCCAAAAACCAAATAAAAAGCAAGGAAAAACCTCGCCATGTGTATGGTAATTTAACGTAATATTCTCTAGAGAGCACACTCCAAGTAACAGTAAACTAAAACTACTTTTGAGAACTCATTAAAAACCACATCATACTCAAAATGGCTGCACTAAAATTCACCCCACAAAAGGAAGTTTGGGCACTCGAAAATGTTTTTAAGAAACGGGGCTGGCGTTGCACAAACAATATTTCACGGCCATAAGTTTCCGATACATGAATTTTATTAACTTTGCCCCCGGCCTGATAGATGGAGTGTTTGTTTTACGCATCACCAAGTGTCGGCTGTGATGGGGATGCCATCCTGATTATAGAATTAGGATGGCGGCGTAATGGTACGCGGCCTGCGACTGACAGTTATGTGAAAGGGTTTTTTTTATTATTTTCAATGAGTCGCTGTTGCTGTTGCTGTATTAAAGCTAATAATGCGAGGTATAGGTCACATCAATAATCTAACGAAGCTGTGGGAACACGATTTCTCCAGCACCTAGGTAGGTATTCGTTCGGCCACAGGTTCAGCTCCTGACGCTTGTAATTAATTATAGTCTTGATAAGAGCTAATAATTTGCTACGTTTTTGTGAGTGCGCTTCTAACGAAAGTAGGTATTGTAAGGACTTTAATTTATTCCATTAGTTTTTAATTCAAATATTGTTTTTGAAAGGAGCTAGCGCTAAAATGTGTATTACGAGTAAAATAATATTATGTGATATATTTTTTATCAAACCAAAAAGATCCATACAGTACCTACCACCTGTTCAAATTGAAATAGCCGATTTTCCGATCGAAATATTTATAAATCGCTAGCCATTATTTACCGAAGGGTGATTCGAAGATTTCTAACTTCGCGAGGGAAATTGGCTAAAAAATTCCTCGGCAAAACAAAATCGAAGAGCAGCTTCCGAAAGTTATCGAAGTTCCCTACAATCCATTACACTGAGTTTGGAAAAAAAAACCTTTCAACTCTAGAGACTTATTATTTGAGCGAAAACATCTTGGAGTCGCGACGCCTGGTTGCAAGTTTGCTCTGAGTCACCCCTAAAATGATTAACAAGTTCTCGTTGTTTTAGTTTGGATATTTACTAATATTATTCCCATCTGCTAGCAATCTTTTAAGTATTTTAATATTTTTTGAAAATTAGCAAAGTTGCCTTGTATGTAAAATAATCCTTCAGTTATTTAAAGTGACTTTTATAATTTTAACTTGAATTTGTAGTAACGGAATATATTTTGAACTTACAAATATTTAGTTACTACAATTTCTTTACTTTGAATGAAAAGCGTTCGGTTTATTATACCAACATACTGCAGTGCAGTTTTGTATCAATGTAATCTTTGTCGACAGCATTATTATGATGATGGTACCTTTTTCAATGAAACATCTTTAAAAAAAATTATTAGTGTGGGATACAATAGAAGTCCACTAATCAGTAGACCGAATCGACTTATCATCACTATAATTGCAATTCTATAGTAATGGATGCATCCATCCTCATTACTACACATTTTTTTAGTCCTAGTTTGTAGCATAACTGTTTAACTGTACAACTAAATATCAGTGTCTGGCGGTACTACACGCTACCGTACCAATTTCGATAGATAATAGCAAGCTAGTATGAGGTAGTCATACAAAAGCGTCATTAAAAGTAACAGCACCAGAAATCGAGCCGTCATAACCGTAACGGCGGTCCCGCGGACACCTTAGCAGTCGGTGCCATTAGCGCACCTCTAAATACAGGTTGAACAAACTTTACGGACACTAAAATCGCCACTTTTAGTGTCGAGCGGGCACTAAACAGCAAACAAAGCTGGCGGCGGCGGCGAGCGGCGTCCGGCCCGCCACAAAGCCTTTGTCGCCGCCACACTGACACGCTTTTTGCATCGCGGCCGTATACTCGCTATCGCCCGATGACGTCCCAGTAGATCGATAAGAGCCTCCCACTCGACGGGAATGCTCCATTGTATTACTGACACTGCGCTGTCTGAGATGTGGAAAATCGTAGCCCTAAAATGCGGTGTCGTGATAACGTGCCGTTACGTCACGCCGTGCGTGCACAATAGGTGGAGAGAGCGGCGCGGTAACTCGATTAATTTCCACGTTATTTATTATTTTGGAGGCGTTAAGTGTATATGTTTTAGATGGTGGGTTTGGGTGAATCTGGATGTTATTGTTTATGTAGGAAAAAATGTTCGGTGCGTCCTCCGGACGGATTGGAGTGTGAATGAACGGGTAAAGGGTTATGGTACACCTAGCCGTCTCTAATGTTCTTCTTCAATCTATAGAAGCCGTTAAAATTAGAAGTGCTACAAGGTGTTTAACTTTCCAAATAATTGCGTCTTACAAAAACATACAAAACATCAAATCATCAAGTCAAAATCAAGTCATACAAAACAGTTAGTTTTTTCAAATAAAACTACTCAATGACGGGTCACTGAAGGATTTTAATATAATTATGTTAATATACGATTCGCGTTGTTTCCTGTTGAGGTCATCAAAACCGATAGAAAACAACCCCGGAGTTATTTGGCTACTTACACTTGAAGGTCATCTTAAGAGTCACGCCGTCCATAAATCTGTAACGCTGTAAATAAAAGAATTCATGTCTCTCTCAGAGCGTTTTTTGGAAGCAGATATAGCTATGTATCTATATCTTTTAAGACTTTCGTGCCTTGTCAGTATAAAATTGAACTAAGTTTTCATATTTCAAATGTCGGCTGATTATATAAATAAAATAACAAAAATACATTATGAACTATTCCTTTTTGTTTAGTGTTTTCAGACTGGGTTCATTTCAATTTTTTTTGAAGTCACATAGCAGAAACACGGCAGTTGAGTTAGGTCCGAGAGACCGCACTGAAGGACTGGTGCGGTCTCTCAGACCCAGATGTCCAGGGTAGCTAGACCTACAAGACGACATTAGACCTCTGAGGCGATTACAATGTGCATGTTCCGCGTTACGTCCAACGGGATTGTTTCAAATCTTACTTATCTTTGAAGCCAACGGCCCGATTTATTACGGACTTTGGAATCCCCGACCTTCTCGACATGCAACGAACACTTGTCCCTGGGTTCGTCGCATCATCTCGTCGTAGTATCTCAAGAACTTCATCTTCTATTCCAAAGTCTATATATAGGTCGATAGCCCCCACGCAGTTGAGTCCGCTCCTGACTGATAGCGCACCGGTCTCTCCAGAGGTCCAGGTTAGCTGAGTAGCACTCTGAGGCGACTACAATGTGCTTTGCCTTTTAGAATTGTTTTAAATCTTACTTTTCTTTGAAGTCAACGTTGATATGATCACGTCGCAGACGCAGACGCACGGCAAGCAAACTTGAGATCCGAACGTGCGCTCCACGCTCGTGCAGTGGTGTGGCACAATTAGCATAAATTACTTGTCGCAGCGTGGTGCGATTTACATAAATTAGTTGTTAGTGGCGCGTGAAAAACGTGAGTCACATACTATGGGTATGTGACCGGGGTACCGGACGTCGCTCTCTCGAATGATTGAAGGTGGCGATTTGATGCGCCCGCGTGCTTTTCCTATGTGTGATTTAAATAAAGTCTGATACAAAACTGAACGCTGTGTATAGTACAACTAGCTGTGCCCCGCGGTTTCACCCGCGTTAATTAGCGATTGCCGCTCCACTCCTATTAGTCATAGCGTGATGTAATATAGCATATAGCCTTCCTCAATAAATGGACTCTTCAACAGAAAATAATTTTTCAATTCGAACCAGTAGTTCCTGAGATTAGCGCGTTCAACCAAACAAACAAATAAACAAACTCTTCAGCTTTATAATATTAGTATAGATTTAAGCTTTTCTTTAAGCCCACTGAGCCCTCTTTTTTATTATAATTGAGAAAATTGTGTTTTTAGTTAGTCCTTCACTTACATTAAACAGAGCAATGGATCGTGGTAATTTTTTTATTACCGCGATCCATTAACTGATGCTCTTGAAAGGTCCGATATTGCCATAGCTATCTTTGTTGCCGCTTGCATATGTATACAATGTTTCTGGGCCAAGCAATAACAACCAAACTGATATCTAGTACGAATAACCACGGGCGAAGCCACGAGCGGTAGCTAGTATCCCATAAAGTGAGATGACGTATGAAAGGGACATAAATGTATGGATACAGATTCACTAAATTCCACGTGCGACGCACCTTGCAAGAAAACTTAAAAGCTCCTTGTTGATTATGAACTTTCCTTAAACCCTTTTTTGTTTCTGTTTAAGTATAACAATGACTAAAAGGGAAAAAAGGCCCTTTGTCAAGTTTCTTCCCATAACAAGATCTGCGCCGTCAAGTTTACATACGCACTTAAACGCTTGTTTCAACTTAATTTGTTTTTTTCTCTTGTCCCGTTCTTATGTTTTTCGTATTGTAGTATATTTTTTTTGTAATGCTTTAAAGATGATGAATTATAATATATATAATATTAGTATAGATATATATGTATACAAGAATTGCTCGTTTAAAGATAATAGATATATATATATATATATCTTTCATTTTCAAGCAATGCTTGTATACATGTATATCTATACTAATATTATAAAGAGGAAGGAAACCTTTGTATTTTTGTATGTATGTATGTTTGCAACAAATAAATTCAAAAACTACTGGACCGATTTAAAAAATTCTTTCACCATTAGAATGCTACACTAGCGCTGAGTAACATAGGCTATATAAAAAAAAAATGCCGTACGAAGTCCGCCGGATCAGCTAGTATTATATATAATCCGAATCTCGGAAACGGCTCCAACGATTTTCATGAAATGTCATCCAGGTACTATATACATCATCATCATCATCTCAGCCAAAAGACGTCCACTGCTGGACAAAGGCCTCCCCCAAGGATACATGAGGGGATTTTCCATAGTCGCCATGCCAACTATATATATATAACTATATAACAATGTAGCCTTATGTTAAACGTAGCAAAATCCAATTTACTTATATCCTTTGAATAGCATTGGATAGATGTTTTGGCAGCCTATACCAGCCACCGTCCGAATGTCCCAAAAGCAGCCACTCGAGGAGATGAGTGACACTATTGCTCAAAGCCATTGGGGGCGGGGGGGCGGAGGGCCATTCCGAAACCCTGACGTTTTGGATTCAAATGATGGAAACTCGTCCATAAGGCCGATTGCAAAGCTAATATTTTACACATCGTTTTTAAATATATTGTAAAATATGGGGTTACCTATAGGTAACTCCTTCAGTGCCTATATAAACCGATATTCGATCACGTTAAGGAAAAGAAGTATTTGTATAGCACTATACGAGTATAAGAACAAGCGCCTTCTGGTTATATACAAACGACGAAAGATAGAATGAGTATACCATATAAAATCTCGTTTTCGTTAACGTGATCGGATGGTAAAAAACGCACACTAGGCATCCAGAACACTCCATTTCGAATGGCAGCAGCAGAGCGAGAAGGATAAATTACAATAATAATCATTATCATCATCATCATCATCATCAGCCTATAAACGTCCCACTGCTGGGCACAGGCCTCCCACATGATCAATAGCACGTGGGGATATCGGGCCATAACCCACCACTCTAACCCAATGCGGGTTGGTGGGATAATTATAATAATATAGTTATTAATTTATTAATGGTATTAGTTTCAACATCTATTTACAACGTGTTTTCTCGAGCATCAGATAATTTATTTATTTATCTTTATCTACCCGTTCGTCATCAATAAAACAGTCGACGAATATAACGCCGCCGTCTTTCAGAATGGCCCTCGCGATTCGCTCACGCAAGGCCAGAGGGCGCGCTCGGCGGCACACCAATACGTAATGTGATGGGGAAATAATTTCCTAAAATGCAGTGGATTGAGAAGGCACCTCGGTAGGTACCCGAGTAGTTTTCGTGGGACGTCAATATACTATATTATGGGATGGTCACGTGAATTGGAGCAGGAAAAAGGTCGGCCGTCTAATGCGCGGGCGGATAATTAATTTTGTGCCTCTGCCTTGTTTGTGGTTCGAGCTTTAGTTAGCCTGTGTGATTTTGTTTGAATAATAAACATTACTTTTTATTTATGTTTCGTCTTAATCTTTTTAAGTTCATTACTATAAAGGAGAGTAAATATGAATTTACTAGTAATTGATTGATGGTGAGTTAGTTTAATTTTGCACTACTGAGCTGGCCTACATCGGAAGCTACTTCACCTGGAAACCTCAACTGCTGTTGTTTTTGTATTATTGAAAATTATATTATTATATTTTATTATATTCTCTTTATATATTTTTAATCTTAGATCTAGGTTTAATAAAAATTATATAAAAAGTAAAATATAACGAAATACATACAAAAAATACAACTTTTATAAAAACCTAAACATAGAACACCGCCAGCAACGGAGCAGGACTCAAGCTACCGGCGATTAAGGCTGCAGAGAAAGAAACCTCCTGACAATGGCCGTGTCCAGGAGTGTTGCCTTCTGTATTTGACCCTTAATCCAGCCATCCAGCGAAAGTCTCTTATATTAGCAATAGCTGTCCCACTCCTGGGCAAAGGCCTCCCCACACTTTTTTCACACCTTGTTTTTATCATTACTTAATCTATATAATTATTGCACAACAAAAATTGGTACAAAAGGCGAACTTAAAGCCAAATGGCATTTTCTACCAGTCAATCAACAAACAAACCAACCTACCAACAAACTAATGATTTACTTATTTCATCATCATCATCAGCCCATACTAGTCCACTGCTGGTCATGGGGCTCTCCAAGTGTATGCCACTGAGATTTACTTATTAACTTTCCATTAAATATAAGAACTAATATATTGTAACTTAACAAGAAATTCGTTATCATGTTGTCAGGTGGCATAAAGGAACAAATACTGATAGTTGGAGCTCGATTGTAATAAAACCGGGTGCAATATCGCGGGCTGAATGCGGATCGCGCAGACTCGAGACCCTTATCTGCCAATAATAACAGCAGAAACATACCGATAGCTGCTATAAGGCGAACTTGAGACATTTGCCTCAGACAAAGGTGCATCCAGTATTATTCAACCGCAGTACCTATCCATATTAATGTGAGAACCATTCAATTGTTTTCTGGAGTGATAGTAGCATTATTGTATTCAAAAAATAATGTGTCACTTATTGCTCGCATGTCAATCGACATTTCTTTGAGCAAACATATTTTTTTTTACTGAAGGTTAATTTAACATTTTTAAACGTTAATAACATTAATGGACGATCAAATAAAAAAAATATTTAGGATCCTATTTTATCCCACTGCTAGGCAAAGGTCTCTCCCCCATAATATCATCATCATCATCATCAGCTCATTTTATGTCTCCACTGCTGGAGCACGAGCCTTCCCTATGTATGGATAGGGAGAACGGGCCATAAACCACCCCCGGGCTCGGTGCGGATTGGTGGTTGTTAACGACTGCTAATGCAGCCGGGACCAACGGCTTTACGTGCCTTCCGAAGCACGGAGGAGCTCGAGATGATAAATTTTTGGTCACCCATCCGATGACCGGCCTTTGCGAAAGTTGCTTAACCTCAGCACCCGCAGACAGGGCCCGTTAACCACTGCGCCATCAAGCTCCTCCCGGATAATATATCCTCCCCATAATATATTATTTAAAAAATAACAAATACCTACCTACAAACTTGTCTAAAGATCGCATCGCAATGCTTATGTACTGATACCTTTTTCCATATTTTAAAACAATTAATAACAACGAACAAATACAGTCAAAGCTACAAATAATCACAGTTTTGTACTTCAATACCACTAACTATTATTAAACAGTGTGTGGCTATTGTACCACTGATTAATATATAAAATAATCACTGTTACTGTTCCATTAACGTACGTATAGCTTAAGCAAATGCCGAGTGAACTACATCTTTCATTGATCAAACACTCCAAGGGCCCTAGCGAGAGGGTTCGCCTAAATTATCAAACAGAAGCCACTTGAAAACTGCAATGACACATGTTACCAACCAATCCTCCTGTGACTTGCCAGTCGCTCGACTAATCGTGCGACTTGTTTCAAACAATGTAATAGCCAGAACGCTGAAGAAAATCCGACAGGTTTTGAAATGACACAAGCTATTTTCAGTTTTATGAAAAGTTTTTACTAACAATGAATGTAATGTAATGAATGAATGAACACCATTGCACTTAATGAGACTAATAAGTGTACATTCGTTGCCAATGGGGAAAACAAAACGTACTTCAAATGAAATGCTAAAGGAAATTCTGAAAAATGTATAACTCATTTTCAATCGCCGGCGGCGGCGTCGACATCACTCGACACGCTCTCGGACGCACGCAAAACGAACATTTTTCCGAACGGAACGCTCTCTCGACGCAAAACTCTATAAAACGTTGAAAAAATAAAACAGTAACATGGCGTATAATGACAGCTGGTCCACTTGAGAACAAAAGGGGAGAGCCGAGGCTCGTCGAGAAAAAAATACGCGAAGAGTTAAAACAACTGCGTGTACATGCGCCCGCGGACGCGGCGACCGACGCGACGCCGTCCTCCGCTAATAAATTTGCAATCGTGTTCGATTCAGAATGTTGACAATCGCCTCGCTTACCCACTCGCGACGGCGGACCCGAGCGACAGCTACTGTACCGCGTGCCCGCGTTTCCCGCGCTCCCGGTACACTCCACTGAAAATTAGGTGGCTGCGTTGAGAAAACTCGTTACGGATATTGCTATACGTCTCGGGGAGAATAGCGCCGCATTCGAGTTTAAAATGCGAATAATAATCGCGCCATTCATAAAAATCCCGTGCGCGGAATGTAAGTAAGGAGAGACCGTGTTTTACACATTATAATTTTGTGCCGAAAGCCGTCCGAGGTAGGCAGTCAGTTGTTTTGTGCCGAGTGTAGGCTCGGTTCAAATGCCGCGCACGGACCATTAGTTGATGAGCGCGCGTGTACGCCCGCCCTGCGTCAGGCGCGCTGCCGAGCTCGGAAAAAGTAACAATTTTCAGCTAGAATATGAAAAATGTTTTGTAGTTTCCCGTTAAAAAATATGTTTTGGCGAAACTACAGTTTTCACGCATAATGAGCTCCGTGAAAGAACTTTGACCATTTACGTTTAGAAAACCGAAACAATGTTTTGTAATTTTCTTTATACGCTTGCGCTTTTTCACCGGTTCACTCGAGTTTTCGTGATTTCACGTGGAAAATAGCGGGCGCGAGGAGTGGGCACCTAATCTCGCAGATAAAACTTTATGCCGGCTCAACTTTAAAAACCTCTCAATGGTCGGTTTTCCATTCGTTACGGTTATGAACTTCGATTCATTCGGAATAGACCGGATGAATTTAGTAAATGAAATGAGTAGGCACTTTTGAAATGATGGCGTGGTGATTTTCATCGTACTGCTTTGGGAAAAAATTACCTATTTAGATCAGACATTTTTTTTAAGAAGTTGGCTAGTTTAGTCTAGGCATGACTGGCTAAGCGATTGAATATTAATTTTTGATTGATTTGCTCGAATTAAAATTTAAAGGTTGAAGGAAAGGAAATAGGGATAACTATTACAGAGAGAGAACTTTGAGGTTAAACGAGTTTAATAGTCATAGAAATACAATAAGTAATAATATACTATATTTTCGGAAGACAGAACTTTTGACAGAGCAGAGAATAGGCGTTATATCCCAATAATCAACTACAAATACCACAGTGTTAACAAGTACTTACAGATATTTTTTGGCTCTTGATCTTACAGGCTTCATCAGAAATAAGGGGGTTTGTATTTGTAATCTTTCCAGTAAGGCAGATATTTATTTGTTACTCTAATTTTCATATATATGAATTTATATAGAAAAACACATACTAATTATATTTAAAGATACGATAAAGGTACGAGTATTTAAAGCACTCTTACTGAAAAACAATTGACTACATTTCCTAAAACAAACCTTTGTCAAGCTAATCAAAACTTTATTGGTTTGACTCACGTTCCAAATTTTAATTTGTCGAAAAAGTGATTTACTAAATATCATTACATCCATCGAGTCAGGTCGATTCGTTTCTGCAGCACTCGTATTACATGAATTAATTCCTCGGTTGGTGGGATCCAAAAGCATTTTACTTACGGCCAGATGGCGCGCGGACAGATCAATTTGATGATTGCAAAAAAACCAACTGCAAGCTTTTTGATGTTGAACTTCATGCGTGTTTCTTTTTGATAGCGAGCGAGGGAGTGAAGGACCCGCGGCTCAATCAGCTCCGATTCGTTCGATATTTAAAAAGCATTTTTTTGTTTTTTAATCATGACTACTATTAAATTTGGCCACCGCAGTTTTGATAAGGGGTTGAACCAAATAATGTCTTTTCGTTTAACTTGTTAGTATAAGGTTTTGCTTTATCGTTTACAGTATTACAGAAGAAAATTACGGAAATTACGGAAACGGGGGTAAAAAAATTGGAGCGTAAATAACTTAATTGATGGCTTTACATTGAACGGTCAATACTTCGAAGCTTAAATATTCGCTGAATCCTAACCTCGTGATATGCAACTACGATGAATTTCTACCTGGAAAACTATAATGTTATTAAAAACAACAGGATACAAAGTAATAATATGTGTTATAAGTAGATATTATAGTTTATTAGCAGTTTTTACACTATTTTATGGTTAAAGAACTTTATTACTTCTCATTAGAATTACAATAGGTATTCACTTATTGAGAAACAAATTTAGCTTACTTAACTAAGTTCACAATAATCCAGCAATCGAGCGCACATACAAGCACATTCCCATTTACTTCGACCACGGTAATTTTAAAAAACGTCATTCGTGGTGTACCGTCCCCGCACCGAAATATTATTCTCACTCACTATGAATGACACAGGGCCCGGGCTCAACAAACATGGAGCTACGAAGAACACGTAACGACTAGATGTGGCATTGGTAAGTTCAGCACGCATTAGTATCAGGATCGGTAAAAGAAAGTTATGTAAAATTATAGTAGGATTAATTATTGCTTTTAAAATATGTTATGTATATCAATGTATTATATGTATATAAAGCTATTATTATTGTAGATTTTGTTTATCTGTAATAGTTTAGTTTAGTTATTTTGATGTTTGTTTATTTATATGAACTGACCAATAGGTATCAATTTGTATCTTGTTTTTTTTTTTTTTTTTTTTTTAATAGTAATTTTATAATAGTAATATATATTTAAATCTTACAATAATTACTTACAACGTCATGGATAACTGCTTCAGCGTAGACTATGTTTAACTAAAATTATTTTTTATATCAAAATTTATTAGATGTATAAAACCTAAAAACTAACAAAGCCAAGGGAAATCTAAAACCCGTGTTTTACCATGTCAATAATATCACCAACGCACTGCATTTTTGTCCCTTACAGAGTAGCAGATCGGGGTAGATACTGTCAGAGCCGTGACAGTTTTAATAAGTGTTATCTTACTTGTCTGTGACGCAAGTGGAGTGATGACGTCACCGGTAGATTAGGCCAGTTGACGTCATCATCGGAAGACGCGAGTTTTGTTACAAAGCTAATGTAATGAGAAAACAACATGGATTCTTGTGAGAGTAGCTTTATTAAGTATTGTTTTAAATTACCCTAAATTCTATGGAGTTTGTATTTGGTTTTGTTTACTATTAATGAATCATAAAGTTCGTTTTAAAAACAATTTGTACTAAATCATATTTTTTAGTAAGCTACGAAATATCTTTTCGTCCGATATACCGCAGTGTCTCAAGACGTAAGCCTTTGACCAGTGTATGTTGCCAGTGATGACATACGGGACTGAAACGTGGTCGCTCACTATGGGCCTTATCGGAAGGCTCAAGGTTACTCAAAGAGCAATGAAGAGGGCTATGCTCAGGGTTTCTCTACGAGATCGAATCAGAAATAAGGAGATCCGCAGAAGAACAAAGGTAACCGACATAGCCCGAAGAGTTGCTAAGCTCAAGTGGCAGTGGGCAGGGTACATTGCTCGCAGGACTGATGGCCGCTGGGGCGGAACAGTCCTCGAGTGGCGACCGCGTACCGGAAAGCGCAGTGTGGGCAGGCCTCCAACAAGGTGGACCGACGATCTGGTGAAGGTCGCGGGAAGCCGCTGGATGCGAGCAGCACAAAACCGGTCGTTGTGGAGATCCTTGGGGGAGGTCTTTCGGCTGAGATGATGATGATAATAATATTTTTTGTATTCTGAAAATACTATAAAAGTATTTTTCAAGGCAAAACTATCTGAAATTCAGTAATTCTGAAGAGATAGAATATTGATATAGATAGATAGAGAAGAGAGTATCAGAGAGTATTTGAACCTTTGAACGCTAATTTCATTTGTCTGTCTTGTAATCAAGTGAAGCGAAAACAAATGTATTAATTGAATTATTTGAATTCACGAGACTAACTCTGGCATTGTAACCAAAAGTGCCTTTAGGTATATATTAATGTAGTTGGTACAATACGGATTTTTTAAAGCTTTATGATCAATGGTTTATCATGGTATACAGTCAGTAGCAAAAGTAGCTAAACACTTTAACACTTTGTCACACCAACTAAAGAATCTATCAGAAGCTTGTCAAATTCTAGTAAATTATGATTATGTTATGGTACCAAAGTAGTCAGCTGCTTTAGCTACCGACCATGTTCATCGTCATCATCATCATCACCATCATCAGCCTACACACGTCCATTGCTGGACATAGGCCTCTCCAAGTGCACGCCACCGAGCACAATACGCGGCTACTCTCATCCAGCTCTGCACATGTTATAAAAGTATACATTTAATACTGAACTAAAACTAGCTTAATACCTACAATTTCATATTGAATTTGAATTTTGCTTTATAGCGAAATAAGTTTTGCTAAGACTCATATCACGGTCCGAGCCCCTACGGAACCCCAGGATCAGATAATAGGCGTCGACGTGCCTTGAATTAATCCCTCTATGATGACAATACGCTACCTATATCTGCCTATATATAAACGTACTACGAACTATATTAGGTTAAATATAACGAATATAATTTGGTAATTGAAAATAGTTTTACTTATTGAAATTATACAATTTCAAAAAAGTAGGTATAATAAGTTACTTTTAAGTTTATCTACGTAAACTTAAAAGCAAATGCAAAGCTACTAGATTTTTTATGGCTTGTTGTTGTATCTAATTGTTGCTTTGTTATCTCCACCAAAACATCAAATTAGCATTCATTCTCATGTGATAGTAAGTACACCAAACTTTTACTTTACAGATTGGCCATTTATCAAAAGCGAGCTATTAAGTCACGATTTGTCTTACAAACAGTTCGCCGAAAGAGCGTTACATAAATTTTTCTCGGAAATAAATCATAACGACGTCACTGAAATCATGTTCCTCGAACGCTCGGAGGGGGGAGCACAATCGAAAGCCCCGATGAAAGTCGCTAAGAGACACGATAACATCGCACTAGACTGGATGCCATGCGACCGCTGCCCCTATCGCCCTCATCAATAATGAGCGTACAAATCGTGACGGAAATTGAAAGAAAAAAACTTCCCAACAAACAGATCTTATCGGCCGTCCTAAACGCTCTTGTAGAAATATTAATAAAACATAACTTTTTCCACCCAAACCCACATTAAACTCCAATCCCGTAGGAATTTATTGACAATTACGCGTCAATAAGTGGCAATAAAAGCACAAAGCGTCAATGTCCACAGATTTGAATGTCAATTGTACACAATTGTATAATTCCGTTTTTGTGGAGGCTCACTTTGATTGTGAAGCTAGTAACACAATTATGAGTTGACTTTAGCTTCGATTCTTTGCCACGCTTATTATTATGATAAACATGCCGTCCACTATTGTGAGCCAATTGATTCCATAAAGTTTGTTTCCGTTATCGATGTCTAATGGAATTCGGTGGTGTAGCTCGGATTCGCACATAAACAGGGAAATTGGGTGATTCACATCGGGAATTTAATCAGTGTAAGGGCCGGAACACAGCGTCAAGGAGGCGATGCAGACGTAATAAATTAAAACGAGGCTGGGAATGCCGCGTACAAACCACTAATAAGAAGAGCGCGCTTAACCTTATCTCTGATCGAGGAAGTCTAAAAAACGGCTGAGGGGTTCGAGGGGCGGGCGGGGCGGGAGGGGCGGCCAAGAACAAGAGCCGTCAGTGAAATAGAGATAGATGAACAGTGGGAAATGAAATTCTTTGTGGCATCGCGGTCCCGCAAAAAATGCACAGATTAGATTTTCCCCTCGCCGAGGGCCAAGAGACGGAGGCAATGATTTTTTACAACGTTCGTTCGCCGGGATATATATAGGAGTTTTAGTGCCGGGATTTGTTATAACTACCCTCTGTTTGAGAATTTTAATTTCCTTGATTTGCTGCGGCCGCCTCACATTACCGCGTAATGCGAACGCTATTTATGCTATTAATCAAATGGTGCGTTCAATTTTTTCATTTTGTTTTATTTAACATTTTCAAGTTGTTCTTTTAAATAATAGAGAAATAATAAATTGATCCACAAAAAATTTTAGGTTAGCACCTAAAATGCTAAGTTAGCATCTAAATAGTAGTTTAGGTGCTAACTTTGTATTTTTAGGTGCTAACTTAGTATTTTTGTGGGTTAGGTTAGGTTAGTTTAGTGATCGATTAAATACAACCCTAAATAATATAAGTTGTCTAAGAAGACTACAAGAAGAATTATGAGAAATTGGTCAAATAGCTTCTCTATAATTGCTTCTCCAGCAGCGCTGTCATTGATATTATAGAATTAACATAGTTTTATTACATATCCATAAAGCCAAGTTATTTCTTAGTAATTTTAATTTTGATAACATCGTCATGTAAGTTTACGATTAAACTAGACTAGAGAGAAGATAAATGGCACAGCGATTTGTATTGCAATCTTGCAAGTTAAGTTACGTTAAGCAACTCTCGCAAGGCGGGGTCATCGGATGGGTGACCAAATTAAAATGTCTTGAGTTCTCGTGCTAAACAACAACCGGGTTTTCGTAAGATATGATCCTTTAGAACCCACCAACTCACGTTGGGCTATCGTGGTGGGTTATGGCCAAACCAATCCTTGTGGTATTGTTCCTGTGGAAGCCCAACAGTAGTATAATTAAAGGCTGATGATGATGATGATGAAACTACACAAACTATCATCACATCACAATATGTTAACAACATTTAATTAAGCTACGAATTCCTTTGCCAACCAACATTATTTCGCTCAACAAATTTGTATTTCATCGCCGGAGAGGAGACATAGTGGGACATTTTATGACCCATAGCGGGTCGTATTAAGTTCTTGAGAGGCTGCAAACAAGCAGGGTCGGAATTACTCGGCATTACCAGGGCCGGATTAGGCGACCCTCCGTAAAAAACAGAGGGACGCGGACACACCGATACAGCACTTGCGGCTGGCTTCGCCAAATACGAGTAGACGGCAACTTTATTAATGGCCGCGTGATTAGGACGACTTATATGGCGGCCGTGCAGGATTGCTTTGAAGTTTTGACAATCTGTCAATTTCTGAAGTATTGAAACGTTAAACCAACTTTTTTGTTTGAAACTTCAATTTCCCTTTTCCATTTTTTTATACTTATTTTTTGTATCGATGCCGATATCTCGATTTCAATGATGGAGGCCTATGCCCAACAGTGGGTTAGTATATAGACTATATAATTTCCTTTATTTTTTGGAAAAGTATTGAAAAACATTTTCCACAACAGATTTTTTTTATCTATACTTTTCCAAATTGTTATTGGTTATCACATTTTAATAATATTCTGCCTAAACATTATGACCTAAGATTAAAATGTCGTAAAGATCGCTTCTTAGCAGCATTTTGTTTTAAAAAGCTCGTATTTATTCGAAAGGTTCGCAAACTGGTATTACTAGTTACTACAACCTTTTTAAAATATAAGCGACGACTATACTAAGCATCTATATGATCAGCATCGCTGCACATAGCATACATATTATAGAGGTAGACGCCAGCCGAATGAGAGAAACCTAATTCCGGCATTCTTAGCATAAAACTCTCTCATTAAAAAGCAAAACAAAACTCAAAATAAAAGAGTCTTAATAAAAACAAGTGACGACTATACTAGATACCGATATGATCAGAATCATTGTACGAGTGCATAAACACATCAAAAATGTCTAGGGATCAAGTACATTTTGAAGTATCGTTGCGTTATAAAATTAATATTTTAGTTTTTTTGAATCGTTATTGATTCTTTTTAGTGAATTTCACGATATGAATGATTTTTTTTTTACATTGTTTAAATATGGAAAATTAACTGTCAATCTGAATTTATATAAAAGAGTGTAATGGCAATTTTACAAAAGCAGTACAATTTCTGCACAGAAGTGAAAAAATTTGCATTGATATGGAGCGACGGCTTCATTTGACAAGGGAAGAGATGTTGATGAGAGCCGTTGGAAGTTGGTTTCAGGCAACGTACTGTGGATGCCGCCATTGGCACTACACCGAGTGTCATAGGCCGCCTCTGGACACGCTATTGTATCACAGGCAGCGTGGCCGAGCGACATGGAGGAAGATCTCGTATCACCACTCGAAGACAAGACCGGTACATCCAAAATACTGCTCGACGGAATCGTACCATGACCGCTATGATGTTGGCCACAAGGCTCCACAGCGCTTCAGGCTTGCTGATAAGCGACCAAACCATCCGGAATCGTTTACGCGAAGTGCGTCGGCGTTCCCGAAGGCCGCTGAGGGTTCCACCTATAGCACCCCACAATCGTAGGTCCCGTTTACAATGGGTTCGCGAACACCGAAATTGGGAGGAAGAAGACTGCCGATTCTCATATCAAAGTCCTGCCGTGGCCTGCACAATCACCAGACCTCAACCCAATTGAGCATGCATGGGACATGCTCCAAAGAAGAGCTCTGCCGAGTATGGATGCCATGCACACCCCACAAATTTTTGACTTGTTAGAAAACGTGGGCGGCTATTCATCAAAGTGATTTGGAAGAACTGATTTTAAGCATGCCAAATTGCTGTGCTTGTGTGATTCGTGTGAATGGTAGAAATACAGATTATTATTATTATTTTACAATAAAATTTTAAAATACCAACCTTGTTCTTGCTTTTTTTGCCATGCAATTAGGTGACGACCTTAACGTAACCTAATTCACCCCAATTTGTTAAAATTGCATTTTGTCTTAATTTTTTCAACATAGGTAATAGGGATAAAATTGTTTACTAAAACATAAAAAATAGATCAAGAAGTCAGTCTGAAAAACTAGATTGTTTAATATTATTAGAAAAAAATTTTATAGCTAAAAATGTACTTGACCTCTAGACATTTTTGATATGTGCATACATATCATAGAGGTAGACGCCAACCTACTGAGGCAAACCTCATTCCGGCATTCTAAGCATAAACTTTCTCATTAAAAAGCAAAACTAACTCAAAATAAAAGAGCCTTGATAAAAAGTGACGATAATACTAGCACCGATATGATCAGCATCATTGTACATAGCATACATATCATAGAGGCAGACGCCATCCCAATGAGAGAAACCTAATTCCGGCATTCTTAGCATAAAACCTCTTTGAAGTGGCAAAACAAATTGTGGCCACTTGGCGGGTTTCATCGGAGCTCCATTTTGCGACACACGCTCGGCGACACAGACTCAATGCACCGGCTTATATCGATTGGACCGAACCGTATTTAGCTAAAAAAATGTCTCCCAGGATTAGTTTGATTGCTATTACCCGCGTTTCAGCGAGCGGGACAGATTTTAATTGAACCTTTAGATTATTGATGAGGTCGATACGTAATTTCATTTGTTGTTCTAAATGGTAGTGGTAGTTTAAAATACGTGTTTTTATACTATTTTTAGTTAGGGGTAAACGTGACTTCAATATAACAGATTAATTATTTAAAATAGGCGTTGTGATTATAAATTACCTAATTAGCTTAAGACAAGTCACCGGAGTAGGAAGTGGGTGAAAGATCGTTTCCCCAAACTAATTACCAAACACGATAATTAAAAAAACAGATTCCTCCTGAAGGAATGGGGGGAATAAAGGAAATGCAAAGTGTCCACCCGAAATTTCCATAACAAAACCATCGGGTTTTTTCGTATCACCCAAAATAACCATTGTCTCTGGCCCGTTTTGTCCGCCATTTTTTCTTCTTTGACGTGTCTCATTTTAATTTTTATCTCAGACGTCAAGGTTTTTAATAAGATATGCAAATTTTGTTGACGGCCCGACTTTGAATTGCTTGTAATGTGAACTTTTATTTATCAATTATTCTGTCCGTTAAAGGCGACGTTAGAAAAGTGAACATTTTATAATCATATATTATATTCTTCTTAATCTGTCAATAGTCTTTTGTTTTGCTTTTGTTATAATATCATTGATTGGCATGGTATGTTTTTCCTTTATTAGTTTTCTGATTATTATCTTTCGAAGCGACAATAAGAATGTTTCTACATATGTTGAAAGATGCGTGGAGTGGCAGGAGGAATATCAGATAATAAGCAATGTTGGACAGACTTTACCAGTTTAAAATACAAAGGTATTCAAGAATACCAATTAAAGATTAACCCCATCATTTATTTAGCCTCTATTCTAAATCTACTTATAAAACTGCGGTCGATATAAAACTAATTAAAAGCTCATAACTAGCGAGAGGGCTGTCACTCGCAGGGCGGCCCACTTACGTGAAGTGGGCGCACTTAAGACGCGACTCACGTGACCCTATAAATACCTACAGCCTCATCAACGGCCCTAGAACACTCTCACGATAGTGTGTTTCATACTTACTAAATAAAACCTCAAAGTTCTAGGGTGTACATAGTAGAAACCTTATTTAACGTTAACTGACAACTGTGAATAAAGTTTTTTATTTGATTATTTCACGTCGTCGTCGGGAATTTTTTGGCGTGCATTTCACCTATTGGTAAGTGAGAATAAGGACGAAAGTGGAAGCGCATTTCATCCAGAATATTTGATTTCTGAGGTTCCTCAGAATATCGTATATGTAACATTGTGGTAGCTGGCAAAGCGTACTTAAAATTAGCCCTACCAACAACCATTAGTTTTATTTGTTAAATATGTTAAATAAATATAAACTCAAACCCGGTAACATGCATGTTATTGTGCTGGTTGTGGTGGTGGTTACCGCTTTCCAACAGGCAAATCTAGCGCTTATTTGCCGGTTCAATAAAGTTAATAAACCTTCTTAATCAAGAAGGAGTTGAAAGAAGCAATGATCGTAAAAAAACATTTTTCCCCTTTATCCCGGTACATTTTAATCTTGCAAAAGAACACGAAATGCTTCTCCTCACACCTTATCACAGCCATAACTCAGACCCTCATATCAGGATAGCAAATCAAATTAAACATTTGACGACTTTAAATCCATTCGCCAAATAAAATGATCCACTAAACGCGCCATATTAAAAGTCAAACCCTCGTGAGGGCTCGCAGAATAAATAAATAAATAGGCCGAATATGGTGGGAGCGTAATAACAGAAGGCAAACAGCATCAGAAGCCGTGAGATAAAATCGTATTGCGTTGTCAAAAATAAATGAATCCGGGATTAGTCGGGGACACGGCGGTCGCGCAATATTGTGGCGCCCACTGTGGGGCTCGCGTAAGCCGCTAAAATGCGGGTGCCGGCTTACTCCTCACAATTTTAACTATAATTATTATGGTGGACTGCTAAGACATGTTCATATGAGTTTTACTTATTGCCACTTGTAACTTGTTTCTTCTAATTTAGTAACATTCTTTAGATCTTACTAATAAACATAGTATAAGCTTTGGAGTAGATAATTTGTGTTTTGTCTTGTAAACCTCATTTCAAATTAGAGTAAAATACGGAATAACTAATCGATATTAGTTTTCGTAATGATCTCGAAATCTTAAAAAAAAAGTTAAGACAAAATAAATTTAACCATATCACAATAAAGAAGCCATAAACAATATTCAAATTATTATTTAGGTACCTGCACACATGGCTTTATCGGGACCATCAGCAGATTATCATAGTAGACGCCTTTGTCGGCGAGCGGGCGAGATAAACTGCACCCGCGCGATTTCTCGCAAAGAGAGGGCTCAGCGGATCCGGCGGAGTTTTATTCCGATCGAGTTTGCCTCGCTATCAAACTAGGTGGACCAATTCGAAGCTGTAAAAGTCCTTATGAATGCCTTCAATCGGAAAAAAGAACAGTTTCAGTGCTAGATTCGTTTCTACCTTTGCATAAAATGTTTTAGAGCATTCAAAATCAGATACAACAAACATTCGTGAAGTATTCAACTGTTAACGGAGTTTTAATAACCTCTCCAATAAGATTAAAATCACATTTGGATTAAAGCTTTTTACTTTTACGAAATATATTGCGAAAGCGTTTAAGGATCAGTGACAAAAAACCACCCACTGTACCATTGGAAAACGTCACAAACGCCGAAGGAATATGAAAAGGTCGCAATTTATCAATGGCGCGTCAAACAGTCGATCGGTCGGGCATCATTTTTATCGTATTTGCGTATAAATAGTGGCGTCGCGACGCTCTCAGCCGCCGCTAATGATACGGAAAATGACATCTTATTTCGACGCGTAAATCGAAGAAAAAATCGCTCATCTCTCGCCCGTCTGCATGAATATTTTATAGGCGCCTCAACAGCGAAATGACAGGTTTTATCGTTTGAAAATTCGACGAAAATTGTGCGAAATGACGCGTCGATATTTTTTTATTTAGTGGGAACATCCTTCCGCCAATCAGGAGAGCTCATTGTGGGCGCACAATGAGCCTCCCTCGGGCCGTCTCCAGTAATTTTTATTTAACTGACGCGCGCAACAGTTTATTTGACAATGTTTGGATTTCATGAGATATTCCGCGTGCTATTGTTTCACTCATTATAAAATTGAGGTTTTCCATTCTGTTTGGTAATATTAAAGACCATTTTACTGGCTGCTGGTGGGCTTTTATTTCGCCTGAAGGCTTGTCTGCGTTGAGAATAGTTGCTGTATTTCAGTTCGTTTTAATTAATAACGGTTGGGATATCATTGTAAAAACTCGCACGAGGAGGTTAACTTAGATTAGTACTACTAGGTAAAACTTTTAATAATATGACTGTGTGGACAACAAGAATTTGCTGCTTTAAGTATAAATATCTAACCTAGTAGGTATTGATCTATTATAATATCTGACATTCTATATTCTGTTGATTTTGAGCGTGACTCCTTCTCGAATGGTGACTTCAAGTAAAGTAACATCATCATCATCATCATCATCAGCTCATTTATGTCCCCACTGCTGGGGCCCGAGCCTTCCCTATGGATGGATAGGGAGAACGGGCCATGAACCACCACACGGGCCCAGTGCGGATTGGTGGTTGATAACGACTGCTAATGCAGCCGGGACCAACGGCTGAACGTGCCTTCCGAAGCACGGAGGAGCTCGAGATGATACATTTTTGGTCACCCATCGGATGACCGGCCTTTGCGAAAGTTGCTTAACCTCAGCACTCGCAGATCGGGCGCGTTAACCATTGCGCCATCGAGCTCCTCACAAAATAACATATTTTTGTTTATATTGATGTCATTGGAGATGTGAACTTATTCCTTAAATTTAATTCTCTCTTCACAGATAAATCGTAGTATTCACACAAACTTGTAAATGTACTTATGTTTTCTAATCCTCTATTGCTTTTTATTGCATATGGCTATATCGGTACAAATATGTAACAAATATAGGTAAGTACAAAGTTCACTCCAAGAAACAGAAACAGGTAAGCCGATTATTGTTGGCACAATTATTCAATATCGAAACATCGAACAATCGCCTACCAAGCTCCGTGTCTCAGAACTGTCAAACAATCATTACAAATCGATTGCGGAGCTTCAAGATCAAAGGCTTATTGAATACCCCGGCTCAATGGCAAATTGGCAGAATGACGTAAATATCTTTATTAATCTATTTAATTGCTTATTAGCGTTTCGACATCGCTTACATGTGTACTGGCGTGTGTTAATGAGAATGTGCCGCTTTGATTTGGCAGCCGCTGTTTGACGTGTGCTAAGTACTTGAACAAAATCTTACATACGCCCGGCTTTAATTCGTGAGACTGCTGCGGTGGGAATTGCGTCGTGTCGTGTAATTATTGAATTATTTGCCGATCGTACGTAACGGGAAACTAATGGATTTGGTGAATGTTGGTGAGTTATTAAGACAAATTGGGGAATGGGTGGAAAAGTTAAATTGATTTTATAACTTTGGTCTGACGAATAGCGATTTACGATTTACCTGCTAGTTATTGGAATCGTATATATTTATTTGTGTATGTTTAATACATACTGTATATGTACACTAGATATTTTGATTATTGCCTACCCTACCACTGTGTAGATCGTTATTTGTTATAAGTCTGTATTTAAGAAATACGAATATGTTACTGGGTGTATGCATAGACTTTACAATATGACAGAAATTGATTCTACAGCGAGTTTAGAACAACCTCTTTAAAAAGTTATAATCTTAGGGCCTTACAAATAAACAAACAATAAGGTCCGAATAGTTCTTCCGTGTTTTGCTCCTGTCATGTAAACGTCATTTCAAATCAGAGTAAAAGAGACAAAACACGGAATAACTATTCGGACCTTATTCTTTGTTTATTTGTAAGGGGGTTAGTGTATTATTAGTATTCTTTCTTCTTCTTCACTTTCTTTTTTATATCTAAAATCAACATAAGGATAAGAGTATACGATTAAATTACAAGTTTATAACTGTAAGTACATCGATGTCTTAAAAATCTCTTTAAAGTTTCAAAAATGTTTTTAAAAAAACAATATTTTTCAATATTTTTTTTCGGGCTTATTTTTTTCCTACCCTCGCGGTGCGCGAAACCAGATGCATCGTAAACGCGGCGCGCTCGGTCGTTACCGCGTGATCCGCATAAGTCGCGGCGTATTTCGTAAATTTGTTCCTTCGCAGGGGCGGAACACCTGCCGTAAAGATAAGCCTCTGATGTCGCGTAATATCCCCCTAAAATAACTTCTTACTGCCTCCGGTGCTATGACGACGCGCCCCGTCTTCCTGTATATGTCGCTTTATGTAAAAATGAGGTTCTGGGAGTGTGCTTGGTCACTGAGTGCTTCGTGCTTCAGCTTAAGTAGGTAGGTTCATGCTTGCATTTTTAAAAAAATGAGTAATGGAACTTTAAAAAAAAATATATCACAATGGCAAAGCCATTATCCTTTATCACACCTAATGGTAGGTAATGACAATGCTGAAGATATAAGCACACCCTGAAACCTTAACTACTGTCTGGGTCTGTCTGCGCCCTGTCATTCTGTTTAAGTAAAATAATACGTGTTCTATGTTCTACTAAACCCTCGTATTTATAAACGAGTAAAAGCTCATACTGAAGCAAAGTATTTGCTTAAGTAAAATTTCATATTCTTTAGGAAACCGATGAAGTCAGAAACGCCAAAGGCTAGAATTCTTAGCCAAGCAATAGTCGCCAATATCTTTACTCAAGCAATCTAGTTAGGTTTCTCAAAGAATACATAGTGACAAGCTTGTGACAAGCTAGAATTGAGGTTATATTCCGTGTGACAGTTTGTATTATGTCTAAAATAATATAATATTCCATTAATACTTTTATTTAATTGAATAAGAAAACTTCTATTCTAATTTAAACGTTAAAATTAAATAAGATCTTAGTGACATTTCTAAGAACAAAGTAATTGCTAAGTAATGGCTTATTTATAAATACGGGTGTAAGTGCTTAAACTTAGTATTTACTTAATACTTAATTATTTTTTTCAATTTTAAAACTTTATTCACTTATAAAAACATAAACACAAAACAAAATTTATCTCTAACTATAAATAAAAAATGTCCTTACTTAGTAGGTACATATGGTTTTTATGCGTTAAAATTTACATTAATCACACCAATATTATCAATGCGAAAGTTTGTGTGTATGTGTGTATATTTGTTGCTTCTTCACGCTGCAGCGGATGGATGGATTTGGATGAAATTCGGCATACAGATAGTTTATAACCTGGATTAACACATATAATTCCTTTTATCCCGATATTCTCATGGGAACGGGAACCACGCGGGTGAAACTGCGGGCGGCCGCTAGTTTAGGATAAATCAAACTTTTATTAAATAGCTTACTTAAAGCCATGTAGGTAGTAGGTATAATGGAAATTTTGTTTTTTTGCAGTAATTAATCAGGCTCTCTTTAATATGAGTAGTTAAGGTATAGGGGTATGATAAGGCTGGCCTTTTTATTTATGGATAAAAAATAAGACATGCCTCTAAATAATATGACATTAAAAGTCCACTTCGAAAAAACGCTTGGCTATTCTCTCACGTGTCAGTAACGCATACACGCACTTTACCCTGAATCCTGAAAATCTATTAAGGAACCGGCTACCTTATTTCTTTCTAGAGAAATCTTAGAAGATTTGTACAAAAAAATATGAGACTCAACTGAGTAGAACTAACAAACTACATCCCAACAATACCGCGATATGATAGTTTCCTCAATGTAACGCGACTTCCTAGCGATATCGCGAATTAATTAAGGAAGTCATTACATCCCAATGGAGCATGCCCCACGCACGGGAAATTACCCCACACAAAGCATATTTCCTGCGTTTTCCCCGATTTAAAGCAATTCACGGATTTTGATTAAGCCCCCGCTGCTATCGTGAGATTATTCCCCTTTCAGACGCAAAGAATGGTTTATTTCATACCCGTGAAACTGAATTGTATTTCCTTATGCTATTGATTTTGGCAGTGTCTTAGTTTGGGGAGGGCTTCCAATACGCTCGGTTGAGTTTCACGGTGTAAACTCGGTCGACATTCGATGTCTACTCGTAATGGCTACGCAGGATTTAGTTTCTATTAATGTATGTACCTGAGAGACATTTTAGATGTTTTGTCATTGATTTCCTAATAAAATTAATATATTTTTAGTATATTCATTTATGTAGACACAAATAGGCATTTTTAAGCTTTACATAAAACTTTTATAAGAAAAGAAAAAAAAAGAACCACGATAGCTCAATCGGAAGAGCACCTGACCCGGTATGTCAGAAAGGTGCCGGTTCAAATCTTGCTCGTGGAAATTTTTTCAACATTTGTGTTTTTGTAATTTGTTCGCAACAAAATTTGCGTTAAAAATTATTTGAACATTTTAAGAAAAAAAATGTAATTTAAGTGCGCTGCTCTTTAGTTTGTAATATCTTCCAGCAGACGCCAGGCACTATGCACCAGACAGCAGGCACATCAAAAGGAGAAATTACAAAAAGCAACAGAATTAATGTGTAGTTATAGTTTATATACCTACCTATTCTGATTCTGAAGTTAACGCGGAGATTTCATATTGCAATAATAGACTTTTCCACTTTACCCAATAAAAAATAAATAAAATATAATCCGTCTCAGATTCAGAGTTCATATCGATTCAAGTTACGTTTCATGAAATACAACTTCCAGTGACCCATCAGCGAAGTTCTATTTAATATGCAGCCAGCTAAGCAGTTAAGATGCTCGGCGAAGATTACAAATGCAATAGCCAATAGAAACTATGTTCATTAGCTATCTCGAGGAAGCTGGCACCGACAGCAACTTTATATCGCTATAATTATTTATTCCGCTCACTCGCACCGAGTCGGTGGAACTATTCAGTGAAGAAACTCTATTTCTCGGTGGTCAGATAAGACGTTTGATTTCCCCATTTTCGTCGGGTCTTTAATTATGGCCTCTGCGTTTTGTGTAAAATAGTTGGTGGAGTAATTTAATCCAGATATCAGTATGCGGGGCGCGCGCTGCCACGGCAGAAAGGAGCCAATGAGCCCGCGCGCGCTGGAAGAAATTGCACGCCCGCCTCGAATTATTATGGGCGACGCGATTGTTTGTTTGGGATTCGGGAGACGAAATGTCGGCTGCTAGTGGGATTTTGGGAAAACAATTCTGTGTTTTCTGTGTTTTTATACAAAGCTGAACAATAAAAAATGAATTTAAAAGTCGAAATGTTTGCTACGTCAGAAAAAATACGGAGATCTCAATTGCTAAGATCTCAACTCTCTCTGTATTTTTACGGCATGCTTTAACTTTTCCTAGTGTATTTCATGATCCAATCCCAATTATATGATCAAGAATATGACGCTAATTTATATTTGTTAAGAATAGCACTTTTTAACATTTAACATCGATAAATAGAAAATCCTTTTACACTACATTATTCTTTAAGCTCGAACCAAATCGAAACTTAAAAGTGCTTTGTTTTCTCCCTCTACCACCCTCTTATTTCTTCAGTCGTTGAACTGCATAACTATAGCGAGTAGAAACACAATATAGCATCGTAAAAAATAAGCGCACATCAGACTCGAGCATGTAATTCTAGCGCACTCTTCCGCCCCGAACAAAGGAGAGAGGGTAAGAACACGAGTTACTCGACACCCTGCTACCTTACGCAGATTTGTTTCTCACCGTCTAAACACTCCTCGCTCTAAAGTAAACCCTCCACGACAAAACATAGGCTCCATTTCAGCTCTCCACACGCACTCACCATCAAACATTTTGAAGCCGCACCGACGCAGGAAATTCGCGATAGTCAAATTGTAGTCTTACAGGGCGTTTTACCATTAAATTATTACAATCGCAGCTGTGTTACTGGAGTATAAGGCATCATTTACGTTACAACGATCTGAGTGAGGGTCCTTGGGATATGGAATACGTCACAGGAGCACTGCTAAGAAAAATGTACCGAGGACATGATGATTCTGGCTGCGAGTAGAAATAAGCCGTGACAGGATGTCGTAGGGATGTTACAAATACTTACTATTTTGTTTTATTTTCTTTTTTGATAACATAGAAGGTGTGCTATTTCAATTGGGTGGTAAAAAAGTTAAATATTAAATTACTGCATTTTTTGTATTTATTTATTAAGTTTCCCAACATTATTATACATAGTCACATAAAAAGACAACATTGTCTTGTAGTTTTGGTTACTAGTAAAAATAAATGAAATAAATAAATGAAATGTTAAATACTCTGTTTGGACAGTGACCACCGCCTCGATTCTGTTATTTTAAAACACAATCGTGTCCCATTCTTCTTATTCTGACATTTTTTCATAAGTCAAAATGTCAAAATCAGGGCACTGTCACAAAATTGTGTTAGTTTATAAACAACAGAACCGAAGTACAGTAAGAAAAAAAAAACATTAGTGCGTCACAATTTTCATTGACAAACCGATTTACGTGTTTCCACAAAGTTGCCAACATTGTTGTACTGCATTTTTTTAGTCGACACTCGAGCTCTCATTCACGTCTAGCGTAGTCACAAAGGCGCAACGCGTCGCGAGCCAGCTCTCAAAGCCGATATATTCCAGCCATTACACCCGCGACTTGCGCAAACTTCGCAAGTGATCACCGGCTAGACGCTGCCACACATACACGCATCACGCCCACAAAAACTAAACACACAGGTAAAAAAAAACGCGCGTGTGTGTGTCTCGCATGTGTACCTACTTACAGCCGACCCTCAGCTAGCTACTTGTAGGTAAGTAGCTATCCGACTCCTTTGTTCTAGCAGCTGATTGGAGCCGGGCCCGGAAATGCGTGTCACCCCACCCCCTCATTGGTCCGTTTCATTTTCTTAGCGCGAGAGAGACGCAGCTATGAAGTGTGTAGTTAAGGATACGGATCGCTGTGTGTAAAACGGTAGGTAGGTTTCGCGAGGTTGTTTTGCCCGCTATGTTTGTGCGATCGTCTAAGATAAACTATTTCGTGAGCCGGCCCCGGAGTTTGCAAATTGTTTCGCCCCGAGTTGGCCGCTCGGAATTTTGATTTTGTCAAATTAGATTTGGTGGCCGATGCAGTGTTGATGTTTACTTGGAGGTTGCAACAGCGATAGTTGTAACATCTTTGTTTATTATATGGAGTCATCCACAAGATGTTTAGTTTTATGAAATAATGAGGGTTTAAAAAAATAAGATAAGTTTATTTCCTTTTTGTTTAATTTTTATATCTGCAATTTAAGTATAAATAAACCTTATGAAACTTTTGATGTTTTCCAGGTTTACCCCCTTATTCACAAAAACTATTTAAGCATTATTTAGTTAATCATTGTTTTGTTTCTTTTTCTCAAATTCAAAATGACATTTGTGTGACGTTGACAAAACAATACTTAACTAAATAATGGTTAAATATTTTTTATAAATAAGGGGGTAACACATTCTGTTGTCGTTTATTATCACTATATAGAGCGTGATCGGAAAAAAACTGACTATACATGACATAATATTTCGGCGAACTCTCACTAAAAATCAAAAGAGAAAAACTATAGGTATCCAGCATAAATTTTCTCTAAAATTCATAAAGTTTTTGTGAGGTTTTTTGTAATATATATCAGTTGACAAATGACTATTCACTCGATGTGAAGCATGTAAAGACAACTCTTTACATTTAAATCGACAGTACCTACTTACCATAATGTCTTCGTATCTGGACTCACTCCTGCTTACCATTAGAAGAAGAGGCGTTAATCGCCGCCTCACATAAAAAAAAGATCGAAAACATAACTAACTAACTAACTAACTAACTAACTCTATATAATATTTCAGGTATAACTAATGCCTTTGTTTGTGTGTCCCCGTATTCCAGTATCTACGGTGAAGATACGAACAGGCGGCAGGCGGCAGCGGCGGGCTAATCGCCACTTTGTCGCCCGCCTGTCACCGGCAGGGCTCGCCGCGCGCGGGCGGTGTGCGCCGGCCCTTACAGCGGGTTTACGCAAATTTTGAACCCACCAGTTATGTAATGCTAATTGTAAACAGATTATGGGAGTTGTTGGTTAATATAGGTTGTTGGTAATTGTTGGTAGATGGGTGCACAAAACGTTTATATTTGTAAATGTAACAGAAAAAGTATTGAGCTAAAACTGTCTATTGGTAGTGAATTATGTAATTTAATACTGCAATATTATACAATAGGCAAGAAAATATTAAAAATAGCTCTTGAAAAAAAACGATTAGCCTCAGGGTGACAGCTCTTTCAATTGAAATACCGAGTCATATTTTAGTGATTTTTTCAGTATCGAAATACCTAATCATAAAAAATTACTATTCATAAATAATCAATTAAATGTTAAAAATTTAAACTTTTATTGAAGAAACAAAGAAAACTGACTGTGTATGGGTAACATAACAATATTACACTCTCAATCAGACAAACAGCAAGCCTGAGTAAATTCCTCAATTGAACGCCTACCTATGTACTACCAGGAGTACAGAACAAGACTGGTAGGTGCATACCTACTAATCTGGCAGTGTCTACAGTGGACGGGCTAATCGGCACTCTGTCATATAGCCGTCACGCGCAGCAGCGACACGTGCTGCGGAGCGTGCTAACTACCGCGCCGCATCCGCACATTTATCATATCATTGAGATTATAATGCAAATTGTGGGGAGAACGAAAAGTGCAGTCGGGAAATATTTGACAGATTTCTTTAAAAAGTTTTTAGGGAATTCCTTCTCGCGCCCTAGGACCTCCTTAGAACTGAAATAGTCGCGTAGTGTAAGGTTTCAGAGAAGCTTAATTACGCGTACAAAAATGAGTACTTACACCTACCACATAAGGTTCTTCAATTAGAACGAGGAAAGGTGTTTACTGGGGACCGCTGAAGATCAAACTTATGAAAGATTTAGAGGACTTTTTCTTGGCAAAGGTTAGGATTAAAAATCGTGCTTACATATAGTCTCTTAAGCCCCTCAAAGCTATTTATAGCTACTGCTATAAGCGGGTTCAAGTCATTAGTCTTACGTGGCTTTGGGGATAAAACTATGATGTCTGGTATTCAACCCAGACTGTCTCCGTAAGGTTACGTAATTGCTTTAAGTTTATCTACACTTACAAAATTAGGCAACTTTTACAACGACGCAACCTGCTATAAGCTACGTGTAAAAAAATTATGTGTTATTAAATTAAAAAATATGTTATCAAACGGCAGGGTAAGGATATTGCGAAATGTTCTTCAAAACATTACCTGGCTAAAAACATCTTGCAGAACCACAGTCCAAGTTGAGGTAATCGGCAAAGAAATCTTACGTAGCTGTAGTAACACTGGCATAACAACCCACATTTTTCAGTTGGATGACGCAACAGAAACAACACAAACACAACTTCCAAATTAGCCGTGACCAAGGGTTTAATTATTAATAAGCCTTGCCCAAAACGAAACTCGGCTAATCAAGGACCGTATTACATAACCCCCCTTTGATTCACGTGAACGAACCCTAAACATTTTTAACTTTTAATTGAGTTTCTTCATTTAGCACAAGTTGATTGAAGTGTATTCTTGACGCGTTGCGAAATTTCAGCGATGGAGTTGTTTCAACTTTTGTACGATTACATGGGATTACACAACGGGTCGCCTCTGTTGTTAATTACGTTCGTTGCGAATGAAATTTCCTTACAATAACTTTGAATGCTTTAAAAATGTTATTCTAAATTAAGATTGTTATTCCAAACAAGGAAGCTATTCACGATGTATTGATATATTTCTTTATTTTCATTTATATTTGGAAATGCGGTAAAAAATAGTTGTGATAGACAATGTCTGCTCTTATTAATACTGTACATGCATTTGCACTTTGAACTACAAGTAATACTAGATTTATTTCATACTTTAAATCATTGACACTATTAGTCAATATTAAATCTATGTAATGAAAAAATCAAGAGGATGTTAGTAGAATTGAAGGTTTGATGTAAATAAAAACAGGTAATACTTCACAAAACCGTCTTTATATAATACAAATGCCTTAACAAGTATATTGTGCGCTTCCAACGTATTCTGTAAACACACTCAATCCTCGCCTCAATAGACCTCAACACTGTCAAACAATTGTCACATCGCGACTTGCGGGAGGTCTACCGATGAAGAAATTCTAAATCGATATCAAATGCCGATTATCGATGTTTGGGCTCGATTGTGTGCGCACAATACCACCGGCAACTTTCATTGTTCGATGTTTAAAAAACAGGTGTCGTATGCTTTAGGCCTTTGATATGTTTATCAACCCTTTAGATTTCGGGGGCGGGTTTTTGAAATGGAACAATCGGTGGTTTTGTGAATGGGCCACGATGATTATCGTTAAAAAGCTCGAGGTTACGTCAGGTGAGATGTCAGCCACATGAATGGAGTGATGTGCGCTTCAATAGTGTGGGGATCTTTTGGTAACCTGACCCGATAAGATAGTTGTTGCTTGTTAGCCATTATTTGATGGCTCGTAGGTACACAAGCAAACATGCCTGAGGGGACGGAGGTTTACAATTTTTTACAACTTGTAATGTTTACAATGTGAATGTGAGTAAGGCTTTTGAACTAAGTTCGGTAGCGTGTCACTCAATTTGAGAAGATCATTTTATTTATATCTTGTGGGAAACTTTTTCTACTACTTAGATGTCAAGTGATGACAAGACAATAAAAAGAGGATGTAGCTTTTTAGCATTAGTTTTAAAAGAAAGAACATCGTTTTTATTTTCAGGGCAGGGCTGGATCGTCGACGAAGGTAACAACAAATGAAGACATTATTTCAGAACAGCAAAACACTCTGACTAGTTTAGCAAATAGGCGGCCTACAAAGGCGATACTCTAAAAAATGCACTGGAAAATACATCGTGAAGTTTCTGCTGAAAGTGAGGTAACGCACGAAGCGTTGCAACTAACCAACCGTGGAGCTAAGGAAGCGCCGCAAGTTATACGCTTTAAGCGATTTTGAAACACAAAGGAAAATTAAGTTGGATGCCTACTTCATTCTTCGAACGTATACTTACTTTATAGTAAAACTCCATTTTACCATTTATACATCTATACCATTTATACCAGCAAGAAAGAGAGATATGATTGAGAAAGTAAGATAGCAAGAGAAAAACTGTTTTTATAATAACCGTATTTTCTGGTAACGTATAATATTTATAAAGACAAACAAATATTACTAAGTAGGATACACAAAGGATACACAGTACTTTGGCCTATGATGCGAGTGGTCTTGCGGATTTCAACTCTCAGAATGAAATGTTCATGAGGTGTCCTAAAACTTCGTGTTAACCTTTAGAATGAACCATAGCACACAGGATGTCTCGGATCAATTACGATTGGTGATTGGCCGCTGAACCGAATTTACAAATTAGTATCGATAATAATATCTGGTCGTAGATATGTTAGCGAGGCAGTTTTATCGAAATACTATATAATAATACTACTATGATATACCATCTAAAACTTTAACTATCCAAGAGCTATGTACTACCATAAAGTTGATCACGTTTTGGTTGGGGCTTTCTTATATAAATGATTCTTCATCATCATCAGCATTTACACGTCCACAGCTGGACATAGGCCTCTCCAACTGCACGCCACTGAGCACGATCCGATGATTGCTTAACCTCTAGTATGTCTGAATACCAGACACAATAGAATTTAAATTGTTTGGCGCCGTGGATCTACGTTCCGACATACAAAGGGTTAATATTATTGTTAATTAAAATTGATGCCAAAACGATCATTGCTGCTGTTCTGCCAAAATCAATAACAAATAAACTTCTCTATTCTTCTGTATTTTCTTTCGGTCTTCTCTCACGGGGATCATTCGCTAGGTTTTTCCATTAAACAACGCCTATCAAAGCTAAAACTTATACAAAACTAAAAAAGGTAATACGCTAGACATCGCTGGACGCTCATATCTTGCGCCGTATACCTAGCCCGTACTGAATAGCTGGTGTCGGCAAGGCGAGCGCCTACCGCTGCATATTTATGAAGCGCCTCAAACACTATAAATAGTTGATACGCGCCCGGCCTCCTCGGGTGATGGAGTAAATACAACGGCGCACGCTCGCTCTCATTTCTACTGGATCACAAACGTGGCTTCATGCACTGGGTTTGGGGCGATTTGCACTTTTTATGGCAATAAAATAGTAGATTAATCAGTTGTGTATACTGCCATCTCTCTTATAAGATATACGGGCCTGGCCTCCACAGGTGATGGAGTAAATACTACAGCCCACGCTCGCTCTCATTTGTACTGTATCACAAACATAATGTACACACTTTTCATAGAAATAAAAATGAGAGTAGATAAGTGTAAGTAATATTTCTGCTTGGAATAGTTAACACTATAAGAATCTGGAAGTGTGGTGTGATATAGTGAATTACACTATCAGCACGTACTCAATAGTACGTGATAATTAAGGTCTTCCTGATTGACAAGGCGTCCTTCCTCTAGTCACGTATAAATGTGATGTTAATTAGTATTTAAGATGATACACTAGAGGATAAAGATGATTCATTAAACGCAAGACATTGTTTCATTTCGGGTCTCCGTATCAACTCCATTACATGGCGACCGTGACATGGTGTCACAAGTCCGCGCCGCGAAATCGCTAGTTGAAGTCTACAAAATATCAGGAAAATAGTGCTACACGGGCCTACAAGAAGGACGAAGGAAATAAGAAGAAAAACTGTAAGCCAAAATTGTTTAACTATGGGAAACCCACAATCTAAAGACAATATTATTGTCAGTCAATCACCAACTCAATCGGCGGCAGCATCAACTCCCTTGGCCGTTGGGATGCAACTTTCAGAGATCTTTTTACTGACCATCGTCGTTGTACTAGCGGGCTATATAGTACTTAGGCTGCTACGTTACTTCAACGCACGACTATTAGAAGAGGTAGAACGCAGAGCGGTTCGACGGGCAATTGGACCAGCACAGAACGTGTAAGCCAGCACGAATTAATATAACTATGCTACCAAGAATCTATGTGTGTGTGTGAGTGATTTTTTTTCTAAAGTGTGTTCATGGCAAACCTGTCAGAACTCTTGAGTGAGCTTAAGGCTATTAGAGACTCTATTATTAAATTAAGTAAGGACAAACGTTATTCCGCTCAGGGGCAGAATAAGTTTTTAAGAGCAAAGGAAATTAAAAATAATTTTGAACAAATATCTGCAGACTTATGTAAAAAAGGGATAGATGCTGTAGAATTACAAATAACAAAAGCAATATCGTCAAAGTTTTTATGTAATTTTGAGGAAATCGAGTCACTCGTTAACCCGCATCATTCAGAAACGATCACAACCATGGCCACGTTCGATCTAAAAGTCGCGCTCACGCTCCTCCCAGTAGTAGATTGCGACGAAACGCAAATTAACCAACTAATAGACGGAATAGAGTATTATAGTAGTACCCTTAGAAACGAGGACCAGCCTCTGTTAATCAATTTTGTTTTAAAAACTCGTCTTTCTAGCAGTGCTAAAACAAAAATTAATAAGTCTTATGTGTCTGTGGCAGACCTAATAAAAGAGATAAAAAATGTTTTAATTCCGATTAAATCATACACAGCCATTTTAGACCGAATGCTACGATGTAGGCAAGGAAACAAGACCATAGAAGTGTTTGGTAGTGAAATCGAAAAAATGTCCAACGATTTAAGTACAGCACAGGCTAATGGAGACGAGTCGGCATATAAATTATTAAAGCCGATTAATGAAAAAATGGCTATCAAGCGTTTCGCTGACGGCCTAAACAATGCTCGTACAAGCATTATAGTTACGTCTAGGTCCGTAAGCACAGTTAGGCAGGCAATAACTATAGCCTTAGAACAAGAAGACTCGGTAGTGAAACCACCAATAAACAATTATGTTAACTATGTTTCGAACCAGCGATTTGAAAAGATAAATAAAAACTATCATCAACAATATAATAAGTCACGTAACAACAACGCGACGAGTCAGCAAGGTCGGGGTCGTGCCTACTATAACTCGAATAGGTTTCAGGATCAGCGCAACACCAGGTTTACGTCACCTCATAATAAACGTAGGAATGTACATTTCTTAGTTGACTCAGCAGAACAGTCTAATGACGAGAACGAAAGTGAACGTCAGAGTATACGTCAGAACGAACATCATAGCGATGATTTTTTTCGTTCTGAATAGCGCTGAGGTAGATATTTGTAGTTATGGTAGTGGTAATTACGTTTGTTTTACTTGTAGTCAAACTCAAATTTCTCTATTAGTAGACACAGGAGCAAGCATTTCAATTTTAAAGTTAGATTGGTTAAATAAACTCCGTAGCGTGTCCCGCGACGCAAAGCTAGTAAGGGATGAAATTAAGATTAAAGGAGTATGTGGGGATTTAGTATCAATACGTTATGTTTATCTAGACTTATGTGTTAACAATTATAATTTTAGGCATAAGTTTTATGTGTTTAGCAACTTCCACTGTAAAAATGATGGAATTTTAGGAGAAGATTTTTTATTAAAATATAGTTGTAAAATTAACTATGAAAATAAGCTGGTTACATTACAGGATAAGATAAGTCTAGAATTAGGCTTAGGTAAAAACATAATAACGACTATTCCAGGGAGATGTGAGGTCGTAAAATATGTTTCGTCAGAGATAAAGGGCGAATGTGTCATTTTAGCGGAGGAAGTTATTGCAGGCGTATTTGTAGCAGGCGCCGTAGTAGTAGGAGACGGGAAAAAGATTCTGGTGCGATTTTTAAACACACGGGAAGAAGATGTAAAATTAAATAACTTTAGCCCGAAAATTAGAAAATACTCGGATTATTTCGTATGCTCTTTTGATACGGAAAACGGAAAATCTGTCGAGAGGGTTAAACAACTATTCGATTTTCTTAAATTAAAAACATATCTTGGTGATGAAGAGAGACGGTCTATTGAGAAAATATGTGCAAAATATGCAGATATCTTTCATATGCCGGGTGATAAGCTATCCGTTACAAACTTATACGAGTACAACATTAAACTGCAAAATGACGCGTCTCCTGTTTATGTCAAACCGTATAGAATACCGCACGCTCAGAAGGCTGAGTTAATAAAACAGGTAGGTAAATTGTTAGAAGAAGATATTATCGAAGAGTGTACCAGCGAATGGTCTTCTCCATTATTATTACTTCCGAAAAAAGCTGACAGTAGCGGTGAAAAAAAGTGGAGAATCGTAATAGATTATAGACTTTTAAATAAAAAAATAGTAGACGAAAAGTTCCCGTTACCAAATATACAAGAAATTATTGACTCACTTTCGGGATGCTTATACTATTCTCATTTAGACCTCAGTTCTAGTTATTACCAGCTAGGGTTATCATATCACCAGAGTGTAGGAAATTCACTTCTTTTACAGCTGATAAGCAATATCAACTGAAAAGATTACCTATGAGTCTCAAAACGAGTCCTAGCGTATTTTCTAAACTTATGTCTATGGCTCTATCGGGTTTAAATTACGAGATATGTTTTCTATATCTCGATGACGTAATAGTTTTCGGGAGAAGCCTATCGCAGCATAATACAAATTTAATGAGTGTATTTGAGAGGTTTAGGTCAGTTAATTTAAAACTAAACCCTTGTAAGTGCGAATTTTTGAGGAAAGAAATTAATTATTTAGGGCATGTTATTACGCCAAACGGGGTGTTGCCAGACAACAGTAAAATCGAGGTCTTGGAAAAGTTCCCAGTACCTAAAAATGTAAATGAGATTCGTCGTTTTGTGGCTTTTGCGAACTTTTATAGAAAATTCATAAAAAACTTTGCCACAATAGTGTACCCACTAAACCGTCTTTGTAAGAAACATGTCGAGTTTCAGTGGACGGAAGAATGTGACGTGGCATTTCAGACCTTAAAAAAGTCACTTAGTTCATTTCCTGTCTTAGATTATCCAGATTTTGGAAAAGATAATGTTTTCCGGTTGCAAACCGATGCGTCAGGGGTAGCCTTGGGGGCTGTATTATCAAATGGAAATAATAAGCCCGTAGCTTATGCAAGCAGACAATTAAACAGTTCAGAAATAAACTACCCAACCATTCATAAAGAGTTATTAGGGGTAGTGTGGGCTATAAAACATTTTCGACCATATTTATACGGACGAAAATTTAAAATATTAACAGATCATAGACCATTGGTTCATTTATTTAGCATAAAAGATCCTAGTAGCCGTTTAACTAAGTTTAGACTTTGTTTAGAAGAATATGATTTCGATATTGAATACATAAAAGGTTCCGAAAATGTAACGGCAGATGCCTTATCAAGAGTCATTATAACATCAGACGAGTTAAAAAATCTAAATTCAATTTTTTTGGGGGTATTAACCCGTTCAATGAAAAGAACCATGGAGCAAAATAATGAACCCGCTACCTCTGGAAGTAGCAGGGTTGAGCCCCCTGTTGATCATAGGCAACCAAGAGTGGTAGATATTATGCAGAAATCACAAAATGATGTAAGGTTAGATATTTGTTCGTATGAAAACTTCGTGAAGTTGAGGAAAAAGAAAAGATACGTCTCACAGACGGGTGATATGTTATTTAGTGACTCTACTATTTACATAAATCAGGAATCTCTACTAACGGAGGCGCGCCGAGACGCAACGATAGGAGAACTGAGTGCATTATGTAAAAAATATAATAAGGTAGAAGTCGTTGTGATTAAAAATGGGTTTAATAAAAAGTTTATTAAAATTTTGACCCAAACTTTCATGAAACATAAAGAATTACCGCGGTTATGTATTATTAATAACCAAGTTGAACATGTTACAAATAAAGACTTGATACGTGTTATACTAAATGATTATCATTTATTGCCGACAAGTGGTCATGTAGGCATAAATAAAATGACTAAGAATATTCGAAAAAAATATTTTTGGAGTAATATGCAAAAAGACATAACTGAATATGTGACTCGCTGTAAAGATTGCCAAAAGCAGAAATTTTGTAATAAAAATAATAAAGAGAAAATGGTAATAACCACTACAGCATCTACTTCTTTTGAAAAATTATATTTAGATATTGTGGGGCCGTTGGAGGTCGATAATTTGGGTAATAAATACATATTAACAATACAATGCGAATTGACAAAGTTTGTAGAAGCTTACCCAATACTTGATAAGTCAGCTGAAACTGTTGCTAGGGTTTTTACTGAAAATTTTATTTTACGATATGGTACTCCCAGGGTTATTGCGACTGACTGTGGAACGGAATTTATTAATTCCACGTTAGAAACAGTATGTAAATTGCTAAATATTGATAAGTTAAATTCAACACCCTATCATCATGAGAGTATAGGTTCGCTAGAAAACTGGCACAAACATCTCGGATGTTACTTGAGAATACAAACACAGAATCAGTCGGCAAATTGGAGTACCTGGATACCATATTGGTGCTTTGCTTATAATAATTCTGTAAATACTAGTACCAAATACTCCCCTTATGAACTAGTTTTTGGGAAAACATGTAACGTACCTAGTAATTTAGTTAGTAAAGTTGATCCCTTATATGTATACGACAATTATCCATCGGAGTTAAAATTTAGATTGCAAAAAGCTCATAATGATGCCAGGAATAACTTATTAATATCAAAACAAAGTAGAAAAACTAATTATGATTTAGATTGTAAGGAAGTACACTACAAAAAAGGTGATCTACTCTTGTATAAGAATGAAAATTATAATAAATTGAATGACTTGTATTTAGGTCCATTTGAAGTTTTAGAAGAGCTAGGTACTAATGTAAAAATATTAAAGAATAATAAAGAATATATAGTTCATAAGAATAGGACTAAGATATTTAGAAAATAAGAGTTTACTTTTCAGGGAAGGGATGCCTAGCCTTTTCAGGGGAGGTGTGATATAGTGAATTACACTATCAGCACGTACTCAATAGTACGTGATAATTAAGGTCTTCCTGATTGACAAGGCGTCCTTCCTCTAGTCACGTATAAATGTGATGTTAATTAGTATTTAAGATGATACACTAGAGGATAAAGATGATTCATTAAACGCAAGACATTGTTTCATTTCGGGTCTCCGTATCAACTCCATTACAGTGGAAAAAACGAATACCATCTCTCTTAGAAGATATACGCGCCCAACCTCCTCGGATGATGGAGTAAATACAACGGCGCACGGTCGCTCTCATTTGTACTGGATCACAAACATGGCTTCATGCTCTGAGTTTGGGGCGATTTGCACTTTTTATGGCAATAAATGAGAGTAGATTAGTCGAAGTTGCGTATACTGCTGTCTCCCTTCTAAGATATACGCGCCTGGAATCCACAGTGATGGAGTCAATACTACAGCCCACGCTCTCTCTCTCTCATTCGCACTGGATCACAAACATAATGTTTACACTTTTCACAGAAATAAAAATGAGAGCAGATTAGATTAAGTTACAGCTAGGAATACTAAACACTAAAAATTAAGAGGGTGGAGAAAACTAGTACTATCTCATTTAGGTATATAATACTTACATAGTTGAACCGCGCCCGGCCTCCTCGGGTGATGGAGTAAATACAACGGCGCACGCTCGCTCTCATTTGTACTGGATCACAAACATGCTTTCATGCACTGGGTTTGGGGCGATTTGCACTTTTTATGGAAATAATTGAAAGTAGGCAAGATTATAAAAAGTACTTGACGCTAAGAATCTACAAGGTGGAAATAACGGATCCCATATGGTAGATGGGAAATATACCTAATATAAAGAAATTTTGTTGCATTTTTAACAGAACTAAAAATATTACATTTTTTATATTTCGTTATTCTGACTAAGTAAGTTTGTCCATAATTCTTTCCACCCTTTTTGGGTATACAACAGCGCATGTTTTCTTCTATTTATTTAAGTAGTTATTATATAGGCAAAAAAGACTCTTTTGTTTGCATGTAAGAATAAGTACAGAAACCTGTAAAGTTCGATGAAATATGCTGTGCAATTTTTATTCGCTCTTATCTAATGTTGGATTTTGACTTTTTTACTTTTTCTTTACACGTGTAATCGGAATAATGCAGCATTTATATGTGACGGTTGGCGCATTTCATGACAACATTTAATAAAAAAATTCGTATGGATGGGTACATTTCATTTTTTTTAATATAGCGGGTAAGCACAGTGCCTTGATCTCACCTGATGTTAAGTGATGATAAGGTCATTTGGTGGAAGCGCACTTCACCCGGAATCCTCAACTAGTGAGGCACTGGCTATCTTATCTCTAGCTGCCGGAACACAACAATGATATAAACATTGATGTTATGGCGACATATTTAGATAAGATGGTGGTAGCTAGCCAGGCGGACAAACAAGTCCTACCACCAACCAAACCGAGTACACAAGGATGTACCCCCCGCTGGGAATCGAACCCGGGACCTCTGGGTCTAAACCGGTGGTCTTAACCACTAGACCACAGAGGCGGTTAATCATCATCACCAGCGTTAGTCCCCACTACAAGGGGTGCGAGCCTTCCATAGATGAAAATATCATAAGGAGAACGGGTCATAAACCATCTTGCAGGCCATTTAGGTGATCATATTCTAAAATTTAAAACAAAAACATCAACCCAACCCCAGATATATTCTAAACACTTATCCTGATTCTCCTTATCTCTATAGTAAACATAACAATATAATCTAGATCCATATCCCAAGCTGTACCTATATATGTAAGCCGATCCGCTGTTTCAGACATTCATTAAAGCCTTGTAAACTGTCGGCGACCTGCCCGGCCCACCCGACAGGCGACGTCTGTACGCCGATATAGCTTAGATAAACGCGTACATAACTATGCAAACAACTTCCCGACCGCCACATCCACGCAGCGACCTAACAAGCCCTGCCCTGCCAACCAAATACAAACTTTAAAACTTTGCCCCTAAAACACAAAACCTAACAAACTTCAGCAGATGTGATGTGACTTACAATGCCCGACCCGGTCTACCATTAGCCGGTACATACCTGTAGGTAAGTGCGGCGAGAACGCGATGTGAATACACTATTGGCGTTGTAGTAAGCCTTAAAAATTAAAGCCGGTACTTAAAATGCTAAGTAAAGATTTGAATGGCGCGGAACGTTCTACGCAACGTGATGCCGCCTTAGCAGACGTCACGTCTCCGTGTTCCATTTTTTAGTTCGAAAGTCGGGCGTGCTTACCTTCCTTTCTGTTTAAGAATCGATTGAAGAGATTAGAATTCGAATTCCGAGTCGAGTCACACTCGCTCTTGTTTTTCGATTGATAAAAAATGGAAAGGCAATGATTGAGAAGTGCACCGATCGCAATTACGGCTTCACAACAGACACGTACACGTACGGGCCCGATGTACGAGGGTGCTCACTAATATCATTTCAGCGCAGACAGAGGGTCGGAAAGGCGTATGCGGTTTCAATACCTGCGCGGCAGTGCGGCGTCAATTTTCAGGGTATTGTCGATGACGCTGTACAGCTCTGCGATAACGGCGGAGAACATTGGCGTGTCCTGAATTCGAGGCTCGATGGAAAGTGGACGAGTGGGAATTTTCGTTGTGTATCGGTTTTCGTGGTGGGGGTGAACTGGG
The DNA here is from genome assembly GCA_963082485.1 of Eudonia mercurella. Lineage (NCBI taxonomy): Eukaryota > Metazoa > Arthropoda > Insecta > Lepidoptera > Crambidae > Eudonia > Eudonia mercurella. The sequence continues at coordinate 6,314,653 of OY720024.1, read as the reverse complement.
CAGTGGACAGTGGTCGAGCGTGCAAATCTGCGTCGAGTGTCGCGTATGATTGGGCACATGGCGTTGTCCAATTTTCCGGTGGCGACGGGCGGCGGGCATTAGTTGGACAGACAACGGCCGCCGCTTTAACTGGTGGGGATATATTTCAACAACGCGGAATAGCCTACAATTGAACTTACGTAGGTATCGCTGTTATGTGAAAGTTATAACATGGCTTTAAGTAGCTGTATAACCATGTTTTCTAAAGTATACGCAAACGGTAAGAACTCTTTCTTTAGAACTCTTTACACAAACGGGCTCAGAACGTCAGGATAGAACAAACAAAAGTGTTTTATTTCGGCTGTAAATAAACTGAAAAAGCACACATTGAACAATAGTGTTAAGAAAGTCCTCTTATGTATGTAAAGATGATGAAAGTAAGATGAACATTGTCCACATCCACATCCGATCGTAATACCGTGTAAAAACAGTTAATTGTCAATTTGTATTCGCAAACAAATCAGGAATGGCAAACAGCGAGCCCGTAACTCCTAATGATTGTTTGCCGGGGGCGGCTAGTTACCCGTTAATGCAATATTAATGCAATTCATTAAACGTGCAACTCAAGTGTGCGCAGCCCTGCCCCTTTTGCGGTGGCCACGCTTGAGGAGTCTAGCGGATAATATAAGTAATAACTTTTTTTTATTTAATGTTCAACAAACAGACCAGCATTGGTTTAAGGATGGAATAACAATTTTATAAAATACTAGCGGCCCTTCCCTGCTTTGCACGGGTGGAATTTTTTTTTAATATAGCCTATGTTACTCAGCGCTAATGTAGCATTCTAATGATGAAAGAATTTTTGAAATCGGTACAGTAGTTATTGAGTTTATTCGTTGCAAACATACATACATACAAAAATATAAAGGTTTCCTCTTTATAATATTAGTATAGAAAGAAACAAGATACAAGCAAACACAACAAAATTAAAGTGTAACATTATAACCTATTAAGCTTCTTGAAGCACAAAAAGGGCCGCAATCGTTGATGCTAATATCTGAATGTATTAATAGAGAAACGTGTTTTCATATTTATAACTTTTTTTTAAACGAACCACCCACGTCTTTTCGTGATTCGGCTGACTTCTTAAAAACAACAAACAATCAAACTACCAGGCTCGGTAGCTCTAAATGCAAAAACAACAATTAGAAATAACTATCAGTTATAATTAGGAATATATATTATTTTACGCTAATTTTGCGAAAAAATTACAATTTGGAAAAGTGTTAAAAAAGCTCCAAGAGCGGAACTCGAACACGCAGATTTTGACAAGATCAGATGCGGTACTAATTTAGCTATTAAATTTAAAAAATAAATATATCTTGTTTATTTACGTATATTGTTTTGTAATACTAACGCGAACGCTACACATTGATATGAAAAACTTCATACATATGTATATACATTACATTTTGTTTGAGACGTATTTATACCTGCAAAAAGATCGAAACGTTAGTATAAAAAATATAAAAAATAAACGCCAAGTGTTTCATTGCATTGTTTATTTGTCTTCCCAACCGACTCTATTTACAGTTGTAATCAACAATAATAAAGTGCTTCACCGTCAAGTGCGTATTCGCAAATAAGCAGTTTATTCCGTCGGTGGGATGCCGGCACGAAATTAATCTCGGACAAATCAAGCCGCCTCCGGCCCCATTACACGATCAAAGCGAAAATATATGAGGCGAAGGAAAAGAAACCAAACATATGCCGGCCAAATATTTGTGTTGCGGCCCTCTCCCTACTCCGTTACGTCACATTGTTCTACGGATCGATTATCCGTGGCGTGACGTCGCCTCGCATTGCCGTTGCCGGCCCGGCTCGCGTACTGAGGGCCTAATGTGAGTTATTTTTGCATTCGGTTACGTTAAAGAAAACGAGAATTTGTATGGCTAAATCTTAACTATTCTCGTTTGTCGCCAGGAGGCGCCGCTAAAATGCTATACTATTTTTCCTATTCGTAAACGTAATCGAATAAATACGGATAGTAAACAGAACTCACACTAGACTCTGTTTGTTGCCATGGATATGATCGGTCATTTCAGAGGACTTACCTGAAAGCACAAGGCAGCTGGTCGTAAAAAATCAATACCCTATAGTTACTTTCTATAATTGATGATGAAAACGAACTTACATGTACAAGAAGTTCTATCACTCTTCGCCCGAAGAGATTAGCAGTGACACTTCTAGTAACGCATAATATGCAGCCATTCAACACTATTTTAAGAAGTATAATCAATATTCTATATTTTCTACGAGTATACGTAAGGTAAATACAAAAATTATATTTTTTTCTATTTCTTTCCTCTTTTATTCTAAAGAATAATTATGAATGTCTTTTTTATGGATAAACTGATTGATTGGCTGACTTCTTTATCAACCTAAAAGCTTTTCAAAGGGAGGACAAGTTGTAACGAAACAGTACGCTAACTTTGAGACACCTTGCCAAAAGTAGCAAGACTTTTAAATCCTTACCGTGATGATTTAAATTTGCCTAGATACTACTTTACGGCTTTAACAGACGTCACCAACACCGTCACGTGAAACTCGTTCA